>CM053508.1:56801019-56870673 GCA_028627145.1 Eidolon dupreanum
TGCACAGAACCAGAATTGTTCTGCCTTTGAAGTTTTACCTTAAGTTTTACCTTCTCTATGAGGTGTCTGATAATCTCAGTAGACTTCCTAAGAGAACATTCATTGCAAAATGTAACGTAGCACCTTATGACTTTCTACTTGCTTGATGTTTGGTTGTTTTACATGTGCAAGATTTGGCTCCACTCACCTAAGTCTCATTTTACTCTAAAAGTAAGTCATATGCAATATGTGGTAAATATATAAATACATATATGTTCACACCAACATGTATATAAATATACATGTATCCTGTGTGCATGTTGCACATAATATTGTGCCAGGAGCAGAGTAGGTATCCAAGTTTTTATTGAACTAAATTAAATTCAAAGCTGTATTGGTTATGTCAATTAATAAGAAATATAGCTTATTTTAATAAATTACCACCTCCTAAAAGAAGAAATTGGAAAGTAGGTCAAGACTTAGCTTTCATTCTTTAATTGTCCTTACTATATAAAAACTGTAGAGCTGACAATAACAATGTCACCTATCAATACATACAAAATTTGTTTTGAAAATTTTTACCAAAGTACTTGGTAGTTTTCAGAAAGCTTAATGGATAAGCAACAATCATACTCATTCTTTCTTAAAAATAAATTCTTTTAACAATAAAACTCTGAACCTTTAGGTAAAGATTTAGGCAGGAGGTATATGAGTAATAATAATAATGATAATAAAATAATAATAATAATAATAAAAGTTGAAGTGAAAAGTGAATAGAAGATGAAAGTGTGAAAGGAGAAGTTTTCAAGCATTATGAATAAGGATGCATACATATTGTTGATACAGTTTTTATTTAACTGACGTATCCCAGGCAGAAGTATTTTCTCTGTCCTCTGTCCTCTGTGCTCCCAAAACATTTTCTTTAACCTTGTAAGGTAGGATTTACACACTTTTAAGTGACTTGGTTATCTGTCTCTCTCTCCCACTTGACTATACACACCTTTAGGAAAGAGACTGTGGTGTGTTTGTATATTTTATCCTTAATACTAGCACAGGGCTTTGACATAGAAGACACACAAGTAAATGATGTAAGTAATAAATGAGCAAATAAATTAATGGCTAAAGAGAGGAAGAGAGGAACAAAAAGAAATGAGAAGAGTATTCCTAAGAAAATTGATCCCTCCTAAGCTATAATCAGCTATGCTGATTATAATTTTAATTCTAAAAATTCATATGTTTCTCCAAATATAGAGGAATAAGAAAGATAATACATTAAAAAACCATCTTTTGTAAACTTGAAACTTTGTCCCCAGATTCCATTCTTAATGCAGTATCATAATAATTTCTTCCAAAAAAGTACTCTGGTGTATCAAAATGAGTATAACATGGGCAAAATTTAAATCTCTTAAAAAATTTTTTTTGTAGCACTTTTAATTATAATGTCATGTCTTTTATCCAATAGAACAGTTCTATTGATTCAAGTTATTCTTTTGTGGAGTTCTACCTAAGTACAGAAAATGGATCCCAAAACTCTCATATCTTTAAGATATTTTTGTACCTTTTTTTAGTGAACTAAATAAGTCATCATACAGATTTGTCTCTTGAAATTTTTCACTGCTGAGATTTTGAGAAATGTTCCTAATGAAACGAACCTCATATGAAATCAACATAGCAGCACCAAAATCACACGGAACAGGTTGCTCCTCAGAAACCAGTGTAAGTATCACTGCTGCTGCTATTGCTGGTATCTGCTGTAAAATTAAATTCCTGAAATTGTTTTCAGTCCTAGTGGGGACTTTACTGATAGAGGAAACAATGATATTACATTCTATAAAATCCTAGCTGCTTTTCTTACCCTGGTTACACTATTCTCCAAATGACAAATACTTTGACTTGTGGTGGCACGTTGACATTGCAGTCTGTTTCCAAGTGTCAACAATAGACCCGTCAAAAAAAAAAAAAAAAAAAGTATGCTTAATAGGAACCCTAAAAACGAATTTATGAAATCACAGGCACAAATAGCCTATCGGATGATTTCACATCCATTCTCTATTCTATATAAGGTCTCAACCAGGAAAGGAGTGCCTGAAGAGGTTAGGTGTCATGAGATTGTTTTTCAAGCAGCCTCACAGAGAGACATTAGCCTGATGTATTTTCCACAGTCTAGAATTTGGTCCATGGTCTTGCAGGCTTGGAAACTTGATCTATCAACAAAGCTGGAGCAAATTCACATCTTGGAGGTAGATTTACAACTCAAAGAGCACAAAATACCAAAAATTGATAAATCAAGATGCAAATACATTAATTTACAACAATGACCCTAGTGTCAGATGGACTAAAACACTGTTGGGCCAAGCTAGCACATTTTCTTTCTGTGGAAAAATCTAGACGGAGAACCAAATGATAATCAGAAGTTACTAACTGGTGACAAAAAAGTAGGACAACGGGAACACAGTAGATAAATTAAATGCCAGACTAAAATTAAGATTCTAGTTCTACTACTTCTTGATTTACCCTGATATTTCACACTAGAGATAGGCGACCTACCAGTCTCAGAAAGCAGCTAAAGATACCATGTCTTTGGGGTGGGATTAGCTGGGAATTGCAGACTCTCCTGTGTGGCTAATTAATATGTTTCTGACTGACATATTTTTCTTTAGCTACCTTAAATCTAATTCTGGGAGAAAATCAGTTGCCTAAGGTAACATTTGCTCTCTCTGGCAATGCTATTTAAAGGATTCATCAGATTCATTCATTCTTCTTTTCATCTTTTCTTTTTTTTTTTATAGTCATTCTTTCTTTTCTCTACATACCAGCACCACCAGACAAGTCTAGGTCCTCATATGGCAGGGGCTGTGCTATTGCCCAGCTCTGAAAATCACTATAATATAAATCTACTTTAAATTAGGATTTTATACAGGTCTTTTCACATTTTCCCACCTTCACTCATACCAGAAACTTTCAGTGATTCCTACCACCTTCAAAGTTAAAGTTCTAATTGCTTAGTTTGTCATTTAAATTCTTCCATAACTGTGCCTACTTTATTATCATTTTTCCACTTCACGAACTTACTACTCCAGTCAAATCTCTTCATATTCTATGTGTACCCCTATATTCATGCTTCTATTCATTCCTGGGGTCAACTCAAGATCTACCTCCTCCATGAAAATATCTCTGAAAGTCCAGATCTGAAACTAACCTTTCTATTCTTTAGATTCATTTGGTATTTAGTATTTCTGGAAAGCAATTATTATATGTTGATATACCATCTCCTTAATTAGAATAATCTCTTTACTTACAGGTGGGAACAGTACATTTTGCCTTTGTTATATTGTTTCTTTAGTTCCTTAATATCAGGGATGCTTGAACAACAGGTCTTAGAACTGGCCCTGTCTGCTTGTAGGTAAAACTACTACACTTCTTTCAGAGCCTCAGATAAAACTTGAAAAAAATTAGCCTTAACAGAAGATAGGAGCTGCCTCTTGAATCGTCCTTGGGGTATTAGTAGTTCATGGCTTCTTCTAGGTCCTGGGAATGATTTCAGAAATCAGTGTACTCCTTCACACCATCTTTTGCTCTCTGTACTGTTTGATATTACAGTTGAAAACACCTTTCACTGTCAATCTCAAAGTAGAGTGTTAGCTTTAAAAATAAGCTAGACCTCTGATATATAGAGATTATCATCAGGATATTAAACAGCAAGAATGATACAGGAGTAGGTTATATAGAAAAGCATAACAAATAGGTCCTTTAGTGTAATGGTGGAGTTGATAAAAATTTTTCATACAAAAGATATGTTAGGTTTACTGGAATACCAAAGAAATCAAGAAGGAAATAACCTTAAGCTATTTTAGCTACCATTTAACCTTTCGACATTCTTGTTGTATAATCATACCTTGGGCAGAAGCCTCATTGCAAAGTGCTTTAAAAAGACCACTCAACATTTGTCTATACAATGAGCTAATGTGCAATCATATCTAGGAAGACACAATCTCTATCATTTCATAGCACAGCATTACTGCTCGTGGGGAGAACATCAGAATGTTGTCAACATGGTCTTCTGTGATTGTGAAAGACATGAAAATACACACATCAGCTCATATTTCATGGAATTTGGCAAGCCCACATCAGAAATGTTGGGGAACAATCTGGCTAAGTCTTGAAAGTAGGAAGGAGAAACCTAATTCAAAGTGGAGTGAAGGTGATAATCTTTCCTAGGAAGGAGGAAATTGCCAGATTAAGCAAAGGCAATTAAGCTTGATTAGTTAATTATAAAAATACAATCAAAATAAAAATAGTTTAATTGTAGTAAATAAAAGAAAAAGCTATATTAAAATGGAGAAAGTAATAATTTCCTGGGCAAGGAAGAATTAATTCTTAGAGGTAGACGATCAAGAAAGAGTTTGTAAGATACCTGATTGTCTTCCAGTATAAAAAAACTGAAGACTAATTATGCTTACACTGAATGAAAATTATCATGATATATTCTATTTAACATATAAATTAATGTAAGATATTACAAGACAAAATTTTGTGAAATAGATCCAATATTAAAAACAACACAAAACAAAATTTTTAAAAACTTGATATTCCCAGGAAAAGTGTTTTCTAACTGTGAGTGATAACTTCTTTCTTTTTTGCGACATAATTCTAGAATTCTAATATGTCTTAACACAGGCTGACAAAAGTAGACAAGAACATAGAAGCCATTTGATATATTCCAATGAGTTCTCAGTTTAAGCACACTGAGAGTAGACTACAGAGGGGATGATTGTTTATTTTTATTTGTAAATATGTTTGAAAAGGAGCTTCCATAGCTTCCTCTAAAACCCTTGTCAACTCACAAAGAAATATGGATTTTTAGCCCATATTTCACATTTTTATGTATGGTAATTTTCATAATATGCAGATAAGATTTGACTTTGAAGTAATGAGCTATAAGCTGCCTAAGAGAGTAAACCTTAGGATCTTATGATCATATAATCTAGTTAGCCTTATGTCTAAAAATGTAATTTTTGTTCTAAAATCAAGTCTTTTATGTTTGCTGTGTTTTAAACAAAATACTTCCCTTACCATCATGATGTATGCCACATTTAAATAGTTATACCTGTTAGGAAGGAGAGCTGGTGGGCGAATGATTAAATACCACTATTTCCTCTAGATCCCACCTTCCATGTGAAAGTTACATTCTGGCATTTAGATTTTCTTCACTTTAAATGAGTACATGAAGTCTTTACTTTGGATAAGAAAAATTTTCCTTGGGAAAAATATTATCTTCCTCACACACCAAAAAATATTTTGTACTTTCACTCAACTTTCCATGTACCTAAAGAGTACTCTAGAGTTAAAATGACTTTTCACAAGTTGAAAATGTAGAAAAATCATTTAAGAAGGCAAGTTTTCTACTCTAAGTGCTCTTTTTTATATTATATTCTTTAATTATGAGATAGCATATTTTGATTCTGAAATTTTAAGTTACTCTAGAGGTATTTTGGGCTCTAATATAATCACGTTTGTCTGCTGATTTTCAAACCAGAAATTAATCAAAAGACTATAAGCAATTAAAATGTCACCTTGAAACCCACTATAAGAACTGTTTTTATTGTGCAGATATCAGTCCAATAGAATGTAAATGATTTTACAACCTTTAAAGTCTACCATTAAAATTATTGTTTCTCATTTGGTCTAATATTTCAATTTCTTCTAAGAAACATGGATGGATGTACCTGGCTGTACACATATAAAATTTGTTAATTCATATTCCTATCCTCTTCTAATTAATTTTTTTACAAATCAAGCAAAGCAACAATTCCATCAAAAAAACACATGCCATAAATCTTAATATTTGACATATTGTGCATTACTTCATAAACAAGTGGTTAATCTTAGTAAAATAAAAGTTGTAAAAGACAAACAAAACCTTCAAATCTCTTTAATAACACTTATTTTACATATAACTAAATATTTGAATTAAAAATCATAAAAATTTGTGTACATGTTAAAGGGCAATTGAAATGTAATCAGAAACTGAAGCCTCTAAAACTATGGCTTGGCAAATAAAATTTTTAAAGTTTTTAAATATTAATAGAAAAATGTATATTTAATAATATGTTTTCATTAATCTACTTTGAAATGATACCTTGATTTTATTAACCCAGATATTGATACAGCAAAGTAATTTTCTTTTTTATAAAAACAAATATTTTCCTTAAGCAGAAATTTACAAAATATTCACTTTGAAACAGTCCATAAAGAAAACATGTGATGTTTTCTTGGATTGTGGATGAAACGATAGTTAAACTCAACTTGAAACAAGAGAGCATTACTGTCAACATACCTTGTCCTTGGGTTACTCCATAAAATTCAGCTGCTATCCTTGCCGCTTCCTTGCGGTTGCCTTTCACGATGTAGAAATGACTGAGGATGGCAAGGCTGATTTTCACAAAAAGCTTAAAACAGAAAAGTGAAAGTATTGTAAAGTAGACATTGGATAACTGTTGAGCAAATGGTCGGCTTTCTTCTAACACCGACATTGCTGCACAGGAATCTGTGGCGGTCTTCGGTGAGATCCAAGTCTCAAATGTGCCTGGCTCTCGTCCGGGATTCTACTGAACAGCTGGTCTTGAAGAAAGAAAATATCAGCTGGTAATGATGCCTCCAGCTCAAAATATTTATACTGACCATAAAAGTTCTTTGCAAACTCCGATTGGTCTGACAATATTCCAGGGAAACAACTGCAACATGTGCCTCATTTGCTAGACTCCTGACTTTCCAGTCTCAAAATAAATAAACACCCCACCTCTCTGCTCTGAATTTCAAAATCTGGGTATTGAAATTTATATACAGATCATATCCTTTTTTATTCATCTAATTAGTATGAAAACTTTGAAAACTTTGTGTATGGGGTTTCTGTTGTTAATGTAAATGATATCCAATAACAGCAAGAAAACTTAAGTCCATCAGTTCAAGCCTATAAAATGGCCCTATTTGTAGATCATGAGCTAAATCATCAAATAGTCCATGATGATGATCTTAATGACTACTCATCAGATTATCCAATTATGTTGCTTTGACTTGTCAGAAAAAAAATTTTTATACGCGGATTGACTGTAAAGCCATAGAGTAATGACTTTAGACTGTTCATTCATCCAGTGAAAACTTTTTAAACAATAACAATGTGTCAAACATTTTGCTTGATGCTGGGGAGCCAAAGAAAAATGTAATGTCCCTGCTACAAGTTTCTCATAGTCCAGAGGAAGAAACAGGCAAGAAGTTAAACAAATCCAGGTGAGGACAGGGTATCACGGGAGCACAAAGAATAAGGGCTTACACTGGATAAGGAAGAGTCAAAGAAGGCTTCCCGGAAGAGGTGGCATTTATAAACAGTTATCAAGTAAACATAAGTATTTCATCTAGACTACCTAGAACCAAACAAAACAATATACTTTTTAGGCCTATAATCTTTGTTAACTCTAATTTGATTTATTTTATGAATGAAATGCAACTGTCATAAGGGCATTCTTAGGCAAGCTATATTTTTAAAAGAGATATAGAGTAAAATATTAAGAAAAATGTAGAGTGGCGATATTTTGGTACATAGCCAAAAATAATATTTTAAAACATAAAATGGTATATTATATGGAGAACTTATTTATACATTTATACAACCAGGTTTGGGGCCTATTAATCACTGTATTGTTTCCCAATTTTTCTGAGAAGTTCCAAAATAACAAATCATAAAAAAAAACACCAATGTTCACAGCAGAATTATTCACAGTGGCCAGGACATGATAGATGATTCGATAAAGAAGCTGTGGTACATATATACAATGGACTATTACTCAGCCATAAGAAGAGATGAAATACAGCCATTTTTGACAGCGTGGATGGACCTTGAGATAATCATGCTAAGCGAAATAAGCCAGACAGAAAAAGTTGAAAATCACATGATATCACTTATATGTGGAATATAAACCTAAAAGCAACAAATGAACAGGACAAACAGTGACTCATCGACATGGACAATAGACCAATGTCACCATAAAAAATAAATTAATTACTTTTTAAAAATCTATAAAAAAGCCATAAGAAAATAGAAGTGGCCTTCTTGGAATAAAGGAGCATACCAATGATTGGTGATATTAGTAAGTACTGGGTGCTTCTCTGACTTGCTGTATGCTTTTAATGCCATGTATCTTATCTGACTGAACTGATTTACATAAAGCATTCCTGAGACAAAGGAGACATTACTATAAAATAAATATGTCAAATAAAGTAAGCTTCTTCTTTCCCAAATGATTGAGTGGCTCTTAGTAAAATAAATTGGCACTGTATTAGAAAGAAATCACTGAGCTCTTTATGAAAATGGCTTTGATACTGTTTTCACAGGCAGAGAACTAGACCCAGTGTCCATTTCATCTGTGCTCTGGGAATCAATGAAAATTAACTTGAAAGTATTGAAGGTAAAATAACCAAATGTGCCTCCCTTTCAGTTGTGGTGCAATTATGCTAGTTAAGTAGTTACATGACCATCACCTTCAGTTGGTCTTCCCTCTGGCATTGTGATGCCTGACTACACACGGGAGAGGCAGGCTCCAGGGACAGCTGGACCATCACAATGCTCTGAGTCACTTCAATGACTTCCACTTCAGTGCTTCAGAATTACAAATAAATTCTGCCTAAGTCACGTCTGAGTGTCTAAGGTTTCACTCCTTCCTCTTTACCAGTAAGTGCTATCATAAATAATTATCTCCACATGAGCTAATCAGAGGCCTAGATTCTTTTGGGCTGAGAAACACTTTTATTTCAATAAGGCTGCTATCATTGGGTTTTATGTTTAAGTCCCTACAGTTTTAACTACTAGAAAAATACTACTCTCTAATATTTAGGATTTTATGTCAAGTCGAATTTTGTTTTAATGAGTTCCTTGATTCCCATCTCAATTTTCTGTGTTGGTATATACTCTCTTTTGGCAGCTTTTACTATCTCTAGTTCTATTAATCACTAAATAAAAATTAAAGCTAAATAAAATAACTCACAGTAAGTTAATTCATCAAATATAAATGAGATGCTGTATTTTCATATTATAGATCTTTCCAAATAACACCACAAATAACTTTATTAATATTTAAGAGACACATGAAAAGTATTGTGCCCTATCTTCTAAGCATTAGCATTTTCTTTAAAAAAAACTGATTAGTAATCTAACTGATTTATTGAGATAATACTTTTATAATTTACATTGTTGAAAGGATGTGGAAGGGGTATTCGGTTGATTAGCCAGTATATCCCAACTGTCCTAATTTTGTTAGTTTCAACCAACTAATCAATTAATCAATCAATCAAACCCAAATTGAGCTCAACAATTGTGTTTCTAGGATTGGCGACAGAATGGGTGAGGTGAGAGAAGTTAAAAACACAGGAAGAAATCATTCATTGAAAGTCCACTATATGCTATATAAATCTCATTTAATATCTCCATCTCAGAGGGGTATTATTATTTAATTTTAAAGGTGTAGAAAGTTGGGTTTAGAGAGCTTCCGTGACCTATAAAAGTTCATTTTGAGCAATAGCACTATTCGAACATAGTTCTGACTCTAAAATACATGCTCATGTTACTGCTTATATTTTCTATTTTTAAGAATTTACAATCCGAATGAGCAAATATCATTTATGCATACAGAGAATGAGACAGGCGCCCAAATTCTCTCCCTCTCTCTCTCTCTCTCTCTCTCTCTCTCTCTCTCTCTCACACACACACACACACACACACACACGCACACACTGAAGAAATCAGTTTGAGATTGCATTTAATCAGGTACCCATATTAGTACCTAAATTAGTAGGGCAAGCTATATGCAAATGATTAAATTAAATGGAATTGTGTGTTCTCAAGAAATGGGAAAAATGGAAAAAGAGAATGCTTCATGACTGGGCTAATACTTTTGGATTATTCAAAGCTAAGATTGGTGAGTAACTCCCATAAAAACAACAGAGGAGAAGTAGATAGAAGGGTCAAAATAAGGTAGTCAAGAGTTACTACATTAAAAATGTTGAGTATTCAAAACATGGAGATATGATTAAAGTGAAAAAGAGTAAAGAAAAGGATATTAAGTCTGGCCAAAGGAATTCATTGGCTTTCAGCTCAGTATTTTAGTATGACTATGAAGTGGGAATCAGGGCAGTAGTATGAAAGTGTGATCCTAAAAGCAACTTCCAAAGAGAAAGTCTCTTGGGCTTTCCCCTATTGTCACCATCTGGGTACCGGCTTTGCTCTTCTCCACCATGTGGCATCAGAGGAGAGTCCTCTCTGAGGCTACCCTGGGACTCCCAACCTTTCTCCTTTCAAATCTCTTGTTCACCCACCTTTAGCATCCCAGGGTATTACATGAAGAGGAATTTGTTGTTGTTTCATAGACTTAATTTCATGTCGTTAAGATGTTAAATATGTTAATGACTCTCAAAGGTGGTCAGGTTAGTCTTTAAATTCTCATAAAAGAGAGCATCTCATTTCCAGAGATTATAGTACTCAATTGTTTTGACTTAGCTACAGTATTGATCCAAGTTATTAGGTTGAAAATGTCAACAGTACATAATAAAAATTGCCTATTTCTAGTGCTTTCCAATTGATAAATCTTAGCATGTGGAGAAAAAAGGGACACAAACTATACCGGACAAGCTCAGGGGAGGCCAGCATGGCAGGCCCGACATACTCAGAGACTGAAAGTCACCACGTAGGATGGTCTGAACATAAAAATTCCTGACTAAAAGTGAGTTATTGTGGTTAGTCACGTCCTAGGCCTGTAGTTTCCTTGATGAAAGTCAACCTTTACCTTAAGTGAGCCTGTCTGTCCACTGTCATTTTGTATCTAAGAGAACATACCTTTGAAATGTGAGAGAAACCCCCTTTTCCAGACTGCATAACCTCCCACCAGAGCAGGGACCACACAAAGCCCTCATGGTTACCTTGTCCTCAGCATGCCATTTCTATGTGCTGTAAATGTAATTACTAACTCTCCTGTACCCACCAATGTAATAAAGTATGTCTCTTTGTTTTACTTCTTATTATATCTTAGAGATTTCCATTTTGCTTTGCCCTGCCTCTTTAATCTACCACCAGTGGATTTCACCTAATCCTCCTTATGTTTCCTTTTATTCTAATGTCATTCTCTGGAGCATTTTCTCAATCCATTGAGATTTTGCTTGCTGACAATTGCCATCAGTTTGGCTCAAACTCATTAAAACTCTTTACAGGTTTGGACTTTTCTTATGTCAACAGCATAAATATTTTTATGTGGAGGGAATATATTCACCCCACTGAAATGACTGTTTCCTTTTTTAAAAAATGTGATTCCTTATTTTCTGGCAGAAGTCTAAAGGCTCTAATTGACATTTATATTCCTTATATTAAGAAACAAAACGAAACATAAAAACAAACCGGAACTGCAGGCATACATTTCACATGGCAAGGTTGCTAACATTAGGTACAATGGCAGGCATTCTCCCAGCCCCAGAACAGGATTTTAAGGAGGATTTGTACACAGTCAATGCAAACTGAGAAAGTCACTTGCTCATAAACTGAAAATGTCAATGGTGGCTGATAAAGCGAAAGGGAAAGCTTATGCAAGTTGTTATTGGCAGGATAATTTCTCACCATTGTGCTTAAAACACCACAAAAACTATAACCCTACTTTTTTAAATTTGTAAATTTTTGAGAATAAAGGCAAATGAAGCACTGAGCTATTTAGAATACATTAGAGCCTTACACATTTAGAAGCATAGGAATGTGAAATAAAAACAAATGTTTACACTCTAAGTTAAAATTCTGAAAGGGAATTAACAATTGAATTTAACCTTAGCTCCTTTCAGTAGATTCTGTAGATTCTGTTTAGTATCTTCATTTACCCCAAAGCCATATTTAGGGAACTAGAGACTTCACAAAGGGGAACCAGAGTACATTGTCATAACTCCTGATATAGACTTATACATTACAATGTAAATCTTCTGTCATAGATAATTAATGTGTTCACAGCAGAACAGCAGGTACCCATGCCTCTGGTTCCTATTAAATATATTTAATTATTGATGAAGGACAAACTCTCATTTAGATTATAGTCATCGTAATAATTATTATTTATATTGTTAGTTGGGGTGAGAGCTATTCTATTCTGACGGTGCTACTTGATAATAAATTCTTGCATTTGGCCTCTGAGCCATACTTCCAGTATAATGGAACAAAAGAGTAACTGCTGCTAGCGTTATGATGTTTCATAAGTAAAGCAAAATATTATCCACAAAGTTGTCATTTACTTAAAATTCATCCAGGCTCTTTAGGGGAAAGTCGCAGGTTTTCTCCAAAACTCAGAACACCTTCTGTTCTAAAAACTGAGTCATGTTAAACCTTACATATTGTGGTCAGACCTAACTAGAGGTTGCTTTAGGTTTAACAGATTCTAGTCGTGTATGTGTGGTCCTGGAAAATGTGGCTGAAAGCTGGTAGCTCTACCTATTCGAGGGTTTAAAAAATAGGTTCTATTTTAAAATTAATATATGGTACACTTATTAATACTTACTACGTGCCAAGCACTTTTCTAGATATTCGTTACAATAAAGTTTTTTGTTTTATTTTGTTTTTTTGCAAACTGAGCATTTATTAGAGGATCATATGTCATCTTAACTCAGTCCATGAACTTGACCTTCTGGCTCCAGAAAAGGACATTTGACCAAACTAGGCCAATGAAAGGTATTTCTGGGACTTCTGCTGGTGTTTCAGGAAAGATGCTCTTACTCTGCAGGGGAAGTTAAGGTAGCATGTTGAAGCCTGAAGATACTGGGAGCTATCCTTGTCAGTAGGGAAATAGCTTGTCTAGGAATTAAGCCATTAAGAAGCTGCACAGTCAAGATTTTGGGAGGTGGCATCATGACACCTTCATTTGAATACCTGGATCTAGCTGGACCTGAAGCAGTGGGATCTGACAGTAATAAAAATAATTCCTGTTAGTTGTTAATTAAACCAATTCGAATTAAGGATTCTCTCACTTTTACAGAAAAAGTCCTGATATATTTGTATTTTCTAGATTCCTTATAAAGAAATTGTAAAGTAGGTACCATTGTCCCTTCTGCATAACGGATGAGAAAATAGGGACTTAAGGTAAGTCACTTGCTCAAGATTATATACCTTAAAGTGGAAGTGCTGGGATTCCAATTGGAGTTTTTCTCACTGCAGTTCTTCTCACATTATTGTTGAGTCGAAAAATTCATATTGTCTAGTCTACTCACTGTCTTACCAGTCTATCACACCCTGTGATTCACTGCATACTTTTGTGCTATGCTTGGGTTATAAATAGTCTTTGGCTAAATACTGTGTATTTCACTGGGCTGAAGCTAACGGGTCCCACCCAAATCTTTGGTGATTAAGAAATAGTTCTAACCACCTCTTTTTAACAAAACCACCTAACTGTTCCTTAAAAGGAAGCTTTTCCTTATTTCATTGTTTTGAAGATCCAAAGCATGGACCACATTAGAAGTAAAATGATTCCTCAGTGACCTTTCAGGTACTTCCAGCATGGCAATTTTATCAGCATTCTTATATATAGACTTCCAGAAATTAATAATTATCATTTTTTTAAAAAGTAAAACATATCAATTACCCTGGGATGTGGCCAACTGGCTAATAAAAATTAAGGTCTGTGAATGACCCTGTTTAGAATCCTAAGACTGGGGTTTTTGTTTCTTTGAGAAGCATAGGTACTTGCCTTGTGTGCTCTCCTTTCAAGTCTATTTTTTTTAAATCTCCAATTATGAGTCCCATGATTAAAGGTTCTACCACACATATTGTGAAATTTAAATGTAATAATGCATAGCACTGCATACATCATGAAAAAAGCTCAGCAAATATTAGCTATGTTGTAATGATTTATGTTATTTTGTTAATTAAATTCCTTAAATTAGAATCTGTTACCTAATAAGCACTAAGATTTTGCTGCATACCTGTCTAAATAAATGTCCAACTTCCAACAGTACCATTCTCTGCCAGCTATAGACATGTACTATCATACACCCTCTGGTGTTGGAAAATGTGCCCATATCTACACCCAGAATTCATAATCAACATTCTATATAAAATGAATGATACATTTTTGCTTCAAGTTATGAAAGATAGCTGCAACTTCCTAAGAAATTTGTTCATCACAAATATTTTGAAATATTTATTTATTTTCCCAGGTCTACAACAAAGGTACTCAATAGTTTTGGACACACAGGGAAGAAAGCAGTCACTTCAGGTCTTAGAAATAAAACTAATCTCACATTGGAATCTTGGTTTAAGAAACTAAGGTTCTGGAACTACAAAACATTACCTTAAGATGCAATAATGGCAATGATAAAAGAATAGTAACAGCAAAATATATTTTGTTATATATTACTATGACCCTAAAGCAACCTATGAATTAAAGTGGTACAGGTACAGGAATGAAGGCAATGGAAACTGTATGACCATCTGAACTCCTGGGCATTGACTTTGAGGAGCACCTAGCAGGTGTCATCATGTATGTCCCAGGATAAACTGGGTAAGGCAGCAGAAAGTGCTAGGGCAAGGTCTTTAGAAGACACAGTGATTCTGGTTACAAGCTGTGTGAACTTGGGCATATTCCTTAACCCTCTGAGCCTGTTTTCTTACCTTAAAACAGGATGATAGTTCTATTACAGACTTGTGAGGGTGAATATTAATTTGCCCTGCATTTTGTTCAATTTTCTTTTAAAGGTAACCCCTTGACTTGTGAGCCCTTGATTTTATCGTCCTTTCTAAAATAATAAACAAGCTTGCCCTATAGTAATAACTATATCTCCAATTTGCTACTACTAAATAACTACAACCTATTCCTCTACAAGTCAAGATATGGCTCTTTTGTTCAACGCATATAAAATGCGTTGCATATGGGCACCAGGGTCTACTGGGCACTGGGATCCAACTGAAAGGGGAGGATAAGGACCTCGTTCTCAGGGTTTTAGACTCAACATTAGCTCACTCTGTCTGGACTTGGAACCAATAACGTATCCAGTCTTTAACAATAGATGTTCTCAAAATTATGCAACTTATTTTGCTCTCTTCTTTTTCTACTACCCAGGATGTAAAATAACAAAAAGTCATGAGAAGCCTTTATTTGACCACATACCTTAGTGTTAGTTCAGTGTTTTATATTCTTTTCTTGTTTTCCTCACTTGGCGCATACACCATCATCAAGCATCAGTTTTTGTTGTTGTATTTTACAGTTACATGTTGGTCTCATTTTTTCATCATAATTGCTTACCTACCAGCTTGATCTGCTTACTAGATTTCTATGTAGTGCCCTTTGGAGAGCTCCCCCACCTGGCCTTAGTCTGTAACATCACCAAAGGCAATAGTGGGCTTTGTGAATATTTTGCAAAGACAAAGATGAATATGTATGCCATCGAGGTCCATGAATCCAAGATACAGTTTTTTTGGGAAAGGGCAAGGGAAGTCAGTCTCCACAGGAACACTGAGGGTACTGGCAAAATAATGATGCCCTTCATCACCTCTCATATTTGTCACATGGATTTAGCATATCACACGTGGAGAAAATAAAAGGTCACTTTCTGAATTAGTGAGTGAGAATTAGTGAGGCGTTAATTGGGATCCATAGGTATTTGATTATATATTTGCTCCATCTTTAACTTGTGGTGAGTCTCTTTTGTTTAACAATCTTGCTATTCAAACAAGTACATTTAATATGCTTTTAATCTAAAGCCATTTATACAATGGCTTACTATAAAGAACATCTGCAGCATATGTAATGTCCCTCCTTCCTGGTCTAAGGTGTTTGTTTCCTTTTTATGTGCCCAGGATGCAGATCCTCCTCCCCCGGTACACAATAGTCTTACTCCATTTAAATAGCTATAACTTCCCTTTTCACAATCCTCTATTCACACTCAGACCTTTCATCCAGAAGGATCAGGAACAATAGGGATAAGTGATTTTTTTTTTTGCAAAACACGAATATCTACTACATCTCCTAGTTTAGCCTATGTGGGCCGTTGTAGTGAGACATGTGTACTAGCAGTCATCGCCATCCTCATGATCTAGGACCTTGCAACTCCAAAAAACTGTATTCAGGTGCCTCAGCTAGAATTTGGCTTTATCTCCAAGGGCTCCTTTTGGCTGGCTGCCAACAAGAAGGTGTACTGATCAGGCTGGATTCTGTTAGGGGAAAAGATGTATTATGCCTGGGAATGGTCAGGGCAGAATCCTAAACTTTCAAAATGTATCTTTATAACTTCCACTCCTTTCTTTCTGATCATCGCCCAGGAGGCAGATTCAAGAAGGAATGCTTCTTTTCTGGAGACAGTCACGTTCAGTGACCAATCTGTCCTACCAAGTGTGTAGATCAGGAGGAGAAGAGGGAGATAAACTCAGAATTTCTTTTTTAGTTTATTTTTGAAGACGTCGTCCAACGCTCAACAGTATCAGATGACTGTGGATGGTAGGAAGCATAGAAGGCTCATCAAATATCTTGACTATTTATCATTTGTTGTGTAGTTTTTGTGATAAGAAGCACACCACTGAGGGACTGAAAATGGTCCAGAAAGCTGAACACATGACACAGATTAGTTTCAAGAGCCACAGTGGTTAGCTGATTAGACTGGAAAAACAGAAAATATCTTAAAAAGAAAAGAATTTTAATTTTTTCCACTGATAGTCTAGGAGAGTGGTAAATTTCTGATGCAGTCAATCTGCCCACACTGGACAGGGGACATGCCTCAGGCCAGCGATCCCTAACCTTTTTGGCACTAGGGAACAGTGTTCCTCTGAGAATCTAATGCCTGATGATCTGAGGTGGAGCTGAGGCAGCGATGCTAAGTGCTGGGGAGTAGGTGCAAATACAGATGAAGCTTTGCTTGCTCTCCTGCCATTCTCCTCCTGCTGTGCAGCCCGATTCTTAACAGGCCACGAACCAGTACCAGTCTGTGACCCAGGGGTTGGGGACTCCTGCCCCAGGCCATGCAGTCTTCCTCACTGGGAGACAAATGACAAGAGTAACCTCTCTGATGAACTGTTAACCTCTGCATCAAGAACAGAATCTTGTTTTTTCCCCATCTATTGTGGTGTACATGTCGCCATGTTCAGTGCAATGACAGATCCAGGCAGCAATGTTTACAAATTGGGTGTGCAGAGTCAGTCAGTAAGTTGAGTTGGCCTCATCGAGTTGGCCTCATCGGAATGAAAAATGGACATCTACATGAGTGATGCACATGGTTCATATAGCAACACCTTTTGTTTCCATAGTTTATAGTCTCAATGAGGAGTGTCTTAAATGTGCCTGTTTGCAGTTTTCCAAGTGGCAGGTCAAAAAGCCAAGCCACTGGCAACAGCCCAAGAATCGATAAAAATCGAACAAGATTTGTCAAGGGACGATTGGCTGGAGCTACGAGAATGGAACTGAATTCTACCTGCTGAGTGGAGAGACCACATCCATTTCTAGTCAGCATTGCAAGCACTGATGCTGAACGCTGCTGCAGCCCAACGGACACCATCTGGGTTGAGCTTACCCAGACCATTAGGGAACCAGGCCCAGGCATTTAGTTCATTACAAAAACAAATTGCAGCTATACTCATGTATGACTCTCACAAACAAACTGTCGAGGAAATGATTTCCTATGCTGCCAAAAAAGTTCAGTATAATTTCATTTATATGAAGTTCAAGTGAAGTGATGTTCAAGGTGTGGCAACAAAGGCTTCTACCTTATATGAAGTGAGAAATGCAGGATGTTCAAGTTGGATTCAGAAAAGGAAGAGGTAACTGAAATCCAATTGTAAACATCCATTGGATACTGGAGTGCTCCAGAGAATTTCAGAAGAAGGTTAGTTTGTGTTTTATAGACACAGTAAAACCTTTGATTGCACGGATCATAAAAAGCTATGGATTGCTCTGAAGGAAATGGGCTGCCTCAGCACTTCATCATCCTGATGCATAACCTATAGTGTGGATAGGAAGCCAATGTCAGGACAGAATATGAAGAGACAGAATGGGTTCATATAGGTGAAGGTGTCAGACAGGGTACATTTTATCTCCCTGTTTAATTTGTAAGCAAAACATACATTATAAAAAACGGCTAGACTCGGAGGAAGGAGGAATGACAACTGGTGGAAGAAACAGCAATAACTTAAGATATGCAAATGACACCATCTTACTGGCAGAAGGTAGCAATAATCTGAAATGATTTCTGATGAAACTGAAAGAAAGTGTGAGAGAAGGACCGCATTCGAACATTTGGAAGACAAAAAATCATGACTACAGAAGAAATACACAACACTTTAACATGGACTATGAAGATGTCAAAATCATTAAAGTTTGCTTACCTTAGTTCAGTCATCAATTCAAATGGAGACTGTAGCCAAGAAAAAAAGAGAAGGCTTAGACTCGAAAGGGCAGAAGTGGAAGAATTAGGAAAGATTCACCAAGAGCAGAGATGTGTTGTTAGAGACCAAAGCTAAGATCATGCACACTCTCATATTCCCAGTTACTATATATAGATGTGAAAGTTGAACAGTGAAGGAGATTGATAGGAAAAAAAAAAATGGATTCATTTGAAATATGGTGTTGGAGGAGTGCTGTAGGGATACCCTGCGCTGCCAGAAAGACCAACAGGAGGATCCTGAAACATCGCTGGCAGCAAAAAATGACAAAATCAAAGTTGTCCTACTTAGGGCACATCATGAGAAGGCAAGACTCTTTGGAAAAGACAGTGATGCTGGGAAAAATAGAAGGCAACAGGAAAAGAAGACGACCAAATATCAGGTGGATTGACTCCATAAAAGAAGCCATAGGCCTGAGTCTATAGGAGCTGAGCAGGGATGTTGAGAACAGGACACTGTGGACCTCACTCATTCATAGGGTCACCAGGAGTCAGAGCAGACTCAATGGCACGGAACTCACCATATGTTGTAAAAAAAGTATAACGAAGAGCAGCGAGACAGTGTTTACCAGGTCAGTAGTTGTCTTTGGGCAGCAGAAGATATGACAAATAAGGTACACATGGGAGGGGAAATGTTCTATTCTTGAAACTGGGTTACTACTTTAAAGTAATTGTTAAAATATACATTTGTTTTATGCATTTTTCAATATGCTGTTGAATTTTATGAATTTTAAAAAGAGAGTAAATCTCTTAGCATGTTAATGTGAAGGGTTGGAGTCCAAAATCAAAATTACTTGCTCTTGTGAATTACAAGTTCAAAGTCAAATAATTGCAAGCTACATTAAGATGTAAACATGATTTTACTAATTTCTTATACTGCCCAGCCTCAGTCAGAGGAGTTCTTAGGTACTGGGTAGAATCAGAGTTCTGCAACAGCTCTAGCCTAGATTCTCACTTGAATGACTAATGCCTTCAGGCATCAAAAGTCCTACCAGCTCAATGCCAGGTCTCTGATGCTCTTCACTTGTTAGGGTTCAGAGAGATAGTAGGACATAATACAATTATCACTATCCATAGTCCCTTACCGCCAAAATGCAGAAAACCAACTCCCTTCTCCTGGCAATCATCTCAGGAAAAATGACATTTCTAGAACCCAGTGTCAGTGTCACCAAAAGCCATGGCAGAAACTCAATATTTTGTGTGCGTGGGGGGAGGGGGGTAGAGTAACAAATAAATACACAGACAAAACAAAACAAAAAAATCTGGCTTTTATGCTCAGCAGATTGTCTATCAAAAGATTCAGTTGTATAGAATCCACAACTGTGAACTTATAGAGAAGAAATTCCTCAGCAAGAGCTTAATTTCAAAACTATGAATTTACCATATCTACAGGGAAAAGCCCACCCATTCATACTATCTCCTCTCTCAGAGAGAGACATGTTTGTGATGCTGAAGGCTTCTTTGCAAAGATTTGAAATTTGCAGCGGAGACAGTTCCAGTCACCTGGTCTTGTTTGGGGTACTTTTCTTTCCATCCACTGAAATTTCCATTTCCCTTTTGAGCCTCACATTTCCAGTACCTAGAGTATTGTGTGTGTTCTATATGGTAACAAGGCCTATACTGTATCTTTTGAGCAGGCATTTTTAGTCTTGTGCCTCAGAGTCTGCTGCCATAGTCTTTTCTCATGGAATTGCTGAAGTTTAAGAAACTTGCATCTCAGGGAAAGTGTTGGAATTCTCCACATTTGTTCCAACTGCAAAATTAGCTTTAATAAACTCCTAAACTGAAAGCTACTTTGGGGTTTTTTAATGCCTGTTCCCTGAGAGGCCTATATAACTTTCTCTAGATACTCTCTTTTCTCCACTTTTAATTCTAAAATCTCAAGCATGTGTCCTCAATCTGGGTGGTAGAGATCTGGTCAGCAGCTTGGTTCTATCTAGTCTTCATGACCACTACGTCAGTTTGAAGTTTATCTGTTGAGTATTTTTATATTTGATCAATGGATAAGGCACACGAATTCAAGGTTATTGTTCTGCAGTCTAGCTTGCACCTAAATGTAGAATTTGGAATACCCTAATTTTAATTCTTGAACCTTACTAGTGTTTTGTATCAGCAAAGCAATCAGCTATTCTACATTCTAAAAGCAGCGGATATATTCTGCCTTCTAATATCTAAGATCTAACAGATGTATCTACAGAAAGAGCTGTTGTTTTTCTATAATGAATCCTTGTTGCAGCTCTTGTCACACTAGCCCCTGCTGATACCCCACACTGCAAAAGTCTGCCAAGGGCACCTCCGGGGCAAGCTGTAACAACCTACACCCTGAGAGGGCAGCTTTGCTGATGTCCTCGTGCCTTTGCTTTAGAGAGAAACTGTCCAAGTGCTGTTTGCTTAGAGTCTCACATGCTTGCACTTCTACCTTTATTAGGAGGAGCCACTCCCTGTGGACTGAATAGAGAGGCCAGAAGCTATATGCACCAATCAGGGTCAACATCCACAGGGCCAACTTAGCTAAACAGTTAAAAGCTGATTTAAAAGTACCACTGTAAATGACTGACCAGTTTAATGAAAGATTCTACAGACCATGAATCAGGCTGCATTATGCCTTTTGTGACCCCTAGGCACTTTGTCTTCAGCAATCCCTTCTATAAAATGGTTGAAAAATTATTTAAAAATATCAAATATTATATTTTACAACTGCATTTGTATAAAGACAGATCTAAGCTGGATTATATCTAGTTCTTTTCTTCAGATTTTAAAAGAAATGAAAACATTTTGGGGGGGCCCTAGAAGTGTCGTGGCTTTAGGCATCAGCCTACTAAGTCTACAGGGTGGGTGGCCCTGGCGGCGGGTCAGCACATGCTACCCACACATGAAGTTGTGGCCCTAAGCCCAGGCTCTGATGATCATGTTTTCTCTTTTCTATCTGCATGTAGATATAAAAATACATCCTCATAAATTTACAAGAAAGAATTACCACAATCAGCTCACAGTCAAACAGAGAGCTTTTGTTTTGTTTTAAGCTTTATTCATTAGTAGTTTAAATGGAATAAATAACCCACAACATTTTATTTCAGAAACTTTTTTATGTGTACAGTCTTGAGGCCTTTTTCTTCCTTAGTTTTATCTCATGATAATCTGCTTTGTCAATTAATGTCCACTGGGGTAAGTTGCATCTAGTCTTAGTGGAACATTTTGTTTCATCAATAAACATCTGGCGAAGTTTGCCAATCAGATTTATGTTATAGGCCTTACATAACTGTGTGGGGTGACTTTGTAAGGTAATTATCATTTAAATCTTCTTCAATCAGATACGCTTTCCAGTAATCATACAACTATGTATCAAGCTCTGTTTTTAATCCATTTCATTTGTCTTTTTCTTGTCCCTGAATAACTCATTAGTCAGAAAAGCTCAATTGTTAATTTACTTATTGTTGTTATAATTAATGGCAACAATATTGTACATTTCTAGTAAGGCAGTTACTGTAATAATTCTTGTACTTTTAATAATCACTTTAAAGTTGCTTTGATAAATTATTGCTGTTAATCATTGCTACGTTTCTGAAATACATCATACGTCTGTCAGTACACACACACACACACACACACACACACACACACACACAGTCGATTGACAATAACTTGGAAAAGATTCTTGCCACAAGTTCCTTAAACTCAATTGAAGCATTTAAAGAAATAATGCCATAAATTATACTTTCTGGCAAGCTAAATGCTAAAACTGTTTGTTACAGTACTGATTTGAGATAAAGTTAGGAATTCTTAAAGTAATTTTGTAAATTTATTCCTAAAGCAGTTTTTATTTTTCTCTGTTAAAGTGATTCTCAAATATTGATGGGTTTTCTTAGGTCTCTTATTTATTTCTACAGAGATTTTGGTGTCAGTAATGGGAAATGCCATGTAGCCTCACTTATGATTCCCTACAGCTTCTCATTAATAATTTGATGTAAAGTGCCCATATGTGCCATAAATAATGTGACCTTCCCAGAAATAAAAATGTGATTTCATCACAAAAGCCAAAACTTGTGTTAACTGTTATAAATAGATTAGATTCTACAGTTTCTTTTTGGTCGTCATCTTCACATCCTGACAGACAAAGCTAATTTGGAATCCACACTGTCCTCCATTCCCTCTGGACTGAGACATGAACTTGAGTCTTGCTTTGACCAATGATATGTGAGCAAATGTATATCATTTCTGGGAATTAGCTTGTAGAGCCTATGCACAATTCACCACATTCCCTTTTTCTTGCCTCACAAATCTGGAAGCAAGGAAATCAAGGCTCACTTGGCTTGGGAACCTGAATGAAGATAGCATAGAACAACAGAGCCTCTCATTACCCGAGCAGGAAACTTCGGAGTGAGCAATAAATCTCTGCATTTCTAAACCAGAGGTTTTAACATTTTGACCACAGCATGATTTTGTCTGTCTAACTTATATACACATAATCAATTTGATCATTCTGAGCTAGGCAATCAAGAAGCTGCCATATATGAAAACATGAAGATTTATATTCATTCTTTCGGTAAAAATTTATCAAGTGCCTACTATGTGCCAGCATTGTGTTAGACATTGGCAAAGCAAGTGTGAGCAAAGCAGGTTTCTCTTTTGTCAAAGAGCTTACATTCTTGTGGTGAAGCCAAATAATAGTAATTTAAAAGATAAATAAACACTGTAATGAGAGCAATTAGGAAATAAATGCACTGTTGTGACAAAGAATAACAGCAGTGACCCACAATTAGGAAAGTGAGGGGATACCTTTTAGGGAAAAAATATTTAAGCAGAGACCTAAAGAAAGAGAGGGCCAGCCACGTGAAGAGTTGGGGAAGAATAGACTGGGCACAGGAGAGAAGCCACAGGGTCCTGTGACAGTAAAGGATTTTGGTTTCTTAGGACCTGACAGAGGCCACCGTGCCCGAAGTATGAGTGAGAGAAGTACGGCATGAGATGGTCCTGCCAGAGTGGGCAGGGACCATTGTTTCAGAGCCATGGATAGTGGATGCTGTGACGTACCACACAGATTCCTTTTCAGACAGAAGCTTTTCTTCTCTCAGCTAATGGTGCTGCCTGCTGACTGCCCTCAGCTGGCAGTCCTCTTGGGAATTGCCTTGGTCCCTACTCAATCTCCTGCATGCCAGAGACTTCTTGAGGAATGCAAACTGCAATGTCACAATAACTACATGAGACTTTATTCTAAGATAAATGAAAAGTGATCGAATACTTTAATTAAAACGGAGGATCATTCTAGCTGGTATGTATAGAACTAGAGAGGGCAAGAATAAAATCAGAAGGTCAGTGAGGAGACTATTACAGCAGTCCAGGTAAGATGATGATGGTCAGAACTAGGGTAATGGAATTAAAATTTGAAAAAAGTAGATCAATGCAAAATATATTTAAGGGCAGAATTAATAGAATCTGGTGATTAACTGGATAGTGAAAGAAAAGAAGGCACTAAAGAATACTACCAAGGCAATGGCACAATAAAATTTTGGATGTGTGGTAGCAGAAAATGCAGGGCACCAGAATTCAACATTACTTTGTGAAGCTTGGATACAACCGTATAAAAGAAAGTACCAAAAAAGGCTCATTGCTAAACATGTTATGAAATATATTTGGGCTTCATTTTAGAAAATTACTCCCAAAGAAATATGTAATCAGTATAAATTTAAAAACACAGTCACAGATGATTATGATTTCCATATTCTAGTTCTATATATTACGTGGTATTGCCTAATAAATTATTGGCAATTAGTTGCCATCTGGCATTCTGTAACTAAGCTGAGCTTAGACACGGCAAACCTAATTACCAAAAACTAAGAAAACATGGTTCATGTTTATTTTAATGTACCAGCATTGAAGAGGAATTTTCCACTCAAATGGCTAACCTTGTAATCAGCTCTTTGTTCTGCTTCTGTAGATATGCTTGCTGCATAGGCTGAAGGGCAGAGTGATCTTGAAATCAACTAAAGATTCACCCTCTCTTTCATTGTTCTGTTTGGATAACAGATGTATTGCTTTTGCTTGTTAAGCCCTATAAAAGTAAGGTTACCCCTGAACTCGGGACCCAGATCTTCAGAGAGCTAGCTCTTCTGGGACCGCCGGTGTAATAAACCTGAATTTTCCAACTCTCTGAGTGGTATTTGGTTTCTCACTGGTCTTGTTTCTGCAACAGCGTAGGCTCAAAAGTCAATAATGGTTTGGTATTCCAGAAAATTGACATGTACTGATAAGTCATGCCACAAAATGTCATTTTTAATAGGTTACACAAAGTCAGTATTTGTGAATAACTGGAATAAAAGAAATTAAATGGCACAGATAGAATTGTTAAGGGAATGGCTACCTTATTTGATATTGGACCACTGTTGCTTATACTATGATCTACCAGTGACCACCAAAACTACACTGCCTCTGCTGTGATTCCAGAAGCAGCTTCACTCACCCTCAGACAGAATTATCCATGCCTGCAAATATGTTAGCTCCCTGTTTTTTTCATGTAGCCAATCAAATCAAAGGTTCATTAAACTATATCTGATTGGTGAAATCTAAGTCACGTGTCTGTATCTTAGCAACAAAGAGTTCTGGAAAATGTAGTTTTGTGGATGCCATGTCAGGAGGCAGAATGCGTAATGTGGAGAATTATAACTATGTAGAGAAAGCATTGAAAAAATTCAGGTAGACATCAATGACAGATGTAATTAACATTTCAAAATCTTCACTCAGGATTAAGCTTTATTGATTCCATCACCAATGTACTCCGTTTTTCACTGTATAATGCTGACCACTGAAGTAATAAATTTAGGAACCACTTGATTTAGAATGTTCCTTATGAACAATGATTACTTGAGAATCTGCACTAATATCTTCAGGAATGGATCAGCTGTTAACCTGCTTTTTGGCAAAGCCAGATATTAAAAAGACTTTCAATAAAACTATATTGATTATTTGAGCTTACTGGAGAGAGCTGCTTAAGAGATTTGTTTATAGTGTTTCAGATATATACAAGACTGATAGTCTAATGAAATGTTTCTTTTCTAATTCCACAAGTCTTCATATAATTTACTCCTAGGCAAATGAGACACACAGTGAAGAATCTTTTCATGAGACGGTGTTTGGGCACTGACTTCAGTAGCTGAGCTCAGTGTGTTGACGTTAGGGCTTTCTATTTTCTTTGCTTCTAGAATTCATCTCTCTGCATAAGAATTTTCAGAAGTAGGCTGACTACTGTCAGCTATTCTCATATCTTCTAAAGCAGTTTTTGGAAACTATCTACTACAGTTTCTAGTAGGAGGCTCTATTTGAATCTTTTCAATAGTAATAGAGAATTTACCTTCTATTGTTCAACTTTCTTTTTAACAGGTTTTCTTTTTTGTTACCAAACATCATTGTTTTAGGTAGCAATAAAAGAGATAATGAATAAGTCTTTGTTAAAGCAAGTCTATAGAGACAAAATCCCTTTAACATAATGAGGATCAGTTAAACTAGTGTTTCATGGCCTATTAAACAGATTCCTACACTTTAATATGGTTGGCTTAATCAAAAAATTATGTTTTGTTTTTACCAGTCTAATAATATATTTAAGAAGGATAATTCTCTTACATATATATATATATATATATATATATATATATATATATATATAGAGAGAGAGAGAGAGAGAGAGAGAGAGAGAGAGAGAGGTTTTGGTTAGAAATATATGTACACATATATAATGCTATCATTTCTAAAAAGTATTTTTTATTTATTATTTTTTATGGTGACATTGGTTAATGAAATTCAGTAAGTTTCAAGTATACAATTTAACAGTAAGGCATATATATATATATATATATATATATATGCCTTATATAAGGCACATATAGGCATATATATATATATATGTGTGCTTTATATAAGGCACACACACATATATATATATATATATATATATATATATATATACTGCATTGTAAAAAGTTTTAAAATACATGATCTTATTTAATTCTCATAACACATTAACTGAACAAAAGGTTTGTGCAAGCTGAATGCAGACTACAAATAAAAATGTCAATTTAGCTATTTTTATACTACATTATCTAAAAAGTTGTCTTCAAATATTTGATATTATTAAATATTTTTATTTTATTTGCATCTACGACAAATACTAAAAGATATTTCTCATTTTCCGATCTATAATAAACAGCTTTACTGCAAATATTAGTGCTATAGTACACATCTGAAAATGCATTATGAAAGTGAGCGGTCGAGTGACTCACAAAATGGTAAACATATAAAGTAACCAAAAAAATTATCTTAAAAGACTGATAATAGTATACTGTTGGTGAGGGGAAATTTTTTTTTCCTTTACTCATTTAAGTTGAACTGGCTGGTCTAAATATTAAATTGATATGATGCAAATTAACAAGAGAAAATAAAATTTAATTACATACATCTGGGAATCCAAACAAATATGAGAGATTCCATTGACACTCAGACTAAAATGAGGCTTATGATCCATCTTGAGGTAAAGAGAGGTGGGTAGAGTCTGAGACCTCAAAGGGAAGGAAAGCAGTTACCAGGAAGATAAAAAGAGCAAATGTTTGGTAAACAAATGTTTGTTGAGCCATATAAAAACAATGGGACATAGAGAGGAATTTTAACAGACTTTTCTAGACTCCTCCCTGTCGTCACACATAGTTCATGGTATACGATAGTTACCTATAGTGATAGCTCCCTTCCTAGAGCAGGTCCTTGATCTAAATTCTTTTATTCAGTGAGGGGGAAGGCCAAAGGTTCTTCCTCAGTACCCTTTTAGCATCTTCTGTCTGTGCCTGCACCTGTCACCTGAGGCCCTGTCACCATCGGCATCCAGATTTGAATCATCTGTATTCACAACTATTGCCATTAGGTAGGAAAACACTTTCCTTTTTCTTTTTTAAAATTTTATTTTATACTATGTCTTTTTTATGCACCATTTTTGGCAAGGCAGGATAGGGGGTATTGGGTTTTTAATACTCATTTTTATTAATTTATTCTGAATGTGCATGTGAAGTGTTCTGAATTAGATGCAGTTTAGATATTATTTTAAAGTAAATAATAGCACATCAGGTATAGGTTCCCTATACTTTACCCCTAGAACAAAAGGATGAAAGCCAGATAAAATATTTCCTTCAAGAGTGGCCAAGAGTGGCCAGACACTCCATGGGTGAGGGTCAGAGAACAAGAATCTCTCTTTCTATACACTTGAGAGAGACAGCCGGCCCTCTCCCTCCCCAAAGGAGAAATAAAAACAAAAGCAGAAACAAAATCTTATTTTCCTTTGGGATAAGATGGAAGGGTTGTTGAATTCTCACTTTAACTTTGTGGAATATAAACATGTCTTTCTAGATAAACCTAGGTCCTGGCTTTTAGAACCTAGAGATGATTCCTAGGTCTAAACTTCATCCCTTTTGAAATGTAAATACCTAAGAAATAGCACTCCAGTAATCATGGCACCTTGGAGTCTTAAGGGACCTTGGCCAGCTGTCACCATTTGGCCCTCTCAGGAAGGCAGGAAATGTTTTATTATCCTTTCACATCAGAGCAATTAACTGGACAAATATACAGATCTAAGTGTCCTAGTACTTAAAAAGTAAAATGTTTCCGGGGGAAGTTAAAGCAAGCATTTCCTCTCTTTATATCATATACATTTCTGTGTCTTGGGAGACTAGGGCTTTTTGAAGAGCTCTGAAAAAACCAGGGAAGTTTTATTCTTCCCTGGGGCCTGTTGGAGGGCATAGACTTGGGCATTTGGAGTAAATCTGTAATATTTCTCCATTTGGTATTTGATGGAGAATTAAAAACATACATTAAGTACATTGTAAATGCAGTTACTATTTAAAACTCAGAGATGATGAATAAGATGAATATAGTTTATAATAAAATAGCAAGATTGCACATATCACAATTGTTAGCTGTATCAATATCACTGAAAGTAAAGCCCTTTTTCTTTTCTGAATTGACAGATCATGACAATAATCACAAATTTTATCACTGTTTATATTGGATTATTCTTTCAAATAATACTTATTATGACTTATGTCAAAGATATTGTTTTTTTCCCAATTATTTTTGTATATAATATTGTCCCATTCCACTCTGGTTAAAATAAAGCAACTGAGTCATATTCCAAGTTTTTGTTTTCTTGTAAACAGTATAAACAGAAATTTCCAAACTGTAATTTTATATGAGGGTCACTAATTTAGATTAAGAATGGCTCATTAAAGTCTGTTGGGTATATGATTGTCCTAATGAGTGAGAGCCTGGATATATGGATTGAGTTGAAAAGGAGGGCAGGGATGAAATGAAAAAGTTAAGCCTTAGGGGGGAAAAATAACCATAATAGCAAATAATATTTATTGTGCACTATAATATAAATTTAGAATATATAGAAATATCTGTTATATAGTATTTTGATACTTCATAAAATATATCAAAATATTGAATATAAATTCTATTGCAAGTGCACTTCATGTGGAATCTCATTTTCTATTCATTTTACATTGAGGCCCTAACTCCCAATGGACTTGAATTTGTAGTTATGGCCCAAGAGGAGGTAATAAAGGTTAAGTGAGGTCATAAGGGTGGGGATGACAGATTCCATAGATGCTCGGACAAAAATGAGGTTTATGTGCCATCCTGAGCTAAAAAGAAGTCTGGTAGGACTGGTGTCCTTAAAAGAAGAGGAAGAGATAAGATCTCTCTCTCCCTCCCTCTTCTCATTCCCCTCCTCTCTCCAGGCATAGAGAAAGGCCGTGTTAAGACACAGCATGAAGACATCGTTTATAAACCAGGAAGAGAGGTCTCCATAGAAACCAACCTTGATAGCATGTTGATCTTGGATTTAAAGCCTCCAGAACTATGAGAAAATAAATTTCTGTTGTTGACAGCTTACCTTCCACCCCACCCCCAGTAATTTTTGTAATGGCAGCCCTAGTGGACTAATACAGCATCAATAATGTAATAGCATTAATTATTCCATTTTACAAAAGGAAAGAGGCCAGGAAAGGTATTGCAACTTGCCCAAGGTAAAAAAGCAGATGGCAGTATAATTTTCAGCAGACAGGATGGCTACAAAACCAGTCAAAATAAGTTAGAGAAGATTTAGAATGTGCCAAAAGCAAGAATATTCAAAACATATAGTTTAACATCATAGCAAGACTGCTTATAAATAATTATATTGCTGGATTAGAAATCCAGACAAAAGTGATCTTGTAGGAAACATCGAGTAGCTCAGAAGAGGCAAAAATGAGTTTTTAATCTGTTCTTTGAGGCTAAATATTCAATTTGGGAAGTCAATTTGGGAAGAATTTTCTAGCTTGACCTAGGAAAACAAACAAGAAGATAAAGCCTAATGTCTGTACTAAGACAAAATGAGGAAAAAGAGAGCTTCCTATTATTGTACTTAGAATGGAGTCCAAATCTCTTAGCATGAGTTTTATTTGTAGTATAATCTTAGAATGTATTATGGAAACCAGGACATTTTTGAAAGTAAAAGGAAATACTATTACAATTTTCCCCTATAACCTGGTGAAACTAGAACAATTCTGAGAAACATGGGTATAACTTTGCAACAAGGTCCAACATAATCTGATCAGTGTCACGTCATTTCCCCCTTCACTTATATTAACTTTCTTTCAGCTCTGCGAACACAACCACATCCTAGCTCATTCTCATTCAGAGACTTGACATATACTCTTATTTTGCCTTGTTCAGCCCTTCTCTCTTTGCCTGATTGGCTAAAAATTTTTTGTAGTGGTCACTGTTGGTCAGTCACTCAGTAACCTTTCTCCTTTCTTTCTTCCTAACTGCACTTTGATTTTGTCCAGCCCTCCCTCATGCAACCTCTACAACTCAGGAACTATAACCACATCCATAGTCCAGGGCAGAACACAGACTGAATGTCAGCCAGCACATGGCAGTTCCTTGTCTGGGCAATGGCTTAAAAGAGAGTATACTTGCTTAGAGCTACATATGGCAAAAAATACTCCCAACCAGTGGTCCAAGCAAAATAAAAATTTGTTTCTCCTCATTTGAAAGAAGTGAAGAGGGAAATGGTCAAGGGTCGGGGTGGTGCCATAGGTATTAAACGCTCAGGATCCATATTGCTGTGTCATTGTCAATACGTGGCTGCAGATGTTCAGGCATCATATTCACATTCAGGCAGCAGGAAGGAAGAAGAGACTCAGAAAGACATACCCACTTTCTGTAAGGCTATCTCTCAGAAATTACACAAATCACTTCCATTTATATGCCATTGCTAAAACCCAGTCACTTGGCAATATCCAGTTATAAAGAAAGCTAAGAAATGTAATCTTTACTCCAGGTGGCTATGTGCTTTGCTAAAAATTGAGGACAATGGATATTGGTGGACAGCTAGCAGCCTTTCTGCCAACATGGCTCAATTAGACTGAAGGTGAGGACTTTGTCTCTAAGTTTATTTCTCTTTCCCGCTCATGCTGGAAGTGAATAAGAATACAAGTAATCCTAGATACAACCATCTTTAAGTGAGAGAAATTTCTATTTTGTTTGAGACATATTTTTAATTCAATTTATTGGGGTGACATTGATTAATAGAATTACATAGGTTTCAAACATACAAACCTATAATACTTCATTTGTGTATTGTGTTGTATGTTCACCACCTAGTCAAATTTCCTTCTGTCACCATATATTTGACCACATTTACCCTTTTCTACCCCTACTCCCTTTTGAGACATCTTATAACCATAAAAGTCCCAGACTTAAAAGGGAGCTGATACTGTGGACAGCAGAGCAGAAAGAAGAACCCAGGCTCCTGAGACATGGTTGAGCCATCCTCCAAGAAACCTGCTTTACTTCTCCATGGCCTGGAGTGTGAGAGAAGAGACTTCCAGCTATTTTGGTTCACAGTCTCTTTTTCTTGTCCCTGAAACATCTTAATGGAATTTCCTCTAGGCCGCCCTAGCCACCCAGTCTCTGTTAGAATCCCTCTTGGCAACCTCCTTTTCCTCACAGCACTTATTACAATTTTGGATCACGTGTTACTTGTTTAAAGTCTATCTCCTCCTCTAGGCTGTAAACCTTGAGCTTTATGACTGGATCTGTTTTGTTCGTTATTGTATATCTAGTAAATGAAATGAAAGTAAAAAGGAATACTATCACGATGCTTGACACACAGGAGGCTTGTAAATACATGGTAGCTATCATGAAAATGACATTGACTGATAAGCCCCGCTCATTCAGAGATCTTTTCTCCTAAAGCTAGAGCTGGAGTCCCATGAAGGAATGGGGATGGATATGTACTATTTAGGCTTTTGTCATATACTATTTTTTATTTTAGCTACATCCAACATCTGTTTTATAGCTTTGGCATGACCTCAAATTTGAGAATCAGGCCACTTATAGCTATAGCTTGGTCTGAAAAAGAGTAATGGCAGAGCTGAGGGGACAGATGACAGGCACAGCTGCAGCTTAGTGGTTGTGCTGTGGCTTCCCCTCAGGCATTGCAGGACTGCTGGGTGATAAACAGGACCACAGTACTTCTAATAGTCTCTTCTGTCACATTGCAATGCTGAAGCAATGTCTTCCCAAATATCAGAGTCCTTGACTTCTTATCTGCAGATGGCAATCCTGCTCACATCTAGCTTTTACGAAATCAGCTTTCCTCCTGAGGGCATGTTTCTAAAGGAGTTTTCTTTTTTCTACTCATCCATTCACCATTTGCACCCCCACTACCTTTCTCTCATTTTTTTTTTTACTTCATGTAATAGAAAATTACTTAAATAATAACAATAGGTTTATATCTACAGATAATTTCTAAAGTTTTTACATCCCAGTTTGAAATGTATTTTTAAGGTCTTTCTGTCTCATACTCGCACTGCTTCTTCATATCATCTATTGCATTATTTTTAATTAATATTTATCTCAATGCTCTTTTCTTTCTAAATGTGATTATTATACAAAAGCTTGGGGAAAATATAACTATGACATTGATAGCATGTGAAATCTTTACTTTCAAAATATTTGTTTAGATAAAACTGTTTGCATTTTAGTAATGATGATACTAACAACTTTCATTTATTGAGTGTCTGCACTATTCCAGGTGTTATGATAGGTAGTTTATATAATACAAGCAGCAAAATGCATTTAATCAGTGGGAAAATATCTATACTAAAGGCTGCTCTGTGTTCTAATGAATGAGTAGTTGGAATGATTCACTAACAGGAAATTATTTGAACTTGAAATTTTAAAAAAATTATTATTTGCATTTAGATAGTACTTATCATGTGATTACAGAGTAACAAATTTACACACAGATTGAAAAGAAACTTTAAAAACTTGATAAAGACCACAGAATTGAGAGTTAGAAACCCATTTTTTATTTGTATGAGCATTTTTTTAGACTTGTAATTATCTTTTTATTAAAAGTAGTTTTGAGATTTTGTCCACCCACTTCACATAATCATCGAAATTTTGTTTTAAAACAGAAATAAATATAGGCATTTAACATCAGCCCTCCCACCCCCAATCTCCATATATTCTTCTTCTGGTTCTCTTTCTCAGCTCCTTATGGCTATGACACATGATCCCCCTCCTCTTTACAATCTATAGGTTCAGTTCTGTTGCTGTTTAGTCAATCCTGACTGCAGTAAACAAAATTATCAACAGCATCAATACCCCTATGCTCTGGAGTTCAGCATACTTAATCAAAGATATCTAACTGGGATCTGGGAGCTCGGCTATGAAAGCTTTGCTCCTTTAGCATCCTTAGTGATTTCTGAGTAGCCACGCGTTACCTAAATTGTAATATACATTCTCTCCCCATTCTTGTACCCACTGTAGACAGGACTGCGAATCTGCCATAGTCACTACCTGTAAGTTCAACCTGATTAACCAACATAGTACCTTGGAGTCTTGCCCTGAAAACTCACTGATATCTTATAGCTCTGCATGGACACATCTTGTTTAATTACCATTTATCTGACTAATGCCTGAGTACTGTCACTATTACAAGTTCCCCAGCACAGAGTTCTTCTCTTATGATGAGAAAATCAAGCTCAATGAGTACATGTAATATGTCAAGGTTATGTGGCAAAACAAAACAAAACAAAACAAAAACAAAAAACAAACAAAATTTAGAGAAAAGATTTATCAAGAATTATTCTGTGAGAATTAATATAAATGGTATATTGCAGATATCCATCATCTACATGTTTTATTCTAGCAATTCTCTCCCCAAACATTTAAATAACTTTTAAAAGATGTTATGCACATGAAAAACAATTCTTACCTTAAAAACATTGATTCTAGGCTATGCAGAAGAATTATAAGTTCTCTCTAAGCCGCTGAACCAAAGGGAAGTGCAGGTGTCATGTATCCGAAAGCTCAGTGAAGATGGAAAGAGAAGAAATGTAGTTTGCAGACTGACTACTGTTTTGTTTTTTTTTATTATTTTTGTTTGAGAAAAGACAAAAGACATGATCTATTCACTGCTTTCTTCTAGGGATTTTTGTGTCAAGAATCACTTGGTGTTAGGAATCATTTGGGATCTTTCCTAGGAAAGTTGTTACAAGAATTAACAACTGCTGAACATGGTAATTTATAGTGAACAGTGCCTTATGCAAAGGAGTAATATAAATGTAGAAAGACACCTGAAGGGTCCACATATAACTCAGATCCCAGATGCTGACTGCTGCCTGACTCACAACTGTCCTCAGAGCATTCTTGGGGCACTGGGTCTTGCCAGTCTTTATGGTAAAATCAGTGTACACGGCAAGATCATTTTCATGGCATCTGTTACAGATCTTATGCCAAGTCACAAGTCCTTTGCTTTTCCACCTGCTCCTAGGATATCATGCACTTGTGACTGATTCCCACGATATGACACATGATTAAACCACAGGAGCAGAATCTGTGTTTCAAAAATTTCAGTTTTAGTAGTATATTCAAATCACTTGAGCAGTATTTTGTACTTCTTTCCAATGTAAGGATTCAGAAACTAAAATCTAATAAAATTCTCTTGAAATAATTTTTTTTTCTTCAAGACAGACCTCAAAATAAAGATATAAAGAATTCAGATATTTCCTTATTCTTTTTGTTGTTGTTGCATATGAGTTTTGAAATTTTTAAGTATTCCCATTAATTAAAAAAAATGTCTCAGAAAAAATAGCAATTTTAGGTATTACTCAGGTTTTTAACCTTCTCTATAAATATTGATTTTAAATTCTTTTCAGCTTTACATATATAAATAAGAAGCATGAAAGTGGCAATAGGTCCACACACAGAATATACCTGACTTACATAATGGACTTTGCCTGATTTGTTTGCCTTGCAGGGAGGTCACAGGAGCTGATGAAGCCACTGTGTGGCTCAGTGATAATGAACAAGTAGTGAAAGCGTCTCCCAACCAATGCTGTGGATGTGTGTGGAAGGAGAAGACTGCGAAAATCAATACTGAGGAGGTAACTCAAGGTTGAGAACCTACAGAAATAAGTTCACAAGAGTTAACATGACAAGCAGGGCCTGAGGCAGGTGCTGACAACAGAGGGGAGAAGGCAAGGTATCTGAAGGCCAAGCAGAATAAATGCAAGGTGTAACTGGGAAAAACGAAAAACATGCGAGCAGTTAGCATCCTGAACAAAAGACTAAATTCATTAATAGGACTTAGAATAAGATAAAAAACAAAAAAACCTCTTCCTCTCCCTACAGAATAGAATGGAGCTAAGTTTCCCTAGGTTTTGGTAGAAATCCTTAAGGATATTCAATATGAAAATTAATGAAATAGGAGATAGTCCTGGTGTCAGGGGTCCCTAAGGCCACCTCAGGTCTGCCGGTTTGCTAGGACTTACAGGACTCAGTATATAGACATACACTCAGTTTATTACAGTAAAAGGATTATAAAACAATCAGCAAAGGGAAAATGTGCATAAGAAGCAGTCTAGAGGAGACCAGCCCACATTTCCAAGACTTCTTTCCCAGTAGAGTCACTCAGTGTGTGCTTAATTTCCCCAGCAATAGATCGTGACAACACGTGTTGTCAACCAGGGATGCATCAGAAACTCAGTGCCCAGGGATTTTACCTGGAAGTGGTCATGTAGATGCTCTCTATCGAAATGCTAGACTCTCAGAAGGAAAGTGGGTATTTGGCAGAAACCAGTTTCTACAAATAGTTTAGGTATAATAAGTCACTTTTATCATCTGGTGAAAGATTTACATCAGTGCAGGGAACTGCTCCCCACACGCAAGCCAAGTGTCAATCTTGCAAGCAGGTACTTTGAAGGATAGAGGTCTCAGGCCTGTTATGTTAACTATTCTAAACAGTTATCACAACAACTTCCCCCTTTTATTTCCATACTGGATATTTTGGCTTTGTTTGCCAATGGGTATCTAGAAATGTTTATATAAGGAGAGCTCAAATGAGTAAAAGATGGTAATAAAACTCACCAGGCATGGTCTGGATTTCTGGATCTCATTCATTCTAGAGCTGTGGTGGTCTGAATGTGTTAAAACAGGGTACTGGCCAACTCTGTGTAACATGTAATATCCCAAAGGTTGAAAGCTCTTTCAAAGCCCCATATATAACTGAGACTAGTTTTCATTGGATGTGTATGCAGTGATACAAATTAGAACCTGGGTTCTCTGGTGACCAAGTGTCTACCATAGCATGCTAGAAATATAGTTTCAACAGTGAGTTTCTGGGGGAGTCAGAAGAGGCCAAGTAGATAGAAAGGTTGATTAGGTTCTTCAACTAGAGAATGCCACAGGCTTCATTAGCCCCTCTCTCATTCCTAAAAGGGTAGTTGTCTAGATCATATAAACAGAGAAGCTGCATATTAATTACCTAAACTATCCAAAGAATCCCAATAATTTCTGAATGTCTTTGTCTGGGGAATATGGAAGGGCTTCTTTTTTATTTTACTTGAGAGGGTGAGGTATAGATCCTCAGAAACCAATGGTCTCTGGTATAATTTCTCATACTCCTCTCAAAGATACTCAATGAACTAATCTGCCATGTGCATGTGAACACATGAGCCAACTTGTCATGCAGGCTAACAGTCAGGTGCATACAAGTGGCAAAGACAGTGGACTGTAAGCTGTGAATGACATATAGGGAATCCATAGATGTATCTGCTCTTTCACTTCATTTGCACTGCCATGACCTTGATTTACACCTTGATTCACACCTTGATTCTCTCATCTGAACTACTGTAATAATCTCTCACCTGGTCTACCAGTTGGCAGTCTCATCCTTCCCTAAGAAATTACTTACCTACCTGGAGCCTGCATGGTCTTTATACTCAACTGATCTAAAATCCTCTACATTGCTATCGTCTCCTGGATAATGTTTAAACTTATTATCCTGGTGTCAAGCGTTCTATAATTTGCCCTTGGCCTACATATCCAATTTAGCTTTGTGCTTTATATCATTTTATCAATTTACACTTAAAATGCTTGTTACTTTTGTATGACATACATTTTTCCCATGGAAATGTCTTCAAAAATATCATAGGCTATGGATCAAGGGTATTACAATTCAATTAGAATTTTTTAAGCATCTACTATGTGCAAGGTTCTGTCTTAGACACTGAAAAAGACAGAAAAATGTATGACCCTCCATGATGGACAGTATAATTTATAGTCTTCGTGAAAAATATTTTCAGTTGGAGTCCTCAATGTGTCAGACCTATAACACGTTCCATTGCAGCAACTTCCTTAGATAGGTTGGTGCTTCATAGACACCTCAGATATCCCTAACAAGAACATATTTGAAATCAATGCTTCTCTCTTTGGGTTCATCTCCTTTTTTCTACCATTTAACTATCTACATGCACACAGCTTTATTTAAAGTATTTCCTCATTAAATAATTTATTCCTCTTCCTTCTTCTTAGCTGACTGTTACAGAGGAATATATACACAGATAAAGTGACAAAGCACTCCAATGTCTTCTCTCACCACTGCCATTACATTCTGAGTAGAAACTAAAAAAGAGTAGAAGAAATTTAATGAAAAAGTGCTAAACTCTAATTTGAGGTCCAAAACATTACTTCAGATAAATAATAGTCTCAGTTTCCTTCTGTGCAATTTTGGTATTTGACAAGCTAGAATTCGGATCAAAAGCATTAAGAGTGAAAGAATACTTTATAAGGCTAAAGACTACCATTCATAATGAAAATAACAGTTACATAACACATTTTATAAAGCAGACACTATAAAGATGAGAGGAGAAATGGACAAAAATATATTCATTTGGAGAATTTAACACATCTTTCTCAATCCAACAAAATCAAGATAATGAAAAATTAAGGATATAAAAGATGTAACATAATCAATAAGGTAGATCTCGTACATATATGCCAAATTCCATATACCATTAATAGAAAACATATCACCTTTTCAAGTGCACATTGAATGTTCACAAAACTGACATTTTAGGCCACAGAGAAGATCTCAATAATTCAAAGAACAGAAATAATACAAACAGCATTCGATGCCTAGGTGAAATAAAACCAGACATTAATTTAAAATAGTCAAAGGCAATAGGTCCTTCTTCCGGGAAATTTCACACACACACACACACATACAGTACTTCTCAATCAAAGGAGAAATAGGAAATGTAAACAATATATCAGAAAATTTTGGATGCAGAGAAAGCAGTTATCATAACAATAAAAATGAAAATATAGCAATTCGATGTCTAATTCCTAAAGCTAGTAAACCAAGGAAAAGTGGAAAAAAAAAAACAGCTTGATAATATTTAAAAAAATAATAAGAGAACAAAGCAGTAGAATCAGGAAACATAAAAGTTCTTTGGAAAAAATCAACAAAGAAAAAGTACTAATTAAAATAATCAAGAAAAAAGAGAAAACAAATATATGTGATTAGAATTAATAATTAATAACCATCAAAAGAGAAAAATAGTATCTCATGGGAATTTCTACCCAATTTTTAAAGCTCAGATAATCTAAATGTTACTTAAAACATCCCAGTACATAGAAAAAAAAAAAAAACAGGAAAACTTACAAATTCATTTTCTAATTTGAGTGTAAAATTACAACCAAAAAAAGAAAAAAAAACTTCACTTATGAATATTTATGACAAAAAGAACAATTACCAATAAAAGCCCAAGAGCATATTAAAAATAAATTATCATGACCAAGTGGAGTTTATTCCAAGAAGGCACAATGGTTCAATATTAGGAAATCAATTCATTTAATCCATCATATTAACAGAGTGTCATAGTCCCTTTGGACTGCTATAATAAACTACTGTAGTCTAGGTTAAGTCAACTTATACATAGCAGACATCTATTTCTCACTGTTCTGGAGCCTCAGAAATCCAAGATCAAGGTGCTGGTAGATTCAGTGTCTAGTGAAAGCTGGCCTTCCAGGTCACAAACAGGCAGTTTCTCACTGTGTCCTAACATGAAATAGGGTCAAGAGAGTTCTCCCAGGTCTCTTTTATAAGGGTGCTCATCCCATTCATGGGGGCTCCTCCCTCATAACCTGATCTCCTCCCAAAGTCCTCATCTCTTAATAGTACCACCCTGGGAGTTATGATTTCAACATATGAATTCAGTCTATAGCATAGAGCTAGGGAGAAAAATTATATAATCACCTTCAAAGATATAGAAAATGCATTTGAAAATAATTCAACACTCATTCATGTTAAAAAACAAAACAAAACCTGTCAACAGAATAGGAATTAATGGATATTTCCTTATTATCTATTAGACACACACACACACACACACACATACGCACACACAGCTCAAAGCTAGCATCTTATTTGGTGGAGAAATAAAAAAAAAACTTTCCTGTTAAATTCAGAAACAAGAAAAGGAGGCCAGTTATCTCATTATTGAACATAATGTTAGAAATGTTGACCACTGCAACGGACAAAAGAAAAGAATGAGAAATATAAAAACTAGAAAGGAAAAGGTCAAATGGTCTCTAATGTACATTTTGTGATTAAATATCTAGAAAATATAAATCAACAACTGGAGAAATATAACAGAATTAGAGAATTCTCTACTCTGCTCCTTTTGTGGATTTATGTTTTTGGCACTCTCAGTCACTTAAGTTCAAGCCATAGTGTTATAACATATTAACTTTATTTGTACTTTCATAATCTACTTTCCTTATATTTGCAGACCCCAGCCCTATCTAAGCAGTTGTGAACTCATACAGATTTTGTTTCCGAAATGTCCCTATCAGTTTTCCTTTTCTTCTGTCCCATTGTCCTCATCCTGTCACTTACTCTCTACATATAATTTATAAATAAATGTCTGCCAGTTTCTTGATGCCATTCTTGCTTTATATGTGATTTCCTTTGATATAAAGTCCCAAATTTTTGGCCTGGTTTTCTACATTAGGGCCTTAATTTACCTTTCTGGCCTTATTTCTGCCTAATCCTTTATGTGTACTTTGTTTAGCTGGGCCAGACTATTGGGTATCTCTTAGACATATCTGTACTGTATCTTTTGGAGTATTCTTCCCGGACATCAATATCTGTAACAATGAGCATCCTTTCTCTAAGACATCCTTTAATGAGAATACCTAAGACATGCTATTTAGAAACATTGTGTTAAATATTTTACAGACATTGCTTTGCCCCCACATCACCACAGATGTGAATTTTTCCTCCTTTGAAGTCCAGAGCACTCTGTAACTTCCTTGTTATTTATATTTGGCATTTCAGATTTGTTTTTATTGGTTGTACTAGATTATAAGCTTCATGAGGGTATAAAGTGATTCGTACACATCTCTTATATCATTTGCAACACAGCAGACTTTCAATAATGGTGCTCTATTGAATAAATTGTGGTTTCCTGGGAGATAAAAATTTAGGTTTTAAACTCAGTTAAGGATCTCTCCATTTGTCATTACTTGGCTCTATTCCAATTTAGTACGGATATTCCCTTATTAGTGCTGTACGCTTGAAGCTTGCACGGAAAAGCAGTAGGCATTCAGTAATAATCCTAACTGTATGGCTGTAAGAAATTAATTGAATGATAATGAATAATACAAAGCGAGGGCTCAACAATGGACAACATAAGCCAGAATCAGGGTGAGACCATCGTTTCTGTTTTGCACCTATCTTATTCTAGGCCTGATAATCTCAACCTCTTTTGGTTTTTAGATGCAAAATTATAAAAAATTAATTTGAGATTACTGGACCCTCTGAATCCCATTTTTTTTTTAAATACAAAAATTCCTAGCTGTGAAAGTGTTAGCAGACAGTATATTTAAGGACAGACTGACACAGTCTGAACCCTAGAGCCCCTCAGGGCCATTATGTATTTATGGCTTGCTAATTTTCTTATACATTGTGCTGTATAGCAATTTTATAGCTATCATCTCCTTTGATCCCAAGAACCCAGTGGAGTCATCCTGTTACAGGAAATACCATGTAAAACGCATATATTAGAATTGATAACATCAATCCTTATAGTCTAAAACAGCTTTAGCTGCTATTGGAAGGCAAAACATTAATAGGAAGCGGACTAACATTAGCAGTGTAAAGGCGGACTGCTTTTAGGTATGCGGATGCCCTCTTTTCCTCTTCACAACCTCCAAAAAAGCTTAAATTCTAACACTGACCAATCTGACAAAGGAGAAAGTGTTTTGCAAAATGCTGCTGCCAAACACGATACGTCGGGACACGCTCCAAACTATCTTGCTTTGCTTCTGGTTTTAAGTACAAATTAAATGAAACACAAGCAATCACGAACCCGCAGACTCCAAGTACAAGACCTAAAGACCGAGAAAGGATGGTGGGCGAGTCTACGGGCCCGCGGACAGGAAGCAAGGACGGGGGCGGGCCATCCGTGGAGAAACCCCGCCCCTCCCCTGTACGTCGCTGATTGGTGGTGAGAAGAGGGGCGGGCCCACTCGCGGCTCCGCGACGGCCTTTCGGCGCGGTCCCGTCGCCTGGTGGGTGTGTCCCGGGAGGAGGGTGCGCGCGCGCTCGCTCGCTCGCTCGCGTCGGAGGACCGGAAAGAAGGCGGGGCGGCGGCGGCGCGCGCCCCCGTAACGCGCGCAGCGCAGGCGGCGCGGATCGCAGTGAGCCGGTCCGTGGCCGGAACACGGTACTGGTTGTGAGTGTGGAACAGGGCTCGGGGGACACGGCCGCGATGAACACGGTGCTGTCGCGGGCGAACTCGCTGTTCGCCTTTTCGTTGAGCGTGATGGCGGCGCTCACCTTCGGCTGCTTCATCACCACCGCCTTCAAAGACAGGAGCGTCCCGGTGCGGCTGCACGTCTCGCGGATCATGCTGTGAGTGTGGCCGAGGCCTGGCCGGCGGGGCAGGGCACGTGGAGCGCGCTGGGCCGAGGTGGGGGCGGAGGGCGGGCCGCCGCGGGTCTGTCGTCCTAGGCGACCTCCCTCCGCCGGGGCAGACGTCCGGGTGAACCGCGTGGGCTTTCCCGGCTTCCCCTCGAACTCCTACACCTCCGCTGCAAATTCCCGGGCTCGCTCTTAAATTTTAATTTTGAGTGTTCCTCAGGTCAGTGCCTCTGCTTCCTTCCTGTTCCTCACTTCCCTCCGCCCACGCCCGGCCAATGAGGGAGCAACACAACAGCACGCCCGCGCCGCCGCCCCGCGGGCCTGGGACCCCGCGTCCGCACCCCGGGCCGCGCGGCACCCCCGGCCGCCGCCTTCCAGGCCGAGGTGCGGCTGGTTTTCTCAGCCGCTCTACTGAGCCGTTGAGAACTGGAGTTTGCCCTGTTTGACATTTCCTTTACAGTTTCTGTCTTTCCCCATTCACTAGGCAGCAAATACTTGGAGCTGCTTTGAAGTTAGCAGAGCGGTTAAGATATACTGAGAATTCTGCCTCTTAGCTCTCTAATACGGCGTGGTGTTTATTTTTTAAGAGCCAACCGCTTGAATAAATCTTCAAACGGGCCAAAAATAGAATTTCAGAATGACATTGTCATTTCACTGTTGTCTACTTTTTTTGTCCTTGATAATTTTTATTCCTTAGCACTTTTTTTTTTTGATACGTTGCATTTTTTTCTGGTTCTCCTTTATTTCATCTTCTAAGTTCTGTCTGTTTCTTCAGCCTTAGTTTTCTTTATTGTCAGAATCTCAACAAGACGGTCACCTAATAGCTACCGCCCCCCAGACTCCTCTCCCCCTTTTTTTTGCTATGTTGATGTTACACACTCTTTTAGATTAAAAACCAGATCCAGAGTGGAAACGAGCACTGCCCCTATCGACTCTGTGAGGTTTTAGCAGAGCTGGGACATGTAAACACCAAACAGCTGTTAGCTTTTGTCAATTTTAAGTTTCTTACCATTGTGGGCCTTAATTTACTTTTGTCTAAAATTGAAGTACTACTTCTATGTTTTTTGTGAGGATTGTTTGAGATAATTGAAAAATATGTAGTGAATCTGACATATATACATAGTAAGCACTCAGCAAATAGTTACCATTTTATCTTAGTTTTCTGCACCACCTTGTAGTCATCTGTAACTTTCTTCTACCTGTCTTCCTAAATAGCTTGACATCAAGTATTAGTTTTTAATCTCCCTGTAGGTTTCGTTAGTGATTCTTTTGAGGTATATGAAAGTAGCTAAAGACCTACTTTTATGTTAAATTAGAATGTTTATCCTATTACAGGTTTCTCTGATTTCCACTTGTTTTTGTGTGAGATTGCTGTTTCACCTGTGTGAACAACTACATCCTGTCTTTCACTTCACCTAAGGAATTAGATAAATTTTGTATGCTGTTATGTTTTCAGTATGGTAAAAATTTTATCTTTACTTCTAGAAAAAATGTAGAAGACTTCACTGGACCTAGAGAAAGGAGCGATCTGGGATTCATTACATTTGATATAACTGCAGATATCCTTTAAGAAATTATTTCATTGCTTTTTCTGTAGTTTCATGATATACATGTTGATTATTGATTTTGTGGACAGTATGACTATCAGCCAAACCTTGGAAATTTCTAGACCTTTGTTTTCATTAGTAAAGTAGTGTTAATACCTCCTTGTTCATACCTGGAGAAAACTTAGAGATTCAGGAGTTACTGTGTGACATAACTCTAAATTCTTCACAGAAACATTAAGTAGATTGAAAGCTTCAAGATAGTTGGAATTTATATTTCAGAAAGAAAGAACCTTTGGATTAAAGAAGGAAGAATGTTAACCAGTGCTCAGCCTACCTTGATAGAATATGTCATATGCAGTCCCAAAAAATTTGTTCACATTTTATGATAGCTGACAGAAACGTGTTAAAACAGTGAATTGCATATGTTACGGTTTGAAAGTCATTATCAAAATGATTATTAGTAAGCTATATTAGCATTTTGCCATTATAGTTCTTTTTATAAGTACTTTTATAATAGAGAAATATTAACAGTTAAGTAATTACCTTAAAATGAGGATAATTTAAATACTTTATCTTGAGTTTCCACCTTTCGATGACTCATCATTTTGGCCAGTTTATCTTCTTTTAGAGTCTCAGATTAATATGTTGGCAGCACCATTCTCTGCAACTTCTAGCCAGATCTGTCTTTTTTAAAACCTCAAGATTAAAATTGATTATGGAGATTGAACTGTCTGAACTTAGATAAAGTAACTGAACCGTTGAAGCAGATCATATATCTGGGGAGTTTACCTGATTCTCTTTACTACCATGGAATTTTAACTTGATTTCTTTAGAAATAAATTAATTGCATTTAGAAGTAGACTAGGAATTAGTTCTATAGGCACTTTTTTAGGAAACAGTCCACCATCAGAAAAGTCCTATGCTAAACTTTGTCTAAATTTATGTCCATATCATTAAAAAAAACTGGTAAGAGGTAGTTTGGATCTAATATGAAAGTAATAACTTTGTGTATCTGGACAATTACAGTGAAATTTTCTGGTGTCTCAATTACTGTATTTATATATGCTCAGTCTCATCATTTGTCGTTTAGTCAGATTTTCTTAATGTTGCTGCTAAAACCTGAAATTGTACCTGTTCTTATAAAGCACTATCCTAAACTTCTCCATTCTAAAGGTAGTGATTCTTAGTGGATACACATCTAAAAGGGGAATATCTTGAACGTGTTACTATTTATTAGTACGTAAACACATAATAAAATGACTTAACCATTTACATATAATGCTTAATAAAATCTAAACATTAACTCAGATAATTCTCAGTGACACTAGTCTTATAAGTAATTCTGGTAACTTATTTTTCACTCTGGTAAACTTAATGAAACCAGATTGGTGTTTAGCTGCATATCCTACCAAAGTACTTCATGAATTGAGATATTTTGATCTGTATTGGTGTGTGTCCAAAGCAACATTTTATTATACCTGGTTTAATACAGAGCCTATTTCACATTTGCATATCACAATATTTCAATTGTGAAAATTGGTTATACTTTAGAACTTCAGTGGAATCATGTGTTTGAAAATTAAATGCTGTTTATTTTAGACTTAATGAGTTGATGTTACAGACAACTGAATTTTTTATTTCTTTGTTCTTATTAAAGTATCTCAGCTAGGAGTACTTAAGAGGATCAGAGAACGGTACTGATAACCTTACTGATATTTTTTTTACTTAGGAATGAGTTATATTTTACAATATATTTATCTTCTATATATTTTTATTCTACTAGTGGTTCTGTATGTTTCTGGGCTACCTCTCTTTCTTTTTAAGTATAAGTATTGCCGTAAATAATTAAGAAAAAGATCTGTTTATAGTATGCTGCTTTATGATTTATGTATTCCTTAATTTGTTTACATCTAGAGAATATATTTGATTGGAATGTTAAGCAATTGTTTCTTTATTTATCAGCAGAATATTCAACAAAAAATAATGTAAGTATATATGGAAATATTTTAGTAGATACATAAAACTTATTCTTTATGAAAAAATAGAAATTTTATGTATTCAAATTATCTACCCTGAGTAGTAGTAAAAGTCACAAGCCTATCTCCTTTGATAGCCTCTGTCTTATTTTTCTGTCTGTTTCTGTAGTAGTGTCTCCAGGATGGGGTACATGCAAGGTAATTTATAGACATATGAGAAAAACAAGAGCTACTCTTTCTTTTCTTATGGATCTATGAAGAGTTACAGTCAGTTTGTTCAGCTTTTTACTTGATGTTAGGACAGAGTGGCAACATCTAAGTTCTTTACATGCCATACTGGAAACCACAAGTCTGTTTGTGTATTTCTCAATTTAAAATAAAAAGAGAAAGAAGTTAAACTTCACTAATACTTGCTATGTGGACTGACATTTATACTCAGTTTCTGAGTCAGTGGTCATGTGCTTCCTGAAATTTGCAGATACTCTGGAGGAAAAGGAGGAATTCTGGGACAGGAGGTCGACCATGCTGTATGCATTCCTTTGTTTATTCATTCACATTCAGCATTTTGCAAAGTTTTGCAGTATAGACCCTATTAAATGGGTTATATTTTCTAGTTTTAAATAAACTAATCCTCACAAGATGAAAAAATGGCTTAAAAAGATTCCTGCAAAGAAATTGTCAGTTGAAAATAATGCCAGTGATCAGGCACATGTAAGCAGTAGGAAAGTGGCAGAGCTGATATGTCTGGTCCTCTTTTGAGCTGCTCAGCCACATTAAAGGATTGAAAGGAAAGAGAGAACCTAGATAGGTCTAATAAAAAATTGGCTGAGAAAATTCAATCTTAGTCAAGAAGACTGTTTGAAAGGCACATATACATCCACTGTCGATATTATCAAATGATAATAGTAATGTGTATTATGTACATTCTTTTTAAAGGAAGATACATATTTTTATGGTTTATATTCTACATAATTTGTGATAAAAAACCATTGGAGACCACTTCCAATGTTAACATCAGAAAGGATGTTGTTGAACTTGAGTGTACTGGGAGATGGGGTGGTAGCATTGCTGCCCAGGTGTCGTACCCTTTAAGCTAAAGTATTCTCTCTCCACAGCTATAATTAGACAGCAAAACATTTGAATCGACAGAATTTGTGAGCTGTGCTTATAGTTCTACTCAGATGTATAATCAAAAGCTGTAAAGACAACTAATTTTTGAATCATCTTTGAGATCATTTAAACATCTATCCAAATATTTGTGTGTGTGTGTGTGTGAGTGCGTGCCTGTGTGTATATATATACCTTGTGTGTGTCTATATATACACATTAGCTATTTTGATAGTCTTATTAAGTCGTACATATGCAATTATTCTGTTGAAAAATATTTTGTTTTGGAATCATATGGGATTTACCAATTTTAGTAGTCTTTTTAACCATAAATTAGAGTTTATTAGTTTTATAATTGGCTATTAAGCTATTAGATTAAAATGTATTAAAACAGGTTGTGATAGAAATTTATCAATACAGTCTGATTTGGAGCTTTTGTTGCAAATAAAGTAAGGATTGAGATTTATATAACGTATTGCTAACACAAATCTTCCTAAGTGCTGAAAGTATAAAGCGAATAATTCTGATAAGTGAATTAAAATACAAAGGTGAATTCTGTGGAATTAAAATATACTCTTTTTACCTGAGTTACCCTTTGTTTGCTATCAGCATAGACTGGAGGAGATTTGTGGTTAGAAATGAATCTATTTTATTTTAACTATATTCATTTTCAAGGGAAACAGATTAATCATCTTTTTCTGTTGATTTTTTAGTTCACTGCAATTTTTAGCACTTCAGTTCATTGTACAGTATATTTATTTTGAGCATATCTTTTCTGCTAGATATTTTGTTAGGCCCTGGGAATATTGGGTTGAATAAATTTTGTGCCCTGCCCTTGAGAATCAACAAAGTGTTAATGAACAGTTAGAAAAAGTTATTGTGAAGGTAAGAGTAATAGCCGTAAACACTTATATTCTTCTACAGATCACAATAGATCATCCAAATAAGCATTTGTTACCTTCTTGCTGAAGACATATCTAAACTATATTCATAATTCTGGTTTACCCCAGTATGACTAGTAAGTAATATAATCTGAATGAATAAATATACATAAAAAGTCATTTTACTTTGGCATGTCTTTGATTCTGTGTTCCTCTATCATGATATTTCTGTTTAATGTTAGAAGCAGGCTTTATGGTGATGATGTAACCCTCTTTTAGAAATAACTGTTCCAAATTTCTTTTTAGTTAATGCGGTCACCACATACTGAGCAATTGATCTCATAAGCTCATGGATGATGGCTTACTCAGAATACAGTCCTTGGGATTTAGTAGTGATCACAAATGTGTTTTCTCTCAATTTCATGCCCCAGATTTCCCAATTTATTTGTGATTTGTCAAAATAGTGGCTTAAAACAATTGTCTGACTTCTAGAATTTTGCCACAATAAAACAATGACATGCCTATGTTTTATTTTAATGTAAAAAAAAATTTGAAAGTCTTCATTTCTTTAGTGATTCCTTAGTAAATTAAAAATCTTGGAGACACACAAATTGTCATGACATAATCTGGCAGCAGTGATCTGTATTAATAGCATGATGTTAATGATTTAATAGCTTCTAATTGTAAAACTTCTAAGAAACTCTATGATTAAAAAGATTACTCAAATTGGTAAATCCCATACAACTCCTTGGCCCATACAGGGTCCATACTGAGTTGGAGGGTCCCAGAAATCTTCAGGGAAAAGTGATTGAAAAGAATGCTTCCTTTTTGTTTCTCCAAGAGTCTCACTCTAGAGAACCTATAGGTCTAAAACCTTCTATTAAGCTTTGAGGACCCTAAATAATACAGTTGCCTTAGCAAAGGGATGATTTCCTTTAGGGAAATATATTTTTTTTTGCCCAAGAAAAGTTTGACCCCTTCTAATATCTCTCCACTTGTTATCATTTTGTATGTTTTGTGATTTTAAGAATCCCCTCAAAGTTGAGTTCATTGGTATAAATTAAACTATTTGCTTACCAGTACTTTTTAATTTAAAGTGACAAAGATGCTTTTTCTGATGAGTTAATCTAATTAATTTTCATTTTAATGTAGGCTCTGAATCAAGTTGTCCTTTGGGACAAGATTGTTTTGAGAGGTGATAATCCGAAGCTGCTGTTGAAAGATATGAAAACAAAATATTTTTTCTTTGACGATGGAAATGGTCTCAAGTGAGCAATTCTTTGTCATATTTTACGTTTAATGAAATGTGAAGGGGTGGAAAAGATGTATTTTTATTTCAAATAAAATGAGGGTAAAAAGGAAAGTTGAGAGAGAAGCAAAGTATACAGATCTCAGTGGGGTAGAAATAACTGCTATACAAACTGGGATCTAAGCTAAATGCTCCGTTCTTGCAGTATATGAAATATAATAGCCAAACTCTTAAAGCTTTTACTCTTAAGTACACAGGGAGTCCAAGGCTCACCTATGTGGGAATAGGACTTTGATGGTTACAGGGCTTCTTTTGGGACAGAGGAGGAATTTGCCAAGGGAACCTTCATGAGGAAATAGTGCATTGGCCTAGTTAATGCTGAGGTTTCTAGTTCTGGTTCTCTTCTCTGAACCTCAGTTTCCTTTTCATATAAAATGAAGGAATTGGAATAATTGATCTTTTGGTCATAGTTAGCTCTTCTGCTCTGTGAATAAACAATGTGAAGGGTTTTGGGGACGAGCTTTTTTAACCAAACCCCTGGTTGTGCAGATTAATAATTTCCAACCATGAGAAATTTTGATTTGTTCAGGTTTGTCCATCTAGATAATGATAGAATTAGAGTTCACATCATTGTCTTCTGATTTCCAGCTCAAATCTCTTTATTTTCTCTGTGTTTTACTCATTTAAGCTTTTGGTTGAAAGCTCTAGTAACTATTAGTGAATTTCGTAGGTCATTGTAGATAGTATTGGTGTTTTCCAGCATTCATTCATTCATTCATTCATTCATTTTTAATTTTAAAAGGTTTGAGAAGACATGTTTGTAGATTAGGATTCCAATTAGGAATAGCCAGTTAAAAAAGTATTTGACACCCTAGTGCTTTAATTAAAATGTTTTTATTGAACCACAAATGTTTCTGCTGACATCTGTTTATTGTATCTTTTTATAGGGGAAACAGGAATGTCACTTTAACCCTATCTTGGAACGTTGTACCAAATGCTGGAATTCTACCTCTTGTGACAGGATCAGGACATGTATCTGTTCCATTTCCAGATACATATGAAATAACGAAGAGTTATTAAATTATTCTGAATTTGAAACAACATATTTTTATACTTAATGAATCATATCTCATATATCTCTTCATTTGCATCTTCATTTGTTTTTGGTTGTTAACTTAATTTCTTTGTGGGGTTTTTTTTTTTTTTTTGGTATAAGACCTAACATCGAAAGGCATATTTGAAGAGAAAGGTTAATGTGCTACTTAAACTTAATTTTACAATCAAAACAAGTAAGGCCACCAGAGTGGGGTATTTTATAAGAATAAGAAAAATACATAATAAGGATTTGTAAAAGATTTGTATTTCCATTATTCTTAATGGACTGTAAGTGAGCATGAAGGGCATCTAACATTTTAGGTGCCAGTGGAGTTAGAGAAACTTGTATGCCTTGCGTTCATGCAAGTCACAGTGGATGTGATTTAGAAGTAGACATTCTCTTTTATCTTTTAGGGTATGTCTGATTATTGGCAACATTAACATGATTATTTGTGAGAAGTCTGGTTTACAAAATAGCCAAACGTGATGGAATTTTATTCCATTTGTCTTAGGACTATCTATACTGCTTGTTTTTCTTACAGGTGACTAGCAACTTTCTCCACTTAAAGACTAAATACCTCTTTATATGCTGTAAATCATTCTAACTCATTTTAAAGTCTCATAAGTCAAGCAAATGTTGTGTCTTTCAGTGCTTTCTCTAAAAATGTTCCTTCGTATTATATCTTTCTGTGAATTTTTATCATGGCCAATGAAAGTTGAAAAGTTTGCATGGTTCCCCCTCTGAGTTAAATTTGTTACAGTGAGCATGCTTAGTTACCACTGAGTGGTAATTATTTAAAATTTTCTGTAAGTCCACATTTTAATAATTATTGGGCTAATCATATTTGTTGATATGTGTTTCCATTTACAAGCATTCTCATGTATTTTACTGTAAGTTACCTTCAATAATCTAATGAGGTAAGTAGCCCACATGTTAACTCTTTGCAGATGAAGAAACCAAAACCTAGAAGTTCAGTGAATTGCTCGAAGGTTATATAGCAAGGAAGGGAGTTAAATCTTGAACTCAGATCCAATTCTCTAAGCTTATCCTTTCTCTTGTACCTCAGATTATAGACTAATCAAAATTCATGTATAATTTTCATTATATTTTTTGTTATTCTGGACACCCTTTCAACCACTCCTAGAAGAGGTTTTCTATCCTGTATGGAAGTGGCTAATTCTCAGATGCCAACACCTTTATAGATGTAATATTGCACTTCATTCTCTGCATAAATTAGTTTTACTTGTTAAGGGTATAAGAATCCAAATGTATGTAAAAATAATTTAGAGATTTAAGTAGATGGTAATAAATGGTTGACTATATGATCATATTTAACATCTTTTTCTAGAGAGGGCAAGTAAACATCCTCAAAGGAAGCAACTACAAATGATTTACTCTTAAAAGCAGTAAATGAAAGGGCTAATGTTTCTAAGAATAGTTTAAATTAGTAGCTAACGTTAGATTTATCTCATATAAAATACATCACCATTTAATGACGTTAGTTTTAATACCTGTTGTGTATAGGGTTATGTGTTCATGGAAAAGCTCAGAGGTGTAGCGCCATGAAGACTAGACTGGGTGTGGCTCCCAGCTTTTTCATTAAACTTTTCAGGGTCTCGGTTTCTTTATCTGTAAAATGTAAGAGTGGGACTAGACAATTTAAATAGTGGTTCTTTTACACCACACAAGTCTATAAAATTTGTTGTATCTGTTCAGCAGAGAGATTGAACAGAAAAGCACCTTAGTAATATGAAAAAGGAAGATGATTGAAAGACTAACACTTAATTTATATTGATCTGACTCTTTCTGTTAGGCTTTGCACCCAGAAAATTTCTTCATGTGGTTTGTAGAAGTACACTTGAAAACTTAAAATATGTAGTGTCAAAGCTTAAAAATTGGGTATGTTCTCATTAAGCAAGGCACAATAAGCCTGCAGTTTGAACTGAACCTGCTACTGGTTTAATAGTTCATTTTACCTCTGTGATGAGAGGATGTTACTTTGAATATGAATGTTGAAATTTACTTGAGTTGCAGTTTATTTGACAAGCCCACCCACTTTTTTTGGAGTTTGGTGAGGACAAGGTTTCTGCGAGGCATAACTAGCACAATGAATCAGTTTTTTGCTCTTAACTAAGGAAAACTGCTCAGGACAAGAATACTCCCACGTGGAATAAGAAACCTCCGTCTCAGGAACTCATTTTTGGGTGTGCATGGCTTTGCGAATTTTCCATGATTCTACATTAAAAAAGAAAAAGAACTTATGTTCAGTTTGATAACTGTGTCATCTACCTTAGCGTCAGTGTTTTATAAAGTGTCCACAAAGACCCAAGGCTTCAGACTTATAAAATCCTTAGTATGATTAGAAATGTTGAGCCCAGAGGTGATCAATTGCAAGACACTTATCTAAAGTAGTTATGGTTAGAAAGGAGTTAATTTTAATGTGTAATGCTCACATAACCCTCTTTAGCAGTTTAACCTAAAGTAGCTGTAACTGTGTTTTTTATTCCTCTGGTTGACTACATTTGGTTTCTCTGCTGAAAGGAAAATAACGGAAAACTTCAGAAATTCCTCGGGGTGTAATACAAAAGTGGGTTATTTTGAATTTCCTTTATTGAAGTTATTTTATAGTTCTCTGGTGGGTCTGGCTAGCCTAGTAATAGCACCAAGAGATGGGCTTTAGATTATAATGAACTTTTTTCCACTATTCTGTCTAAAGCTTAGTCTAAAGTTTTGGATCTTTGGGGCATAGTAGAGGTATTTTATAATTTCTTGTATTGACATGAGAGAGGCTTTTTTTAGGGCAGGCGGGTGGGGGGGGATACCCATAACCTGCGAACTCTGGTATCAAATGAACATCCATTTCAGAAACTTTCCTTTTAGCAGAGAGCCTGTGTATATTTTATGTGACTGCCAGTGGTTTAAAGAGATCTGTTTCAAAAAGTTGTTGCATGTTTTGATGCAATTTGGAAAACTGTTTACTTTACAAAAATAAGAAAAAAGTTCATGAAAATATTGAAGATATGTTTGAGGATTTTCTTAATTGCAATAAATAGCATTTTTTCTAACAAATGAGTTTTGTTTACCAGTAAAAATGCATTTTAAAAGATTCTCAGATATGTGCTTTTTATGTGAAGCTGCTGAATTAAAAAAGGGATGAAACCCAGTCTAGTAAGCTTAAGTTTTTTTCTTTTTTTCTTTCTGTTTTTTCTTTTCTTGCTCTCTGGCTCTCTCCCTTTTTTCTTGTATTTTTTTTTTGTGTGTGTGGAGTGAATGGGGGGAGGTTAATTACATCTAAAATCTCTCTCCAGACTGTATGCTCCTATACTAGACTGTAAGCTCGTTGAGGGCAGTCTTGTTGGATCTATCTTTGTATCTTACCCAACGCCTAGCATAGTGCCTTGCACACCTAATAGGCGACCAATAAATATTGATGATGAATGACATTATTGTCTTTCTAATGTGGCCAAATCATGGGAACAGTTACCACTCTCTTCCTTTGTAAGTGCTGCCATTTTTATTCTTGAGCTCCTGGTGACGTTAGATCTGAGTCTTCTTTCTTTTTGAGCCTGATTGTCCTGCACAGTTCAGGCAAATGCTGTTCTTGCTCTGTTTGCTATGAGCTGTATTCTTCCAGTCCCAGGCTTTTGACAAGAGAGCCAAGGGATAGTAACTGGTTAGGAAGAAAGTTTACTTTAAAATAACACCAAAAAAACACAACATAGACCTAAGTTTAAAAAATCTCAAGCATTTAAAGAAAATCTCAAGATGGCTGTTTAGCTCATGAAGGAATGGGTCAGAATATATAGCTTGACCCCATTTGAAAGTGATTTGCTGAGCCTCTATCAGCCTTTTGGGCACATCGGCTGGTTTGGCTTACTGCTCTCACATGCCTGGCTTGTTGGACTGCACTGAACTTACTGATAGAAATTCTACTTTTATTTATCTCAGAAGAGTTTTTCAGAAGAGAATATTTGCCAATGAACTCAAAGCAATAGAAACATTCCCTCAAAAGAATAGAAAATGAGAATTTTAGAGGGTAAGTTTTTTTTTGTTTTTGTTTTTTTATCCTAAGTGTGTTTTATGTGGGACAGTACAAAAAGCCAAATTTTACTTTTTTCATTTTCTTCAAATCTGGGCAATCCCGTGAAAACTTTAGTTTTTAGACATTTACACTTCTTTGACACTTTTTTCTCTCCAGATAAGTTAACAGCAAGAATTTTGGGTTCAGTAAGTCCGCAGAAAGAAACCTTAGCACTTCAGTCAGTGTGCCTTACTGGGATAGACTTAAAAGCATCGAGTAGCTTCTCAGCTGGGGCCTTTTTTTTCCACTTGAGAATAACAAAGGAACATTTCCTTTTTGTATTAAGTAATTTATACATATCCCACTGGTAAGTCTGTTGAGTATAGTTGAAAATAGGCATCTAGGAGTTAAAAAGTAAAGGTGCTGACCAGTAGAAGGTATTTGGGACAAAAGGGCCTCTTCCTTTCTTGCGAAGGCTGCCACTTTTGTGACCATTGCCCCACTCCTCCTGTTTGTCACTGGCTTGGAAGGGCTGGAACCTATGTGGTAAGTTAGTGAGTACAGAGGATGGGAAGGTATCAATGGCTGTGAGCGGGGAGGAGGAGGGTTCTGAGATTATCTGAGAGATCCACTACAAAGGCATCTTCAACTTAATTGGATCCTGTTAGAAGACTTGACCAAATTGTGTAGGCATCTTCCAGATTCATTTGGGAAGTCTAGGGGATGGTCCCACTGTTGCAGACCACTTCTACTTTTAAGACTCCCCCATAATAGTACTTTGAATGTAAAAACAAACAGACCGTTACTCTAATTTGGAATCCTGTTCACTTGTCATTGAAAGTTTGCAAATGCCATTATATTAGAGACTGATTGCTACCTGAGTGTTGCTCTCAGCTCAACCCTTGGGAGTCCAATTAAATATTAAAGTAACACTGGCTACTGTAATCGACAACATCAAAATTTCAGTAGCTCATGAAAATAAGAGTTTTTTGCTCATGTAAGGAACCAGTGTGGTGTTCAGGCAGCTTTCCAACATGTGACTGAAGAATCTAGGTTCCTCCCATTTTAGGACTGTGATCCCAGGGCTCACAAGCCTTCACTTTAAGCTGGCTGACCAGAGTCAGTGGCTGGGTGGGGAGGGTGGTGCTTGCCCCATAGGTGTCACGTATCACTAAGTCATATTCTGGGGTGAAAATTAATTACACTGCCCTGCATAGGTGCAAGGATATCTGGGAAACGGGAATCTCCAGTTGGGCAGTCACTCCTCAGAAACAACTGCAGTGGGTGAGGAGAATCTTGCATAGCTGGTCACCTGTCACTTTTTGCTTAGGCTCACCAGCTTTGCCAGACCGGCCCCTTGCTGGATTCCAGTAGGAGATAACCTGTTGATTCTTGTGAACATCTTACACATTTTTTTAAATGCATTTTTTCTAGTATGCAGGCATTAAGGATTTTCTGAAGATGAGCATGAGATTTTGAGTTGGGTTTTGAAGCACTTCTCAGGTATTACTCAGGCATTAATGACCTGACAAATACCTTTCCAGTAGTGCCTCCAAAACTTAATTTTTTAAGTTTCACTGAAGGGACATCCAGTTTATATCTTTATTTTTTTCCTGGCTGCTGCTATTTATATCATTCAATGCAACTCAAATATGCAAAAAATTCCTCTGAGAGCGCTGCTCAAAGCTGTTGCCCAACTTTGATCTAGCATTGTCTGTGCTACTTGGGCTGAGAGGAGATACCTGGAAGTCGATCTCAATTCAGTGCAGGTAATTTTGAACACTCGAGGGCCCATCAAAACTGCTGGGATCCTGTAGCTCCTGTATAAGGACATGAGCAATGTTTGTTCTCCTGGACACACTGCCATAAACACATCTGAGCTCCACTGACTAGCTGGCTCATCAAACGTGCCAAGTAGCTTCCTGCTGCAGGATCAGTGCACCTCTTCTTTTTTCTTTCCCTGGAACATTATTTTCTCAGATATTCCCTGATCCCCTTATCTTTCTCATAAGTTCATCAGAAGGCTTCCCTGATGACTTGAAAATCATACTCCTGTCATTCTTCATCCTTTGCAGTATTATTCTCCATAGCTCTTGTTGCCACATAAGATACATGTTTATTATAGACTGCTGGTTTTATTATGGGGAGATCTATTTTTATCTATACCTCTACACATAGGACACTTAGTACATTGAATTAATGAGAAGAAAAAGTGATTAATAAATTTAGTTATAATTTACACAGGTATTTTATCTGATGTAAGAGCATTTCAGAACATTTCATTACAGACTTTTCCAAGGAGAAATTAACTTTTTTTTTTACTGTAAAAATTGGTCTCATCTCTTGGTGATAGTGTTTAATATTATATAATGGGAAAAGGATGGTGATATGGAATAATTTATATTTGAAATGAGGCAAAGAACAATCCTTATAAATTTATGTCTTTTGCCTTTTTTACATTTTTAATGGAGAAAAGGAAACAAGTGCACAAAATATTTGTATATAGTTTGATAATTATATAGCAGGTACCTCTGTATCCACTACTCTAATCAACAGCACAGTCCCTCTACCCCAAGCCTCCATCTCCATACCTCTTCTGGATCACAGCCTCTTCCCTTTCCACTGTCTTCATTGTTGTATTATTTTTTTGTTTTTCTACCTATGTTGCTTCCTATTTTGCTGCTATAGTGAACAATAGAAATATTTCAGTGGCTTACAAAAACAAACATATATTTCTTGCATCCACGAGGGCTCAGGTTTGGTTTGGGATTAGTTTCAGATGTTTCTTATTCCAGAATTCCGAGTTGAAAAGTTCTTTTGGGACCTGGAAGAAAAGTAGAACAGGCACAACAAACTCTTGATGGAGCTTCTGACTGAGCTTCTGACTGAATGTGACAGGCATCTTGTCTGCTCTTTTTAATTGGCTCAAGTGTGTCCCATGGCAAAGCCAAGTCAAAAGGACAAGGATACAGATTCTTAAGGAAATAGTGCTAGTCTCTGGGCACAGAATTTTGGGGGGTAATGACATAATATCATATATCCCAAAACAATATAATTCAGCTTTGCTTGGTCATGAGCAGAAGTGAACCTTAGCATGAGAATTTTTTGTATCTTGGTTCTTCACCTCTGCATTAAATTTGAGAAATTCATTTATTTTCATATGAAGCTGTAGTTTATACATTTTCATTGTTGTGTAATAATGCATTGTTTCTAATTATAGCAATCCATAGTCTGCATAAATTATTTACCCATTCTGCTGATGGACAGTTACTGTAAATTTTCTTGCACAGGTAGCCAGGTATATATGTTTGTGCTTCTCTAGGAGCAAAATCTTCAAGAAATATTTTTGCTTGCATAGCACATAAAAGATTTGTGGGGGAAAAAAATCTCTAACATTATTAGACATCTAAAATTTTTCATCTTAAAATTGTATAAAAGATGTAATTTCAACATTGTAAATATTAACATTTTAAAGTACAAACTTACATTAAATTAAAAAATATATTTAAATGAATCAGATGGAATATAAATGATTTGATATAGCCATTTTCTAAAGAACACATTCTTCTTTAATGTTAAAATTTTAACATTCCTTTTTCTCCTTGAAATCATATTTACATTTCTTTCGCCCACCCCCAACATTTATTCTAATAGGTAACAATACAGATAGTTCTATTTTTAAAAGTCTTTTGATAACTATCATACTTCTTTGCAATAAAAATATGTACCTACATTAGAATTGATCTTTAAAAATTTTCTGTGTCCACAATGTTCTGTGTTTAAAAGTTATTCTGAAGTAAATTATTTGTATAATTATTAATAGTACAAAATTGATCAAAGTATGTCATAAAAATTTTGGTAAATAATTGTAACTCTTAATAAGATGGAATCAGATGTGATGATAATTGCTGGTGCTTTTATTGAAAGGATTGTCAGATTATCTCTGTCCCCAAGGTTTTATGCCTTGCAGCAGCACAGGACAATAAGGCTGGATGAGGCAGGCCTTTCCTCTGTGGGGGAAGATGGAGGAGGATGAGGAGAACCTCAGGCTTAGGCGTGTTGTTGCCAGACCGGTTTAGAAGAGCGAAGAGCGGGTTTCCCTGGAGCGGTCTGTCCCCATGGACAGGACTTCACGCTGCTTCTAACTGGAGATCCCCACTCTAACGTGTACACCTGAGACTGCACGTTTCTGGGTCTTGGGGAATTTATATCATCATCTTCACTAATACTGCCAAACTTACCCGAAGTGTTTTTCCTAACATGGTTATACTTTGCCTACATTTGGTTTTGCAGATTTTGGTTTTTGCCAGGCTGGTGGATGTCCAGTGGTATCTTATTTTGGTTTCAGTTTACATATTCCTGATTATTAAAATGTTTGACTTTATAGATTTTTATTGCTCATTTGCATTTCTTTTGTAAAGTGCCTGTTCAAATCTTGCCTCTCTTCTGTTGTCTGTCTTAATTGACTTGTAGTGTTCTTTAGATATTCTCCATTCAAGTCTTTTGGTAATTACGTATATTACAGCCTGGTCAGCCTTTCACTCTTTTCTCAGTGCCCTTTCATAAGTCACAGTTCTAAATATAATGAAATTTATTTGTTTTTCTCTTTTTAGGACTCTTTCTAACTGTTCTCCCAGCTTATGTGGTGCTGTGTAACAGAAAGGATCTGCTTTGAAATCAGAAATATCTGGATTTGGATTCTCTTTCTGTTACTTTCTAGCTAAGTGAATTTGAGTAAGTTACACTTAGTTAAATAACAGAGTAATTTGCACAAACATAATGTCTGATATTGATTGAGTTGTATATGCCTGGTGTTGTATGTGATCTGTATATATTTAACTGGTTAAATGAGCTCACAACAACCCTATGAGGGAGGTACTGTTAATATTCTCATTTTAAGAAGGAGAAAACAGATAAAGATAGGTGAACAACTTGACCAAGGTCACGAGGGTGCTTATTGGTGAAGCCAGCATTCAGATCTTGGCTTCCGCACCAGACCTATGCTGTTTCCTCAGAAACATGGACATGATCATGTGATTTTAACTGTCTTTCAGAGTTGTGAGAAGTAAATTTGTATAAGAAAAGGATCGTCTAGGCTTCTTGGCAGGTAGCACGTTTTTATTTTGTGAAATGTAGAGGAGTCCAGGGAACAGAGCTGAACAGTTCAGATTTTAAGTTAGTCTCTAGGAAAGGTTTTTTCTTTTACAAATAATTATAGCACAAGTTATATAGTTATTTCACTTCATACAAAACAGTGTTGCTCCAGTATTTTTCTAGTAAAAATGAGAAGAAAATCAATTTCTTACTTCAATCATGTAGATTAATTTGTTAATGAACCTGAAAAGTATGGAGAACTCTACCCTCATTTTAACTATCTGGAATAAGAAGGGACAGGAAAACAAACAAACAAACAAACAAACAAGAAATAAAACTTAGGCTGGAATTTGGTATGCAGGGCAAAATGTAGAAGACAGTTAAAGAGATGATTTTATTCTGGCCATTGCAATATGAAGAATGTCCATTGCTGCAGAAGAATGTCTTACAGAAAAGGAAAGAAACTTGGGGTTTTATAGAGGCAGGGGAACCAGGCAGTCAAAGGGAGAGCAGGGAGGTGTCTCTTGAGGTTGGCTGCTGCTCAGAGCATCAGAGGTAGGGGACTTCTTAACCATTGCTTCTTTCTGGTAGCACAGGGCTCAGAAGAAGTTCAACATTGTCACTGGTGTTAGGAGAGCTCAGAAAAATGCAGAATCCTCTGGTGTAACAGCAGCACTGCAGGTCAGTACCCAGGAGGTTGTGGTTGTCAAGGTAACATGTCAGAGACCTAATGGGGATACTAAGCCCCTCAAAGAAAAGAAGAACCTCAAGCAGTTCTCTCCCCCATGATTTATACCTTTAAAGATTGATAGTTCACTGACCATCAGCTCTTCACACTCGATCATACCACAGCAACCAAGAAATTTTAAGTATTTACTTAGCATCTTTTCTGCCAAATTTTAAATATTTATTTTTCTTTAAAATCAGTGCATTACATTCTTTTTGTCCATTGGTCATTTGTCTGCTTAAGACTTCTTGATAACCTTTCTGATAAGGAAATATTTTTATAAATAGAAGCATTTATATAAAATTATACATTAATATAAAATATTTTACAAATAAAATATAAATATTTTATAAATATTTAAGACTTAACAGGTTCTAAAAGTTTTCTTGCTCTTTCCTACTAATTAGAGATACAGTTCTAAGTAAATTAGCAATTTCAGTTTTGAAAAGGGTGGTGAATGGGAAGGAGACTTGTTTAAAGGCCCGCATTGATCCTTATTTTAAAAAAATGTTATAGTTTTGTGGAAGTTGCAAAAATGGCACAAAGAGGCCCCCGTAACCTTTACCCAGTTTCCCCTCATGCTAACATCTTACATAATTGTTTTACTATCAAAACCTGGAAGTCATTTTTGGTGCAATCCATATACATTATTTTGATTTCATCAGCTTTAGGTTACTCATTTGTGTTTGTTATTCATCATTGTTAATGGGCCAAACAATGCTTGTACCCTGGGGTGGGGTGCAGTGATCATGCAATATCACGTCAACACGCTTGAAATGTTTTGGGGAAGTTTTTTTTGGTTTTGTTTTGTTTTTTGCTTTGTTTTTGTAGTAGAGTGGAGAGTGCTCAGCCCTGCTTTTCAAATTTCTCCTGTTGTCTTAGTCAAGAAATAAAGTAATCATGGTGATTATTAAAGAATAAACATATTAAACTGGGTTGCAGGCAGAGGATAACATGTCACGTGTTACATTCTACTCCTGACAGGGATGCAGTGGGTTCGGAAGTTAAACTCCCAGGTAGCTGAGATCCTGCTTGCCTGAACCATTTGTGGGCTGTGTTGGGTTTAGTGTAGCTGGTTATAGTGCAATGCTGTTGAACTTCACCCAGGAACTGGCAAGTTGCTCAGACTCCAAGGGAAGCCTTAAAGCTGTCCACCACATTGCTAGAAAAACTGGTGATCGCATCCAACAGATGATCTTACCTGTCTGTTTCTGTAACATATTCTTAGAGCTGCATAAAGTGCTAAGTCAGATGATGTCAGCTAAGGGCTTATAAAATAAAGCAAGTAAGCTAACTACATTAGCTTACTAAATGAGGCACAGGGAATGATCCTTCCATATCTAAGTCCTCCTGTTGGATCAGTTCCCTTATTACAAGGAGGACCAGCCATGGGAGAGGTGAAAGGTCTCCAGGCCAACCTATGAAAGCTACTGGGTGTAAATCAGTATCTGTTGTGCTTTTATGACACGCTTATACTGCACACATAAAACTGCAGTTAAAGTTACACAGAATAATACTTGGAGAATGGGATTATGGCCATTTACCCTTCCTCCATGTCATTAAAAAAAAATGGTCATTACCTAGTAAATCAATTTCAAGACCTTGTTTAAAGGCACTTTGCAAAGCAAGCCTGAGAGGCCCTGGTGCTTCCCAGTCCCATGGGCACAACGGGGGTCTGGGCATAGGCGGCACCCTTGTGTATTCAGTGCTTTCCTGCCAGTGGCTCCCTAAGTCCCTCCATCCTGGCTTCAAGGTACTGACCTCTTGAGACTTTAAGGAGCTGCAGGCTGTCTAACCAGCCATAGGGGGTCCTGGGATTTCCTAGGGCTGCACCCCAGCACATCCTTGGAGTGCTTGCTGGGTGCTGCCTCCCCTTCATCTTTACCTTCCTGCTTGGCCTATGCCTGGCCCCACCGTCAGCCCCTTGCCAGCTCAGCTCCTCATGTCCTGTTCCCAGCTCCAGACTGACCAGATGCCCTCACTCTCACCAGGCCCTCTTTCTGGTCAACTTCCTCAGCTTCCCTGATCCTCAGCTCCCCAGAGCCCCTTGCCTACCAGAGAGCCTCTGCGATGTGCCATCAGGCTTTCTCTTTGCCCAAACCTTTCCCCAACCCTGTTCTACCCCCTCAGCTCACTATGGGCCCAAGAACCTGGTTCTCCTCTGGCTCTGTGTCTGACCCCCAATTCTGCAGCTGCCAAACCAAGCCCAGTAGGCTGTCACTGGTAGGCTGTCAGTGTGGCCCTCACCCCATTCTCCTTTCCTGGGTCTCCCACTATACCTAATACCATCTTTTGCACAGGACCCCTAAGTAATGGCTATCCCAGGCTCCTTGTGTCTTGGTGCGGGAACAAAGCCAGGCTCCCTAGGAAGTCCCAGCACCCCACTCTACATATCCTCACCCCTGGTACTGCCTCTAAAGCTAGAGATTGTTCCACTTGCAAGGGTGGATGCTTTGTGGGTGCCCAGTATCTCCCCCCACGGTCCCCTCTGTATTCTCCCTCCCCACAATTTAAAGCTCTGCAATGGAAAAAAAAAAAAAGTTCAGACAGTAATAGGAATCAAGAAATTAAGAGTCTAACAAAAATTCATTGTAACAGCTACCATTTACTGGCTACTATGTGCTAGGTGATTTATAAACGTCATCGGCCATACATTCTTGGGATTCATTTATTGTTCAGCAAGCTTTTACTGAGCTCTGGTATGCCAGGCACTGTTCTAGTTTCTAGAGATAGCAGTGTTAAAAGCAGGAAAAGCAATTTCTGCTCTCACATCCAGTGAGGAGAAGGCAAGATGTATTTTATATCATGTTATCAGTACTATGGGGTGGGGCATAAGGAGTGGGTGCAAGATGATACTGGAAGATGAGAGAGTGAACCCAATGGATATCAGGGAGAAGAAAAATTCTGGCACAGGAAGTTAGTAAGAGCTGGACCCTGAGGCAAGTGAATTCTTGTACCCCAGGAACAGGACTGAAGCATGATACAGATGTGGAAAAACAGCATCAGGAAGTTGAACGCGAGGTTTGACTAGTGACTCCAAAGTGTCAGTGTGTTCTCTATTATAAGGACTTATCTACTAGCCCTTGTAATAGTAATAACTCAGTTACTGTGTGTCATTCATCTTCTTACTCAACTTTAAATATCTGATGGTTACCTAACATAATTTCTGGTGAACTAAGGGAGTCAAATGTTCCTGGCTAGAAATCACATAAAGGAACTTGTCAATAGAAGAAAGACTCAGGCCCAACAAAGCTTTACAGAGATTAATAGGAAAAAGAGACAACTATATCCAGAGTATTGTTATTTCAATTAATTATTTAGTGAGATGGCACAGGAGAATAATTTTCCATATAAGTGAAATATTTTTAATTCATTGTGACTTGTAAAATCATTAGAGAAGGAAGTAATCTAACCAATTCAAACTTTCTGGTTTCTTGATTTTGAAATTTATTTCTTTACAATAAAAAGTTTTAGTGCCAAACCATTTCACGAAGCGCCTCCACCTGGCCAGATGTGTTTTTGCAAAAAGCTGCAGAAGAAACATCATTGTGGTGGCCTTTTTCTCAAATGCTAATCTTTTGCTGATTACTGGTGTTTTGGTGCCCTCTGGTGTTAAACTGGGGAAAACGAGTATTTCATGTGTGGTGTTGTGGTCTAATGTGTACAATTTACAATGCTGAAAAGCATGAAAAAATTCACAATAAGGTACATTTGTTGGTTCATCAAATTTTGCCTCACATAAAAATTCATGTAGACTTTGAGAGTGTTAAGAGGAAGCAATATCTAATTTCATAAACAGACTAGGCTCAAAAATGAGTATCATGGAAAAAATCTTTAATCTTTTCAGAATAAATGAAAGAAATGGTATTTTTTTGGGCAGACTGAACTACATAAACTGACTACAATCAATGGTATAGCCTTACAGTATATAATTTTTTCATAATTTTACTTTCATCCTTTCTATGTCCTATGTTTTAGGAATATCTTTTTTTTTTAATAGCATAAAGTTGGATTTAAAAAATCCAATGTGATCTAATTTTAATTGGTGGTTATCATGAATATCAATTTATTTGAACTTGTTATCTTTTCTTTGTACTTTATATACAATCTTCTATTTCTGTGCTAATTTTTCTTGTTTTATTTTGATCCTTTTTGTTTATTTGTAATTCATTGATTTTTCAAAAGTTATGTAAACCTTGAAATATTACCATGCACATGTAACACATTTTTAAGTTAATGATTCTTAAGTTAATTTTTAAGAATATAAATTGTTAAGAATGTAAGCTGCATGAAAGCCGAGATTTTTGTCTTTGTCCCCTGCTGTGTTCCAAGCATCTAGAAGAGTTCTAGGCAATACAGACATGTTAACCATATTCACCTGCTCATGACCTCCCGGCTGATGTTGTCCATTATTTCAGGTTTTTAAAATAATTTAATAACACAGATTTGACATCACCCTCCTCATCGTCATCACTGCAACCATCTTTGTTTAGATTTGCTTATATATTTACCATTTTTTAACTCACCATTATCTCTTGTTTTTCCTGTCTTTCTGAAGTCCATCTGTTAGATGTCCCTTTGGCGAGGGACTGATGATGGTGATGCTCTTAGTTTTTGTTTATCCAAAAATATGTTGTTTTGTTTGTGTTGTTGAAAAGTTTTGCTGGGTTATTGATTCCAGAATGACTGTTATTTTTTCTCAACACTTTGAAGATATTTGCTATAGGCTAAATGTTTCTCCTTCCCTCCCCAAAGTCATATGTTGAAATCCTAATTCCCAATGTGTTGGTATTAGGAGGCGGGGCCTCTGGGAGGCAATTAGGTCATTAGGGCTAAGCCCTATGAGATTGGTGTCCTCATAAAGAGGGTCTGAATGAGAGCTCTCTTGCCCCTTCTGCTATGTGCATATACAGAAGAAATCTACCTGGAAGACGGCCTCACCCCACCATGCTGGCGCCCTGATTTCAGAACTCCAGACTCCAGAACTCTAAGAAATAAATTTTATTAGTTATAAGCTACCCAATCTGTGGTATTTTGTTGTCACAGACCGAAAGATATTCCTGTATCTTCTGCCTTATCTTTTAGCTTCTAAGAATATACCTGCCAGTTGAATTATTTTATCTTATTCTACATTTTCTCTGTGGCTGCTTATAAGCTTTATTATTTCCTGTTTGAAATAAGTTGTATATTCTGTGTGGATTTATTTTAAAGATTCTGGAAATTTCTCACTAATTATATCTTCATATGTTGTCTTCTCTTCGTAGGATTCTGGTTAGGTATATGTTACACCTCACTGTCTTTCAGGGCTCTTTGATTTTTATTTCATGTTTTGTTCTCTTTGTTCTCTCTTGCATTATTCTGATTATTTTCTTTGGATCTGTATTTAAGGCCACCAATTCTCTTTTAAACTGTGTCTAATCTACTCTTAACCCTATTTATTTCTAGAAGTTCTACTTTGTTCTTGTATAATTTTCATGACCCCTTTTAAAATGTCATGGTCCTTTCTCATTTAATTCCATTTTTTATTTTTGACATTGTCATTAAATGTCATTTTTTTTTTCAAAAATTTGACTCTGAAAATTCTAATATCTAAAGAGCTTTTTTTTTTTTTTTTTTTTTTTCCTGCTGGCTTTCACTCAGGGCTGTGATAGTTTATTCCTTGTATCTTGGTGGTTCATCTCTCCCCCCTCCCTTTAATTGTGAATTCATATCTATAGGACTTACTCTATAGATACTGAGCCCCCAAATTGGTGAAACTTTCCTCTAACGGGGACTTGAATTGGCTTCTGCCTGGGCCAAGTTTATTGTCTGACAAGCGTCCTTATAAGGCATTTTCAAGAGCTGTGGCATGAGATCGGAGTTCTAGGTTGTCTCCCCTTCCCCTTTTTCTTTGGGCTCAAGACTCAGTGTCTTGATCATAACTTTCTATGGACCTCTGCTTTCTGGAAAATCCTGAGTTTTGGTTTTGGTTACTGCTCACATTTAGGTTTTAACTCACTGATCTCCCCTACCCTTTCCCTTGGAGCTTTCTCATATTTTCGTAAGTGCTAGGAATACATTAAACTTGCATTTCTTTTACTTTTTCTAGGATCTAGTTGTCTTGCAGTACGGAGGTTTCTTAGCATATCTAGTCCAAACATGATGCCAAACATAGATGTGTATGTGTCTCTTTGCTGTAGCAGAAACACAGCCCAACATGATGCCAAACATAGATGTGTATGTGTCTCTTTGCTGTAGCAGAAACACAGCCCCGAGCAACTTATATGGAGCTCTCACTCCGTATAATGGATTTCTCTCTCTCTTTTTCCCAGTATGCAGAGAATGTCCGAAGTTTCCTTTTATGCTGAAGTATTTTTTACTCTCTTGCCTCAGGGCATCAATGTTTTGTTTTCTGCTATAATTTAGTCAGCAGGAAGCCTAATTATATCACCACCCCATAAGATATAAGACCGATTTAGTACTTTGGTGACAACATGATGCTAGAATTCTGTGAGCCATATAGCCTATCAATATACATATATCTCAGAGGGCGGGAGTTCTCTCCCACACATTTCAGGGACCTGCCACTACTGTGATGTGTCTAGGGGATCAGAAATCTGGGTCATGAGAGTCTATCACTTTTAAAGTGATAGGCACATGACAGCCCCTTTGCCCACTACCACTGTGGAAACAACCTTTCATCTTGGATGTCTTAGATTTTGGAGGTAATAAAGACCATTTTGGGCTACTGCCCCAATCTGAATACTGGATAACCTGATCATTCAAAGGCTGATAGCTTTGAATGTGACCCAGAATAAAATAAGATCCTTTTGGTTTGCCCAGTTTGCTAGGCAGGCAATTCGGTTCATGTCCTATCCGTGGTGCTTTGAGAGTCCATGCCTCCTGGGAGGCTGTGTGGAGCCTGTGTTGGGCTCTGACAGGTGAATCAGAGGGAACAAGGCTGTGCTATCTTCAGAAAGTACATATTGAGAATAATTCTTGGCTCACTATTGGACCTTGAAATGCCAGGTAACTATGAGACTTGAGAGGCACATCATAAAATAAGTTTTGTCTGGTGCTCTAAGCCTTAAATCATTACAGTTCTCCATTAAATGGAAGGGATTATATGGGATGAGACAAGCCCTGAATGAACTAGTAAGCTCATTGCCATCCACATCTGCAACCTTCTATTCAGTTATCGGAGGAAGAAACAAATTGACTTTGGTTTATAGATGGCTCTGCATGACATTCTGTATCAGCTGGAAACGATTTGCTCTATGACTATAATACTCAGAGATGGCCTTGGGATTATAGAGAAGAAAATCTCAGTGACCTGATATTTAAGTAGTATTTCTCATGATTCATTTTTCCTAGAAAGATTGCAAGAGGTGTGGATATACACCATTTCTCAAGGACTTGCTGATACTTTAGGTAGTTGGTTAGCACTTGAGGAAGTAAAATTGGAGAATTGGTGACAAGCTTGGGGAAGAGTATATGAAAGGATGTCTAAGGATGGGCCCAAGATGTGAGGACATTAGTAACTCAAGTAAATGCTCACCAGAGGGATCTCGCTGAGGAAGCTCTTAATGACCAAGTGGAAGGATGACTTGCCTGTAGGTGTTAGCTTCTGTCTTTACCTATTCCAGTTCTTTTTTAGTGGGCTCAGAAGGAAGTGGCCATGTTAGCAGGGATGACAGTTTTTAATGGGCTCAGCCACAAAGATCTTCCTCCTTATGAAATTACAGGTGGCTAGTATCACTCCTAGTAACTCAGACTGCCAGCAGCACTGACCAACTGATGGTCCCCAATATGGAATCTTCGGATGGATGGGAGACAATCCTGTCACTAGGAGTTGAATGGTTATATTAGACCACTTCTAATATGAAGGAAGCAGGAATTTCCGTAACTGCAATGGACCCTTATTTTCAATATAGATTTGCATTTCGATACCAGCCATGAACTTTCTGAATGCCTTATGTGCAGTATTGATATTTTACTACACTATTTCTGAACAAGGAAGTTGTTTTAGAGCAAAAGAAGTAAGGTTGATTTTTATGGAATCATTGCTCTTACCTCATATCCAGAATAGCTGGTCTTTTACAATGGTAGAATGGCTTTTTGAAAACCAATTTATAGAGCTACCTGAGATATAACACCTTGTGGTGGCACTTTCTGGTAGGATGCATTGTATACTCAGAACCAGAAAGCAATGCTGTTTTCTCATTGTCGTAATCATGGGTCCAGGAATGAGGAGCCAACTGGGAGTGTCACCTTTTGCATTTACACCTAAGGAATGACCTACTGCCAATTTTTGTCCTCATGACTAGGCTGTGCTAAAGGCCTTACTGTCCATGGGAAGAGTGCTACCCCGCAAGAGAAACAAAAATGGTTTCATTGAATTAAAAGTTGAAAGACCTGCTTGGCCCCTTTGAGATCCTCTGCCATCGGACACACAGGCTAGGAGATTGGTCTTGTTCCTGAGAATATTTGTCTTAATTATCAAGAATAAATATGGTTACAGATGCATGATGAAGTGAGGGAGGAATCCAAGGTCAGAGAGGTTAAGGTCCATTGACTCTGGGACCTTTGATCAGTTGATGCATCAGCAAGTTACATGTCATATACAACATATAGGGAATCCTCAGCAAAAGTGGGAATTCCATGAGAGGGACTGGGTAATACCTTCTGTATTTGCTTTCAGCATCTTAACATGTATTCGTGTTTATTTAGTTAAGTTTATTTATTTATTTTACATTTAACTAACCCATTGTGTCCATAAAAATCGTCTGGGTTATGCTGCAAATATAATCTCAAAATTTCAGTGGCTTAATAATACGTTTATTTTTCACTCGTGATCCAAGAGGGCCCAGGGAGATGGCCGGGGCTCTGGGTTTTGAAATAAGAGCCCCTGACATAGGCTGCTGGAGACTCAACATCAGCGCGTTCTTCTAGGATCCCTGAGCTGGAAAATAAGAAAAAAAGAAGGAACATGATGAATTATGCAATGCCAGTTTTTCCATCTTGGGGTGGGAGAATTATTTGTAACCTATACAGAGAACAATACAAAGTCATAAGCTATATTTCAGTTCAGAAACCCCTATATGCCTGTATTTTCTTTTATCTGGACCGTGGTTGCTTTCGAGAATGAAGAACAAGTCTGTTTGTTCCTGGAGGGGACTATTTGTTCTTTTCCTGTCTTTTCCTATTTGTTCTTTCTGGTGGCACTTTATTTCCAAACTTGAACTCAACCACTACTCAGGTTTAGTTTAGAAGAGAATTTCAAAACTACCCTGCGGAAGAGGGGACATCTTTTTAATACAGAAGAAAGAATGGAGCTCTATGGAAATGAGTGCAGCATGAGCCAGGTAGTCTGGATAAGGCAGGAAACAACAGTAATAGCAATAGCAAGAAAGAGAAAGGTGGTGTGACATTGGGGTTCACTTTAGTGACAGTCCACAGATTAAGCAGCGTATAGGAGTTTATGCAAGACTGCTGTGCATAAACACAGCAGAAGTAGAAAGTGAAAGAAACTATAAGTTACGAATGATAATAAATGAGTGAATGAATGATTTATATTTATCTATATATATTTAGATATATATGCACACATAAAATTTAGCCCCTTACAATAACATTTATCAACATCTTGTATGAGAGATTGGTTGTTAAGAAGAATAAGCTCATAGTTAGAGATGTATGTTTTTAATAATATTCGATTAAATTACATAGGTAAGTTTAAGTTATTCTCAAGAAAATAACTTTTTTGTTGCAAAGAAATAGTGATTCAGGGAGGTTCCCACTAGTTCCTTGACGGCAGGATTGGTCGGTTACTGGAGGCACTGGGAGGAACAGCAAAACAAAACCCCTAGCATTTCAGGTTGATTTCCACTAGATGGCAATGTTGAGTTCAAGATTCAATCGGCTGTACGTTTCCACGCAGGAACAAATTATAGAAGACATTTATATTGTATTTCCCCTTCTACAGTAATATTAAAAATGATGTTTAGGCCACTTTTATTTATTTTGTAAGTAAAATAATCAAAATTTGTAACCTCTAAAAACTTGAAAACACCTTTTTAAGGAGCTAGTATGATATCTGATATTTTTATTGTAATTCATGGAAAGTACTTTTTCATTATAAAACATAGTTTTTTTTTTTGTAATTTTAACATGATTGTAAGTTTTGATCATAGCTATTTTCCTTTTCATATGAAATAAATATTTCATTATCAGCTCTCTGAAAGTAAGGGCTACATTTTTTCAATTT
>CM053508.1:56871173-57149330 GCA_028627145.1 Eidolon dupreanum
AAAAAAGTAGAAATTTACTAATTATTTAATTATGTGAGTAATATAATTCTGTACTTGAACATGAGTCGTGTATGGATTTAAAAATATGTGCTAGTAGAAAGTCGAAGCAAAATTAATGAATTTATCAGTATATTTCCACTATGTATTTGGTATACATTTGAAAACATTGATTTTTCTCATTACTGTTTTTTATTCATGAGAAAAGGGAAATGATGCAGGAGGAGATGGTGAGAATAGTTAAAGGGAACAATAGTCATGAGTCACAGTGTGAGTCTGGGTTTCAGAGATTCCCATGTTTAGCAAAAGTGCTTGTTGAGGGAGAAGAGAGAAAAAAACCCAGCTGTTTTTAAAATATTAGACTAGTTCAGAAGAAAGTTCAAATTTTAAAAAGCAAGGTGAACGTCCACGTCATTACATACTGCCCCGTTTCCTTGAATTATGGGCGTGTGAACTTGATTTCTGTGTAGATTGGATTCATGGATAGTTTCCTTTCCTACAAGGTCCCACAGTTCCTTTTCCTTTTTTAAAGAGCCAAAGTACCCCTCCAATTTATTATAAATCATAATGTCCGTCCTCATAACATGACCAAACTGATATGGCATGTGCTTTGCTGAACAGAGGTGGGCTTTTGAGATCTCTCACGTTTTTTTTTTTCAACTTGCCCATTTCTGATAAGAGAGGTTGCCACTGCCTTAAAACAATGTAGCCTCCGTTTACACTGGCAAGTGACTTTTCCTCATTGGTATGGTTCTCCACCACGAACCTCTGCAATTGCAACCTGGTTAATAAGCATTTCTACTGATATAAAGTGAAAACATCCCTGTGCTACAAAATGAAAACAGGCTTCCTCCTTGGGAATCTGGACCTTGGCAGACAGATTTTTTTCCTGTGACTAAAACTTCTCTTCAATTTGCATATGGACCTCATTAGGGAAAAGCATAGCACTGGAGACCTTCATTTTCTAATGGTAGCCATGTGGCATGCTACAATATACAGCTTGAAAACATTGTCTTTCTCATGTTAGTCATTTCATAGTGATTACAAAGATGTCCGAGCAAGGCTGCCTATCTACTTGGACTAAATCAACCATCGAGAAGGATACAGGCCTGCCCAGCCATTTTCCTAGTACTGTGTAACTATTCTCAGTCATACTAAGCTCTTTAATTTGTTTAAGAAGACAGATCTGACTCTCTCTTCTTTAGCTGTAGGCATATTATTGCTTGCAGACCTGCCCCTAATATTAGCAGGGCCTGGGGCAAAGTAAAAATGTAAGCTTATAATATTTGGCTAATTATCTAAACATTATAAATCAAGCTAATGGCATGTTAATTCAAATATTCAAATACGTTCTATTTCCCTATCTTACCAAGTTTACCTTTTATCATGACTTAGACATGCAGGTCTGAATTTAAACTTCTTGGACCACTCCAAGCCCTGGGATGGAGCATGATGGCAGGGGTTGGAGCCGGCTTCTGGCTTGTGATTTGTTCTTTTCCCATTTTCAGCTCTGTCTCCCCACATGAGTGGCCTCTTATGCACAGTCGTGGACATTTCAGCCAGATGCATTTCTAAGCTTCATCTATACCTTCCCCCATCCAACAAGCAGATGCCCCTTGAACAACCCCAGAGTCTAGGGGTATGGACGTCAATGGCACATTGACCCTGTGGGCAAGGATCCAAGCAAACCCCCAAAGCAGGCTTGGGGCTATTAGGACAGGGTTTTGGAAATGGTGTATCTGGAGCATCATCTCAAAGGGTTAACATGGGCTCAGTTTGAGGAGAAGGTAATGTCCCCTTGGTCACATACATTCCTCAGACTTTATAATGCCACAGCCAGGGAAACACAAAGTTCAGGACAAATACTGGTTACTGGAATCTTTGTTGAACGGATCTTATTGAGAACAGTTGGTAAGATACAATGACAAACAAACAAGCATAAAGTAAAGATACTGCTTAAATTTACTTTGAATTTGAGGATCTAAATGAAATAGATAAGTAGCTATTCACATGATGTTATATAGGAGCAAGGTATTCTGTCCTGAATGGCAGTCCCATTTCTATGACATATTCAACTTTCTAATCAGCACTATTTTTGAGACTCTAGAATATAAGGAAGAGAATCTGTCTAGATATTGCCTTTATACCTTTAATAACCTTTTAGTCATTTGCTCAACACAATAATGGAACACCCGTATTGTGCAAATGCTGTGCTAGACTGTGGAAAGTCTAAGTACTCCTGCCAACACAGGGATAATGAAACATGGACCCCGTTCTCAGGGGGCTCAGCATTTAAGTAGGTAATTATGATGGCATGGGTCAAGGCTAATAAAGAAATGTTTAAGGTACTTTGGTGTCTGAGGGATTTAACCGATTCCTGGAGGCAAGATAATGTAGTAGCTAAGTGGATAAGCTTTGGATTTAGAGAGCCCTTTGTTTAATCCCCATCTCTACCACTTACTAGCTTGTTAAGTTAATTGATTATAAACCTTAATTTATCTGTGAAATGGACTGTGTGAGAAATCACACACATACAGAGCCTACTATGTCACTAAGCACTTAGTATGTATCGCAAAAATGTTATGAGGTTGGTACTATTATTAGATTCATTATGCTGAAGAAGAAACTGAAGCATGGAGAGGTGACTTATGGCACCAAAGTTTACGCATCTAGTAAATAATGGAGCCACAATGGCCACTCAAGTAGTTTTACTCCAGTCTCTAATTATAATCCCAGCCCTATTCTTCCTTCTAAGGAAAACATTTTCTGACACATCGTAAGAGCTCAGTCCATCATATTATAATTATTGTTATTGACTATATTTAAACAAAGGGGAGGCAGGAAAGATTTTACATCAGAAGTGAAGGGTAAATTGAACTTGAAGGAGGCTTGGGTAGGCCAAGCAATCTCAAACAGAGGAAACTAAATGCAAAGGGTCAGAAAAAGGAACAGGCACTACTTAAAAGATCCTGGGACCAGGGTGAATGTTGGAGAGCAGTGGGAAATGAAGCCTGATCTATGGAGGGTCATACATACCAAACTCAGGAGGATGGTCTATATTGTGTGAGAGATGGAGGAGGGGAATAATATTATCAAGTGACTTCCTGACTAATATGATAATTTGTCATTAATAATAAAGGATGATCTTAATGATCCACAGCTCATATATTGGGACCCATTTAATTCTAAAAGTTGAGTGTAGTGGTTGCAGTCCAGAAACCAACCTTTCACTAACAGAAAAGCAAAAAGGCTCTAGCTGACGTGAAGGCTGTGCCTCCTTCAACCCAGTGACTATAAAAGAAGTGTGCCATGTTTTCCCTGCCTGAGAAACTTCCTCTTGAAAGTACTACTTCTTTTTATTGGAACTCCCCAATCCAGATGGTATCCTGAGGATGAACTTCCATGTTTATGTCAGTTTGAATTTATATATTTTCTCATATTAAAATACATGAAAATAAATTCCATATAATTCTTACAGTGAATTTGCTCTAAGTACACAAGAATGCAACTTTTGATCTAATATCTTCCTCAAATATTTTTGAGGGGACCATAAGTGCAAATTAGAGTGCTATGTGTTGTGGAGGGAAAAAAGATATGATATGAAAAGCTGCCAGTTAACTATTTCATGTAATTACATAATTTTTGTAATTCATTTTGGTTCTGTATATTGTATTTTCTCCTTAGCTCAGACATTTTCTTATCATAATAATCATGAAAAATAATTTCCCAGTCCTTCCAAGTATCTATTACTTCCCCCATCTCCCATGTAGAATGTAAAGCTATGTTTTTTATTTAACAGTTATGAGTGGATTCAGTGGATTAGTAGAATGGTGTAAGGCTGGTCCAATAAGTTCCCTGAGGGTATGTATCACAACATGAACATTTTGGCAGAGTGAGTGCAGTGCTACTGTTTTTAAAGACCATATTTTGATTTTTAGAATACCGTATTTCAGAAATCTTGGTATAACGTACAATGATTTTTAAACATTTCTGCATGTTAGCTTTCTCAATGAAATGAATTTAAGTAAGTCTAAATTATGTGTTTCAGTTAGTAAATATATGTAACTCTAAAACATATGTACACTGCACTTACATGTGTGACTATGGAAGTACCGGGGTGAAGTCAGTCTACCAATTTTCACTGAATTGTCCTGTTAAATAATCGAATTGGCCTTCTTTGTGAAGCCTATTTTTTTTACTGAATTAATTTTATTGACTCATTATCGTAGTGTTGTGAATAAACAGTTGCAGCATATTTTTGTACTTTACATTTAGAGTGGAGACAAGGAAAGCCCTGTTACAGCCGTCCTAACATCTGTGTGCTAGTACACCTTTATAACTTTCCTTCTTCCAGGGAGTCCTCTGAGTATCTTTTTTCTTGTCAGTGCTATAGCCATGACCCAATCCAGTCATTACATGAGGTAATTTCTTAGTAATCCTCTTAGTAATCACATCCCCTTACTTTTCCAATAAGACCAGTTTTGTAGGGTCTTGTTTACAGGTACAGTTTACTAAGTCTTATGGGTATGCGACTTGATATAAATAAGACCTAAGAAAGACTTAACCAGTGTAGATCGTAGAAATATCCAGTGGCTGTCCAATTAAAAGAATCATACTGATGACTTCTTTCTGATTTTTGATGATAATGTGATACTACTACTACTATTACTAGTATTTATTAAGACCTTATTATGTTCCAACTGCCATGAGAAAATGAGGTCTAGAAAGATTAAATGTCAATATTTAAAGTCACACAGCCAGTGAATGGCAGAATCCACATTTGATCCTATGGCTGTTTCACAGAGCAACGCTCCTGACGATAAAGCTCAAATCCCATGTTTGTGATCCGATTTATTCTTCCTTGTGTCTCTCATCATTCGTTTTAGCTAACATTTATAAAGCATTTATAAAAGCACTTTCTATATGCCAGGTAGGATCTTAACACTTTACAATATATTAACAAAATCCTTATAACCATTTATAATCCAGATACAATTTTACATATGAGGAAATGGAGACACAGAGAGGATAATTAACTGGACTAATGTCTACACACTGTACCACCTCTGTTGCTTATAGGCCCCTGTGAAGGGAAATTGATTAGTTATGACTCTAGAGATCTAATTTCACATTGTTTCCACAGAGAGAAAATAAGCTATATCTTTACCTTGGATGCTGTAACATCATATAAAACCCAAAGATCAAATGCAGATTACCTCAAGCATACATAAAAGGTAATGCATGGTTTACAGAGAGTTATGCTTGAATTTTGATTATTTAATTGGAGAAGAAAAAGTAACACTTTGACCAAAACCGTGCTGAAAACTGTTGTTGCTAAAGCTTTAACGGTTAGATTATGTTTTGTTTTAAGCTGTTTATAAATCAGCAGTCTTGAGGTTTTGTAATTCTCAAATCGGCTTTAATTAATGTATCAAATCCTTTTAACAGAATTTGTTTTAGTGTTTTTGTGCACCTATCAAAAACAGAGCCATAGTATTTTTCTGTAATCTTTAAATTAGCTTTGCTCATATGACCTAATACTCTGTAAATAATCTAATTTACAGTACCCTCACCCCAAAGAGGCGACTTTAGTCTTTTAACTTCCAGTGTGATCTGTCCCCTCTGGATTATGTTATATTCATACACATTTTCTCTTACTGGCAAAAAAACAAAAAACAAAAACCAAAAGCAACAACAACAACAACAAAACAAACAAAACACAGTGATACTATAAATTTATATGAATAATATAAGCTATAACCAAGATTAAGATTTGATTGCCACGCTTCGCCACATATCCAATAAACATTGATTAAAGCTGACACTTTTGCTTTAAAATGGAGTCTACTCAGAGGTGTTTTGATTTTATATCTGGGATTAATTCACCCAACCAGGGAGATAAGTTTCTTTTCATGCCTTAAAAATTTCTCTGATTTTGGTTTTATAATTATTCTGATCAACTCCATCTTCATATAAAAGAGTAGAGAATGAAAGACTATATTTATAATAAAATATATTACACTACCCCTTAAAAATTCTCAAAAATTAAATATAAAGGCAAATAAAAAGGCAACATACAATTTATTTTAGCTTTTTCTTCTGACATCTTAGACTCACTCATTAAATTTTAGTTAGAACTATGCTTGTAAAAGATCCTGTACTTACGGTCACATGATACTTTTCATAACTTAGGTAAACTTCAAAGATGAGTGGTGTTTGCCAAATGAAGAAGTAAGATATTTCATTCACATAACTAATATAATGAACCATTTTTTGATCATAGCAAAAGACTATGGCTCATTCAAGAGTTATTTGTGTGTATATTTGAAATAATAGGCGTGGTTTCTAGACTAAATAAAGAATGTTGTGAAGACTGGATCTCTTGAGAGAACAGGACAGCACTGAAGAGCTTAAGACCATGGGAGGTTCAAGAGCAACTTTCGTGGGACCAGGGGGTGTGCAAGAACTGAATTCACTGACTAATTCTTACATGTTCTGTGTGTGTGTGTGTGTGTGTGTGTGTGTAGCGTAGAGTATTTTTTGTTTTCTATATATGAGATTTCATCATATGCAAACAGAGACACTTTTACTTCTTTCTCTCCATTTTGAATGTCTTTTATTTTATTTTTTTTCTTGCCCAATTGTTCTGGCTAGGATTTCCAGAATGGGCATCCTTGTCTTGTTACTGACCTTAGAGAAAAGCTTTCAGCTTTTCATTGTTGAGTATGTTAGCTGTGGGTTTGTTATATATGTTGAGGTGTATTTCTTCTATACCTAAATTGTTGAGAGTGTTTTTTAATCATGAAAGGATGCTGTTTTTTTTCAAGTACTTTTTTGCATCGATTGAAGTGATCACATGTTTTTGTACTTCGTTTTGTTAATGTTGTATATTGTATTTATAGATTTGCATTTCTTGAACCATATTTGCTTCCCAGGGATAAATCCCACTTGATCATAGTATATGACCTATTTAATGTGCTGTTGAATTCAGTTTGCTAGTATTTTTTTGAAGATTTTTGCATAAATGTTCACCAAGGATATTGGCCTGTAATTTTCTTGTCTTAATGTCCTTGTCTGTAGCTTTGATATTAGGGTAATTCTGGCTTTATAAAATGAGTTTGGTAGTATTCCCTCCTCTTCAATTTTTGGAAGATTAATTCTTCTTTAAATGTTTTGTAAAATTCACCCATGAAGCTAATTAGTCCTGGGCTTTTCTTTCCTGGGAGGTTTTTGATTACTGATTCCATCTCTTTAGTCATTATTGGTCTGTTCAGATATTCTATTTCTTCATGATCCAGTATTGGTAGGTTGTATGTTTCTAGGAATTCATCCATGTTTTTCTAAGTTGTCCAATTTGTTGGTATGTAATTGCCAGTAGTAGTGTCTTATGATCCTTTATATTTCTATGATTGATATTAGTTGTAATGTCTCCTCTTTCATTTATAATTTTATTGATTTGGGTCTCATTTTTTTTCTTGGTTAGTCTAGCTAAAAATTTGTCAATTTTGTTTATCTTTTTATGAAACTAACTTTAGTTTCATTGATTTTTCTATTATTTTCTGTCTCTTACTGATTTCTGCTCTAATCTTTGTTAATTTCTTCCTTCCGCTAACTTCGGATTTAGTTTCCTTTTCTTTTTCCAGCTTCTTGTGGTGGCAGTGAACCAATATCTAAATGAAGTTTATGTATTATTTTAGCTTATTTTTTATTTTTTTTGATCTAGAATGTTTCTCCTACACTTTAAATTCTTTTATAACATTGGTTTTGAGGAATATCAGGATTTTTTCAGTAAAATATCCTAAATATGGAGTATATATAATTGGCTCTTCTAACCCCAGCATTTTCTGTTAATTGAAAATTAGGTTTAAAAGCTTATTTATATTTAGGTTAAACATTTTTGACATATAGTGAATCTACTAGAAACATAATATCAGGATGTCCCACAATGCAACGAGTCGCCCTTTTGTTAAGGTTTGACCATTAGATTTCTCCAATATAAAGGTCATTTCCTCCTATACAATTAGTAAGTAATCTTTGGGTGACACTTAGCAAATATTCTGTTCCTCCAAATCATTTAAAGTAATGGTTTTAACATGCTTTGCTTGAATAAATTATTGATTATTTTTACTAAATTTTTTATTCTTTGCAGTTTGAATGACATAATAAAGTTGAGAGAATAACTGAATAAAATAAAAATCTAGGGGGTGTTTTATTTCTTTCCATTGTCCATTAACATTCCAACAACCATCTCAAGTAGAGCCTACCCCTATCTTCTTTGTTTTTCCCTTAGCATTTAATAGTATAAGCCCTCAGCTGTCTTGAGGATTTCACCTTCTTTATTTGTCCAAGTCAGAAACTTACATTTGTCCTTGGTTATGTGCTTAATCCTCCTGCTGTTGTTCACATCTATTATGATATTAATTTACTGAGAATAGCCTGTGGAACTCATATATTTTTTCATTTACTTGTCACTTTTCTACTTCATTGGAATAATTAGTTATGTCTAGATAATTACATTTTTAGAGCTTTCAACCCCTCTCTAATCCATCTTTCTTAAGAAAGATCCAGAACAAAAAATCAAATCCTTTCTTTTGTAGTTGAGGTCTGCAGCAAGAATTATACAAAGGAAACTTTCTTCATTTCTCTGAAATAACTATTTTTTTCTTGTGATAATTTTTCCATTGCAGTAGATTTCTTTCTGTTGGTTGGAACTAATTCTGATGTGACAATCTTCCTCTATGCTTCTTCTGACTTCAGATCAATGAAAATATCAGCAAGGTCAGACCTTGACAGGTGTTCTACTGTGAGTTAATGAGTCAATGTCAGCTTTCTGAATGGATGAAGTTTCCCATCACTGCTTCATATTAATTCTGCTTCAGCTTTATTGTTTGTTTCTCCCTTCTTTTTGCTTTACCCAAAAGCACTCTAATAATTTCTCTTTTCTCATAAGTTGATCACTTTCTAATGAGTATATAATTATTGACATCATTTATTTTCTCACTCAATGCAACATATCTTTTTATTAAAAAAAATACTTATTCTTAAAACCAGGAGATACTTTTTTTTTTTTACCCCTAATCCTTAATGCATAGAGTACAATTTGTGTTCAGCCATCCATTGCCATTTTTTATTCACATTTCACCCTGGCTCTGTTTCAAGTTTTGGAAATGAGGGCCTAAAGAACTGAAGGAATACTCAAACCCATTTTATTTTCTAAAGAGAACAAGAGAAGTAAACTATCAGGAAGTAGAAGAGACTGCTGACCCTTTTCTGACATTATTGTGTGTCCTTAATGACCATGATGCATGCCATGGTTCTTCCTTGAAAATGACCGCAAAATGAGTCAGAGCGGATAATCTTTGGACCACCTTAGAAGTACAAAATTGTCATATAACTAGGAGACAGTGCATTTTTCATTTTTCTGATTTTACCATAGATTTACTCCCACTATCGTAGCTTCTGGTCAGTGTCCACAGGATTCCATGTGTCTGAATATGCCACTGGCATGACAGAAGAGGAAACCCCCAGAGTTATGCCTGCTCCCCATACCAACATTCCCTGCAGATCCTCACACAATTCGTAGGACAGCCAAAGGATCCTACAGATTTCTCTTGCTCTTGTTGTCATCTCCTCTCTGCTAGCCTCAGCACTACCCTATGCATAACTGGAGAGAAATGGACTCTCATTACCTCGGTCTCCAACAATCTCTTAGTCCACTTCCTCGGTCGCCCACTTTTATGGTCACACTCTAGAATTTACTGCCAACATCTCTATTACTTTTCATAATCTTAACGTGAAGTGTCTCATTCTCTGAAAACTACATCTTATCTTTCCCATTTCTTTTTCTACCTTTCTACGACATCAATAGCTCATTGACCTCGCAGAGAACTCTGGTTTGCTGACCCTACCACCTCCACAACGCTCTTCCAGGAGAGCCCCAGTCTTTCTTGTGCCTAGGAAACTGACCAAGGCTGGAGAAAAAAACAGTCATGACAACTTAAAAAAAATTAATGACTACTAATCTCAAGTGGACTCTTAGTGTTTGTCAGGAAATATGTTCTATTTCTCTAATTCTTTTGTTCTCCCATTATGTTAGGCCATTATTCCACAACTTTTCCCCAAACTCCCAAACTTCTTTCTCAATTATTCTCAACTGATGATCTTGCTACATATTTCCTTGAGGAAACAGGCCATTAGAGGAGATTTTCCATGTGTTCTCACCACATCTACTAACCTACCTCTATCTATACCATATTATCTTTCATTTTATTGCCTAATCATAGTTTGTCCTCTTGACTAAGGCAACACTTTTTCTTATGCACTGTCTCCCACTCCCTATTATCTGCTGTAGGATTACTCTCTTGATCACATTTTCCCCCTCGCTCCTGCATTAACAATTTTTCCTGTAAGATCATATTATCAAGAACCCATTTTGAAGGAAGATATCACAATCCTTTCCACATATTACTCTAATTCTCTGCCCTCTTTCCAACAAAACTCCTCAAAAGTGTTAACTACACATATGATCTCTACTTCTACTCCTGAACTGACTCTAGTCAGGTTCTTCTCTCCTTACTGAATTGAAGCAGCTCATATTAAAGTTATCAGAGACTTTTGCATTACCAACCCAATGGTCAAATTTTTAGTTCTCATCCTACTCTAACTTTAAGCAGTATTCAATATAGCTGATGTCATTCTTAAAATATTTTCTTCACCTGGCCCCCAGAACACTGCTTTCTCTCACTGCTCCTCCTGCCTCCTTGACTGCTTTGTTTGTCTCTTTTGCTCTTCTCATCTTCTCTATATTTGTGGACTCTACAGTAATTAACTCATCTTTTCTCTAGCTACCCCTCCCTACTTTCTAGGTGAACTCACTTTTCAGGGACATCTGCTGAAGTCAAATCTCATATAATCAACTGCCTAATTGACATCTCTCCATCCAGATATGTAATAGGCTTTCCAAATTTAACATGTCCAAAATCAAAGTCTTGATTTGCTTACTCCTCATTCCACCAATCCAATTCACTCACACCTTCCCATAGTTTTGAAAGGCATATTCAATATCTTCCAGTTTTTCAGGCCAAAATTCTCAGTTATTCTTGATTCCCATCACTCCCACAGCCAAATCATCAGCAAATTCTGACAGCTCTTCCTTTGCCATTTGACTAGAACAAACCCACCACTACATATAACCTTTACTACTATGACTCTTTCTTAATTCACTATAAATTCTCACTTGGACCTTTGCAATTGTTTCTTGTTATCCCTGTATCTGACCTTGCCCCTTCATAGTATATACTTCACATATGACCAGAAAGATCCCTTTGAAACATAAGTCAGATTATGATACTACTCTGCAAAGAGAACTTCAAAGGTCTCCATCACAGGCAGAGTGAACTTGTACTCATTTCCTATCATTTGCCTCTATGCTCTTTACTTCAGACTTGTGGACCCCTTACCTGTGCCTTAAACCTGCTGAGCATCCCATGCCCCAGGGCCTTTATACATGCTGTTCTCTCTGCCTGGCCCCTCTGTCCGGCACTCCCTCTATCTCTTCTTTTCTTCTTATCTTATACTGTTTTCCCCCGTAGCCCTTAGTAGCACCTAGAAAATTATACATTCGTTTATTTGTTTATCTACCTCCCCAACAAAACATAAGCTTCCCAAAAGAAGAAGTTGTGTTTTGTTCATTGTTGAATCCCTATGGCCTAGAACAATACTTGGCACACAATAGTCCTTCAAAATAATTTCTGAATTAATGTATGTAATTATACAAATTAAATTATCCACACTTTAGCTCAGAAAATTAAGATATTACCAGCTTATTTCCCTTTAATTTATTATAAATTCTCATCTTAAATAATTATAAACACTTTCTTTATAAATTTATCTTATTCTTAGTACCTGGTAGCTAAACCAACACGCATAGAATATTTGTAACTTTTTGAAGGTAAAGGAATTGGTCAAGGGTGGAGAAAAGATAAAAAAAAAAAAAAAGATTTTAATGAACTCAGTACAAAATTCTTAGGAATTTGGTATTTGTGTTTAATGATGATACTATCTTTACATAAAGACTATAGCCCATTAGCCTATTATGGTGACATGCAAATTGAAAACAGGCATTGCATTTATGAAGATACAAAATTAAGTGGAATACTTATTACTTTGAAATGTAAGTGTCAGCTACCAATGTCTCAACTTTACAATATATATAGAAGAGACACAGATGTTCTATTACCTATTCCAGTTTATTCTCTTCCCTCTCTCATTTTTTCTTTAGACATCATTAGCTGCTTCTCAGAATTATAGCCTGTTGTCTTAGGAAAGATAAGACAAGTGTAGTATTTTCAACTAAAAGCATTTCAGTTAGTTTCCCAAGGTGATTAAAATATTGAAAACATCAGTGTTAAATAATTCAAAAAGTTATTTTTATGGATGATTTTCTCAAAGTATTAGAAAGGTGATGAGAACCTTTTATGGTCCAATAATCTGGGTTTAAGATGAAAGTTTGTTATTACTAGATATGAGACCTTAAGAATCTTTTTTAAATCACTCAATTTTCTTATCTAAAAGATTGGTAAAATTATACCATTTCACAGGAAATTTTGAGGATAAAATAGGATAAGACACAAATGCACTTTGCAATCTATAAAACACCATTACATATCTTATCAGTAATAGTTATTAAAATATCAGTATGAAGTGATGATCTCACTAAAATCCTTAGATGTGAAAACTGAAAGGGATTTCTCAACTCTTTCATTTTATAGATGAGGAAGCTGAGACTCAGTGAGGTCATCTCATTCAGCAGCAGAAGGAAGAACTCGAACTCAGAGGTGTGGTTTGGTTTACTTAGTGTTCTTTGCACTGTCTCAGGGATGCCACTTCCTTCTGTATAGTCTACTAGCTAAGAATAATTATCACATTTTTTAATTAGAAAAAAATCAAAAGAATAATATTTTATCATATATAAAAATTGTTTGAAATTCAAATTTTGGTGTCCATAAGCAAAATTTATTAAAACACAGCTATATTCATTGGTTCTGTATTGTCTGTGGCAGCTTTGGGGTGACAGTAGCAGAGCTGACCAACTGTGAGAGAGACCACATGGTCCACAAAACTGAAATAGTTACTACGTGTTTTTATATAGGAGAAGTTTGCTAACTTCCGTAGTATAGCACTTAACCTTTGCATTGATATATGTTCACTACTCCCCATCACTACCTTATTAACCAATAAGTTTAAATTCAGAGGATGACACATACTCTTTAAGTCTTGCACCAACTCTTTGAAATAAATGGTAATAATTAAATCTATTTCAGACCAAATCCTCAGTAGATTAAATCATTTTGTCAGAGTGAAAACTGAAAACATATAGTATTAGCCTAAAGTTTCACTTATATTATTTCTTTTATTTCTTTCTTGCCTTTTCATTTCCTTGCTTTTTGTCTGTGGATCTGTACACACACACACACACACACACACACACACACACACACACACGGTATAGTCTCAATTTTGGCTACAATATACCTAGCCCAGTTTGTGCAAAAAAAACGAAACAAAACATAACTGGAACAAACATACAAAACAAATATTCTTTAACTTCAAAGGTAGAGAAAGGGAGAGACGTCAGATTTTGAGCTGATATTGCCAGAAAATATTTGTTTCTGCTATGACTTTTTGAAATGAATCAATCTAATGTTTCACAAATTAAATGTGATACTCTAAAATTATTTTAAAATATTCTTTCCTCTTTATAGTTCCAGTACAAGGGAATTTTTTCATGGGACCATATTAAGTGCTAATGTAATTGATTTAGTGCACTGCACACTGAAATTACTAATATTGTAAGGTAATGTATGGTAATGACATTTTTTTTTTGGAAGACAGTATTTGCCACAAATCAATTATTTTTAACTTTTCATCTATGCCTAGGTTATAATATTAGGGTGATCCAGACAAAGTTTTGTCTATGAAAACCTGCATTCTTAAATTTCTTAAGCAGTGGACTGAAATGAGGCAGCACATAGCACTAACATACACTGTTTGCTCTCTAATGACCTATTATTGGAATTGAATGTAGCTGGTATTTTTAGAGAACTGGTAAACAGTTAATCCTTGAAGGCTGATAGTTTTAATATTTAGAAATTAGAAATTACAAGGCATTGCCCTAAAGGAGCCAGCTCTAGTACCCGTGAGTCTGCCACGTCGAGTTAGTGCTTGAAAGGGCCTCATCAGACAACATTCATAAAGCTACACAAAGGCCTTCGACTCTTGAAATCCCAAATCAGCTCTTGAGATCCAAAAATGGATGTTTGCTATTTGTGCAAGCGTTAAGTGAAATCAAAGAATCTGTTTGTCTGACTGAATATCCCATTAATGATAAGATATATCAGCTATTCTTAGTTAACAAAGGCCCTCATTGTGACCATAATACCCAAAGTTGGCAAAAAGAAAAAAATTAAATTTACCTAAAACTTTTTTAGCAGTGCTCCAGGTCACAGTTTGTTTGCTTGTTTGTTTTTCATGAAATTACTCTTACATCATTTTATATTATTTATTTTATTTTATTTATATTATATGATTTATTATTATTTTGTTTCGTATCTAACATTAGACAATCAATTAGTATTGGTTGATATTTTCCAAACCCTAAGTCTCTTTTTTTAGTATTGTTTATCAGACAGATATACCATAGTATCTAAGAATAAATAAATACATGTTTAGCTAAACTTTGCCTTATTTTGGAACTATTTCTATTGGTTTAGCAATTAAGAGTTTGTTAAAAGTGGCTTGTAGACACATAACTGTTTTACTTTGTATTTATTAAAAAAAAACATATTAAATCAAATACATTGAAGGTTTATATACTAGATGACAAATAATTTACTTAATTAGGTATTTGGATAGAAATTTATTTGGAATAAAATAACACCAGATCTTTTCCAGCATAGGTAAATGTTTATAAGAATTTTCTAGCAATCAAAAAGTACTGTGATTATTGGCAACCTTGAAGAGTATGCAGTTAAAGGTATTTTGGTATGAAGTTTGTAAACATACTATAAAGGATTGGCCTTACATGAGCTTGAAATTTTTTGTTAGAAATAATTTTTAACTTGCAAAAATGATTTTCCAAAAAAAAAAAAATTAAAGTAATTGACTTATACTGAAATTTAAACCGAAAAATAAGGATTTACCTGTTCATCTGTTTTCAATGTCAAAAACTGATTCTTCAAGATTTGAAGCCCTGCTAGTGTTTTTCACCTACTGGTGAAGGTTATGCTGTTCATCTATGACATTAGATTTCCTCCAGAAGAAATTTTCCTTGGGACCACATCAATAATCATTAGCCATTTTTCCATTAGCTTGAAAAACCAAGTGAGTTAAAATAATCTCTGTGGATAAATGACAGGCAAATTGACAACATATTTAATGAACACCTCTGCTGGTAGCCACTGCTTGCAGGAATTTCAGAAGAGATGCTGTGCTTTTTATCTGTAGAGTAAGATTTCAGCATGTGATCTGTCAGTAACACCAGTGACATGAACAGGACCAGGTGTCCAATTATCACAGTTGATAAGTATTTGTTGATTTAAGTATCCTAAGAGTTTACTGAAATTTCTTTTTAATAGATAATTAATATTCCAAGCAAACTCTGTGTTTTAAGTTTTCATATTTTCCTGAAATAATCCTTTGAGCTTTGGGTATTGAATTAAATATTTAAATACTGATAAAAATGGGCTTCTCTTTCTCTTGGAACATGTCAACTTTTTCTAGAACAGCACTGTAATAGATTGTCCATACTATAGAAATTTGCACAGTTTAATTGAAGAAAGAAACAGGAGGGAGGACTGTCTCAGTTAAGAAAGTCTTTTGAATTTAGATTTGAAAAAATTAATAATAAAAAAATGCTTTTTCTTTCTAAAGTTCTTTCTTTTCTAAGTTGGTGAAGCTGAATAAGCTGAATAAGATAACTCTGCAATCTCTTATAGGACACATAGAATTTCCCAAATTACCTTTTGTGTAGATTGGAAAAGCAGATATCAAAGCCTTAGACTGGATTTTCTTTGGTCAAGATATTACACATTCAGTATGTACGTTCAAAAGGAACAGCAAAATTTAAAATAATGAACCATTAAAAACAAATACTAAAAGTGAGGCAATATGTTACAGTCAAATAAAACCAAACCAAACCAAATATTGGAAGATAAGATCTCCATATTCTAGTTCTGGCCTTGTGACTCACCTTCTGATGACTCGTTTTCTCAACTATAAAATAGGAATAACACCAACACTTCACATTCTTCACACTGTTAAATATCAAAGCACATGGTTACCCTGCCCACCCCGCCCGGGTCCATCCAGCCTGTGGAATATGACAGGGTTTCCATGGTATATTAGTGAACTATTTCTCTAGCCCAATTTCAACCTCCAAAATTTCTAGATGCTTAATACTTTTCCAAAATTTTCCAGAAAATCTCCCAACACATCTCATGTAGTTTCCTATACGTTACCACTTTCCTGAACCTTATGATGAATCACCGATTATATCTACAGCTACTCCTGATTGATACAGTGCCCAGGTGAGTGACTATGGAAACCTTTGTAAACACAGACGAAAAGAGCCTTCAACACTACAGCAAAACATTATTCACTGCTTGTTTCTCTCTTAAATTCCCTTCCTACTTTCGAAAATGACTTTTCAAGTCATCTCCTTTCTCTTGAAGTCCTCTGCAGCTCTTACTTTCATCTAATGATCTCCTTTCATAATTCCTAGAAACTGAAATGGTGTTAGAAAACAGAAAGTGTTATAAAGAGAAACATTTAAAAAACAGAAACCATCAGAAACCACCTCTCCTTACCTTTCCTGCCACCAGATCCACAAACCTCTCTGCAACAGAATACTTTTTATTCTTCTCTTCAATTAAAGGCGTCAATCCTCGTATTAAAGAACAGTCTTCCCACTTTGTTCTACAATGTAGCCATTCTCACCTTCTGGTGACCATGTTCTCTTCTTTCTCCTCACTGTATCATTAACCTGACTTCCTCTGGTCCTTTCATCAATACAGATATGTATTCTTTTGATTTCATAATTTTTTGTTCCCCTCAACTACAACACTGTCCCATTTGTCTGCTTCCTATTTATAACTACACATCTCCAGATCTTTGTCGATGCCCACCAGTTCCAGTTCTGCCCCGCCCCTTTACACTATTTAAACCTTAAGTTTAATCAATATAATCTGTGTGTGAAGTTTAAGTAATTATATAAAATTATAAGTTTTCTAATGAAAAACAACAGTAAACTGTTTGATTCCTACCCAATTCTAGTTCCATCCTCCAGAGAAAATCACTTTAAAGTTTCTAAACTATTTCTTACTATATTCTACAGTGTTCATGGTGAGCTATGAATGAGTTCTGAAACCATTTGGTCCCCGTGTCTTTTTTAGTGGTGGATCTTTAATGAAGGTCCAATTTCTTCTTTGTTAACAGTATTTGTTAATACTAGTATTAACAAAGTATACTAGAATTAGTATTAAAGTTTTGCATTTTTGGGAATCAACTTAGATAATTTACATTTTGCTAGCAATCCACTCTGGGATTTTAAATTTGTGCCATATGTCTCCTATCAGTGACTCCCAAATTTTTATCTCTCATTTTTTATCCATATAATTGACTACCTAACACCTCCAATTCTTGAGTAGTAAATGGCCTTTCGAAATTAACATCCTCAAAAACCAACTCCTGGTATCTATACACAACTCTGCTCCTCTCACATTCTTCCTCAACTCAATAAATGGCAACTCAGTCCTTCAGTTGCTCATGCCAAAGTCTTAGAGCCAATCTTTGCTCACTCTTCTCTTTCTGTCATACCTCACATTCTATCCTTCTAAAAACCTTCTTGGCAGTCCATTAACAATATATGCCATCTTACCATCTCTACAACTATAGCCTGATTCATTGCAATGGTCACTTTTCACCTTTATTTAGACCTTTTACCAAAGGATAGAGCAGCCTCCCCACTTTCACCGGTTGCTTTCTTATAGTTTATTCTCCATACAGCAGCCTCTGTGCACACTGAAAATAGAAGTCAAGTCATGATACTGATTTGTTCAAAACCATTCATTGCCTTCTTATCTCGCTCAGTTTTTACCGTGGCTTACCAAGCATTCAGATTTTGGCTACTCAACTTTGGTACTCTTCTCTCTTTGGACTCCTGCTGCACAAGCCTGTTTGCTGCTCCTTGAGTGTGCCACACGCTCTTGCACTAGAGCCTCTGCACTAGCCCCATCTGCTGCATAGATTGTTCTTTCTTTAGGATGGCCTGATCTGTTTCTTCTTTCAGGCCTTCTCAAATACCATATCAAACAGTTACTATTGTTGCAATAATGCTGCATAGCAAACAATGACAAAACATCAGTGGCATTCTAATAGTAAAGATTTATTATTCTTATAAGTTTTAACTAGCCTGGGCTAGACTTTCTACTAGGCTTGGGTTCGCCTGCCTATGTATCTGCCATTAGTGGCAGATCAACTAGGCACCTCTTGCTGATCTTGGATTGGCAGCTCATGTATCTGGGAGTCAGCTGGCTATTGGCTGATCTAGCATGCCCTCAGCTAGGATGACTAGGACTACCATCTTTTTCATTCTCTAACACGTGAAATCATTGAAGAACTTTGTCACAGGATCTTGATGAGATATCTGCGCTTCCTTATTCATTGCAGCATTATTCGCAATAACTACAAAGATATAGAAATAACCTGAGTGTCTGTCCGTGGATGGACAAAATGTGGTATATGGATGTATATAAACATATATACGTGTATATGTGTGTATATATATATGTGTGTATACATACATATATATATATGTATGTAATAATATTCAGCCATGAGAAAGGGAAATTCTGCCATTTGTGACATGGATGAACCTACTTGAAGGCATTATGCTAAATGAAATAAGTCAGAGAGACAAATATAAATACTGTATGATATCATTTACATATGAAACTTGAAAAAGCTGAACTCACGGAAGCAGAGGGTAGAGTTAGGAGGAGTAAAATGGGGAGATGTTGGTCCAAAGGTACAAAGTTTCAGTTATGCAGGGTGAAAATGTTCTGGGCATCTAATACACAGCATGGTGGTTACAGTTAATAACACTCTGTTACATACTTGTTGAAAAGATCAGAAATCTTAAATGTTCTTACCACAAAAAAGAAATAGCAATTATGTGGCATGATAGAGGTGTTACCTAATGCTATGGTGGTACTCATTTTGTGATATATAAGTATTAAATCAACATGGTGTACACCTTAAACTTATACAATGTTATTTATCAATTATATCTCAATAAATATGGGGATAAAAAGAAAGAACTTTCTCAAGCTTCTGCTTTATCCCTTCATCTAGTAATATTTCAGTTGCCATAAAATGTCACAAAGTCAGTCCAGATTAAATGATTGAAAAAATAGTTGCTGCCTTTTAGTGAAAAGTATTGCAAATGCCCATGGCAAAACGCCTGGATGAGGGAGGAATGAAGAATTTGACCACTGATGCGATCAGTTAACCGTATCATCTTATCAGTGAGCTTTTCCTGACCACCCAGTATAAAATATTAACATCTTCCCCTCACACACATTCTCTGTCATTCTTCTCCCGCTGTGTTTTTATCAGTATCTGGCATCCCATATGTATCAGTCATGATTCAATCAGAGAAACAGAACTACTAGGGGACACATATTAAGGCATTTATTACAAAGATTTGGCTTATGTGATCATGGAGGCTGGCTAGGCAAGCCGGAAACCCACAGAGCAGGCCAGCAGGAAAGCAGGCCAGAAGTTCTGGGCCTTCCCAGGTGGGATTTACAAGTGGGATTTTTTTACCTTGAGGGACACCTCAGTTTTGCTCCTAAGGCTTTGCAATTGATTGAATCAAGCCCACGCAGATTATCTAGGTAACATCCCTTACTTAAAGTCAACTGATTATGCACTTTTATCCATCTACAAAATACCTTCAAGCAATACCTAGATTCGTGTTTGATTCAATAACTGAGGATTGTGGTCGAGCCAGATTGACACATGACACTGACGACAATGCCATACGTTTTATTTTTGTTTGATTATGGCCTGTCTTCCCTCATAAAAAAGGTGAGCAGGGATGTTTCCTTTTTTATTCTGTATTCCAGGGTTTAGAATAGTTCCGGCAGAAGTTGGCCCTGAAGAATGTGTGTAAGATTGTACATAATTCAGTTTCTAAATAATATGCTTAAGCTGCTATTCCTTTTTAAAATGAATTTTAGACATCGTGTTGATTTTCTGCGGTGGAAGATAATATAGTTTTTAATACTTTCCCTTCTCTCTGCTAGGTACACATTTTCTACCCCCTTCCATAGTCTCATTTTAGTTACTGCTCAGTTCATATTTAATGCATATTCTATTTTTATATTATTATGACTGTAAACAGTATTCATAGCAGGTTGATCTAGTGTACTGTGATCACATTTTAAATCCCATTTTCAGTCATATATATATGTTTTTTTCTCCTGGAATTAATTACCAGATTTTTTCCTGTATTAACTTTTCTAAATAGGCATCTCAAAATATTTTGAATTATAAATTTCCTCTAAGTATGATCACAGATATTGGGTTAGAGATTAGTTTTATGTCGTTGTTATTTTTTCTTTCTCACAGAGCCACACTTCTGGTAGCCTTCACTCAGTCTTGTCTGCTTACTGTCTAGGTCTGTGGTACCTTTGTCACCTGGGACATTACTCCACCATTATCCAGGCAGTCTTCTTCTTTTCTTGTCTGGATTTGATTCCTTATTTCCTGAATTCCAAATTTTATTTTTATTGGTTTACTCCCACATTTGATTATATTATTATTATGAATTATAGTCTTTAATGTTAAAATATGTACTTCCTCACTTTTTTAGTACTCGAAAATTTTTATTTGCATTCATCTGGTATATCTTTGACTCTCCTTTTTCTCCTTTTATTTTTAGCCCTCTGAAGGATCATATTTCATACTTCATTTTCAATTGCTAGCTGGAGAAATGATAATTAAACAACAATGCCTTTTACATGTGATCCCATCAGTCTAAAGTATTATATTGTAATAAATCTTAATAATGAAACATTTTAAGTGTATTTCTTGAGATATAGCTGACTTTTTGGGCAAGTGTGGAAACCTGTTCAACTATCTGCCAGGAAATACAGGCAGGGAAAGAGGATAGTGTCTACAAAGGTTTCCTTGACCAAGTGTGAATTTCTGTGATGAGAGAGAGTTTTCCAAGCATAAGTTACTATTGCTGTAGCTTTCATGATAAAATAGAAAAAAAAAAAAAACATTGTACCCAGAATCAATGGTTGTTTTGGTTGTTTTTGGTTTGGAAATTAGGTGATAATTACCAGACAGAATGGGAAACCATGTGATATGCTATTGTTTAATTTAGCAATATTTTAAAAGTAGTGAAAAAAAAGGAGTATAAAGCGCAGAGAATGTCTGCCTGATTGAAAAACTTATAAAACTGCACAACTAATATATAGTTCCTATTTTTTAAATGTAGTAACAATTCATTAAACTCTAATTAAAATTTTTTTCATTGCTAACTTTTACTGTGAAAACTAGAACTTTGTATTCCAATTTTTCCACATTTGCTAAAAACAGGTCAGTCACTATTTTTATGAACTCATGCTATATGTATAAAAACAACTCTTTCTAGAAAGAGTGAGCCAGCAGCAAATTAGACTTCCATTTAGTACTGCCAAGGTGCACTTATGTAATAATTTTCATTTTAATTGAAAAATGTCATATAAATTCATGACTAAATTTTACAAAATAAAACAATAAATTTAATTCTATAAAATTAACACCATATAGAACATTTTTTCTTTGTTCTTAAAAGTTTGATGTCAAATGTATTATTTAAACAAAAAATAGTTTATTTGAAAAGAAACTCATGAAGAAAATTTTAGGTACTATGAAGGAAAAGGCTCTTGCTTCAAAGCAATGAGATTATGAACAAAGTTAGGAAAGAATCTGGTACATGACATAAATATATGGAATAATGAGAATGAGAAGAGATAAAAAATCTGAGAAGTAGGTTGAGTAGAATACACAATAACCGAATACATACATATGTGCATGCTTGTGTGTGTGTGTGTGTGTGTGTGTGTGTGTGTGTGTAAAGGGAGATATCCTAAAGCTAAGAAAGTGCTCAAAATGATATATTGTATACTCAATTAAAAACAGTTTTAAATAGCTTTATTGATATATAATTTATTTACTATAAATTAACTGATTTATATAACTATGCAACCATCACCAAAATACAGTTACACTCCCATCATCATATAGTTTCTTACTATTCATTAAATCATTCGTTAAAAACCTCATCTTTAAATCCTAGCTCCTACATCCAGCCCAGACAAGTACTGAACTGCCTTCTGTACCTATGAATTTGCCTTTTCTAGACTCTTTATAGAAATGGAAGCATATACAATATGTAGTCTTTGTGTCTTGCTCCTTTCACTTAGTAGGTTTCTGAGGTTCTTTTTTTTGTACCATCTACCAGTTAATTTGCTCCTTTTAACTGTTGAATGATTTTCCATCATATGGATGAACCACATTTTGTTTATCCATTCATCACTAATTGTACACTTGTAATGTTTCCAGTTTTTCTGATGTTATGAATGATGCAGAATTTCCAAGTCATGTGGCATAGACGTAACATTTTGAGTGACTGCCAAACTCTTTCCAAAGTGGTTGTGCCTTTTCACATTCCCACCAGCAACATGCGAGTTTTCCAAATTCTCCACATCCTTGCCAACACTTGGTTTTGTTCATCCTTTCTTCCATTCAAGAGGGTGTGTAGTGGTATCTTATTTAATTCACTATGCTGCTGAGCATTCTTTTTGTGTTTGTGTGTGTGCTTATTGTCCATGTGTATATGTTGTTTGATGAAATGTTTATTCAAATATTTTGCCATCTTTATTGTTTTTAGTCTTATTATTGAATTGTATTTTTATATATTTTACATATTAGTTCTGTATCAGATATATAATTTGCAAATATTTTCTTAGTCCAAGGCTTACATTGTAATTTTTAAACACTGAATACAGTTATTTTTGCTATAATTATTTAAAGTAAGAAAGAGAAAGAAAAGAAAAATGCTATATGATCTAATTGTTCTCATTACAAGGAAAAAAACTTGTTTATAAATATATATGAGATAATGGATGTTAACTAAACATATACTGATAATCATTTCATGACATATGTAAGTCAAATTACTATACTGTATACCTTAAACTTATACAGTGCTATATGTTAATTATAATCTCAATAAAACGGGGAAAAAACCCTGCTAGCTGGGCCAGCCCAAATTACTGACCCATATAATTCTGAGCAATAAAATAATTGTTGTTTTAAGCGACTTAATTTGTGGTGATTTATTATGCATCAATTGTTAACTGAGACAATATACCATATTCATTTTATATTTTCTCCATAAATAGTTATGCCTGAACAGAACATATCCAAATAGACACTGTGGTAATTTTTAATCAACTTTAAATTTTTTGGACATACCTGACATCAAAAGTATAGGCTTTTTGATAGATCTTTTGCAAAGATATATATATATCTTTTGTATAATTTTGTACAGATCTTTTGAATTTATGCTTATTGAGTTTGATATTTAGGTCAAAGTTAATGGAATCGGTATTGTTTTTATGGGGTTGCATGTGACTTTTAAAGCTTTTGGCAGTAAATGTATCAGATTCATGTCTCAAGTTAGGCTACCAGTGGCATTCTTTGCTCTTGTTGCTTGCGGTATCTCTTTGAGATAAATACTACTTTTTGAAAAAAGGAGTAAAATACTTTTCATTATGGAGTCTTTAAACGATAGCAATCGACTGTTTGTCTTTTATTATCACTTGCAAATAAAATGATTCTTAATTTTCCATTTCTATAGTGCCATAATGTAATAGATTATTAATGAGTTGACTGAAAAAGTAAACGCTGATGTTTGCTCAGACATTAAGGTACATTAGAGTGATTACCAAATGTGACCAGTTTCCTAGACACCAGATGCTAAATCTATTAGTATTTCCAGTTATTCTTCTGAAGTTTGAATATGGTTCATGTAAATTGAAAAGGCCAATATATAGAAACATTTGTGATAGTCACCTTGTTAAAAATATAGACTCGATAACATAATGGAGCAACAATAAAATTTTTTTTATAAAATTTATTCAAAGGTTTAAATCTGTAATTTTTAAATACCGAATACAAGTTATTTTTGCTATAATTATTTAAATAAAAGTATTTCCATATAACTGTTAATAGAACATCAGCTTTTTATCTTGTTTGAGGATATATATACATTTTATTGATCCAAAATTAAATTATTTACCTTCTTGCTTTCCTGTATAGCAGCTTAGATTCTAGAAACCCAACCCATAGATAGAAGCCTGAAGAAGACATGAAAATTAAGAACACAACTAAAGAATAATGTAGCTTAAGGGATATTACTTTTGTATTTAAAGTAGCAAGAATCTGAAAAGGCCATCCAATGGAAAACGGGTGAATTAAACATTTTTCACATTATAACTATGATATATTGAAATATATAATGTGAAATATTATAACATTTCTCATGTTATAACTATGTATCATCTTAGCAAGTTCCAAACCTGAGTAAAATTTAAATCTTGACAGATCATAGAATAGAAAAATTTCTTTTGGAAGTAATGCACATATTAGACACTTAGGGAAGGGGATATAGGAGTGTTCAGCCTCAAATTTCCTTCTTAATATTCCACCTAAAAGAATTTATAGAAACTTAAGAAGATTAAGTCTAAACCTAATGTATGTCTTGTTTTTTTTTTTTTTTTCTCAAAGATTTGATGATTAGCTTTTGCTAGGCAAACAATTTAACTGAAAAGTTTGGTTATCCCTTTATTTTAGTCCGAATGAGTATATATTTTTTTAAATAAACATCTATTTTCTTTTCTGGCGATCCTTTTGAAGTCAATCTAATTCCTTTTTTTCCGAAGTTTTTTCTGTGTTCAGGCTGTTGTGAAGTTGTGCCTTTATGACCTGCTGCTCCGAGGTAAATGAGCTGGGACATTAAAGGAAACTTGTGAAAGAGGAATTTCCCTTTTCTTTCACCTAGAACCTGCTCCTCAATGTGTGTTCCACATACTAGGGCGTCTATGTGATTTGGGAGCTGGCCCCACCTCCGACCTACTGAATTCTGGGTGATTTGGGAGTTGGCCTCACCTTCGACCTACTGAATTCTGCCATGTGACGGGATCCCGCATGTGAATCCTAAACTCCATCGAAGTTGACACGCGCTGCCCTAGCAGAAAGCACTGGATAAAATCTACCAGCCTTTCCTCCCCCAGCGGACCTCAGAAGGCTCTCCCCCTTCTCTGGGTCAGTCCTGTGGGGAAAAGATAAAAAGGCAAAGAGCTCTCGCAGTTTGCTTCCATTAGTCGTGGTTTTGGGGAAATAGTTTAATTTCTAGGTTTCTATCTGCTGTTTATCAAACAATGTTCTAATATATATATTTTTTTTGGTCACAAATCTCTTGTGGGTTAGCATGTATGTTGGCGCTCACTCTTATCTGTTGACATCAAGTTTAAAACATCTTTTAGAAAGAGAAAGCCTTCTTCACCCATGAGACATACTTTCACTTTCCCAGCACATACTTATCCTAGCCTAACTCACCAACTAAATTAATTTAATTTGCTTCAGTTTAAACTACCATCAGCTAGAATTGTTATGAATACAGTTGCCACTGAAACTCATCCTTAGGTAAAAAATAGTCAATCATTAATATATTAGTTGATTTACATATATTTTTTTCCATAGGAAAAATGATAATGAACTGTTATTCATTATAGTTAGAATATATTGTCTTTAATTAGATTCTAGAATTAGTATAGTATACTATAAACTAAATTTCTGCTGTAGATATATAAATCTGTAACAGATTTAAATCCATTTTTAAAACTCAAAAAAGAATGTTAAAAATAAATATGTTCTGATTTACAGTTTATGAAGCTCATTATTCATATGATTTTTTTAAAATATAAAATGTCTATGCAACTTTCAGTTTAAAAATACAATGCTTGGTAAACTGGCTATTATTTTAGATTTTATAAATTTCTTTGAAATTCTTAATTTAAAGCATCATATAGTGGGTTCATTGTCATTTATTATGCCATAGATATATCTACGTTAATTGTTTCAGGATTGTTACTGTTTTTTGGTGTTCTGAAGGTTTAGCTTAAGGAAATTGCAATCTTCCTTAGAATTCCTTCTCATTACATATGTTAAGTTTAATACATTCAGCCTGAACTAACAATAGATGAAGACAATGAGCCACCACTTTCTGAGACTGATAATACTTGAGGCTAATACTCTTGTTTGATATCTAGCTTTCAGGATCTATGAGATTCTGTAGGCTTTAGCATGTGAGGCAAGATTAACCCTCAGCATCTAACATGATTTTAAATATTTTAAAATGTGATAAAATATTGAGGGTAAGATTGTAAAACAGTTAAAAATGGTCCTGGAATGGTCCTAATGTAAAGGCACTTAGATACTGAGAGGAGTCGCTTCCTTCAGAATAAGAGATAGCAGAACACCACTTATAGATAGCCCTTTCTTTGATTGTGAGACACATCACATGTTTTTTCATAATCCTTGAGGTGCACCCTTTTTCCCCTTCCATATACATATTGGTAGTTAAAAACCCATCATAAGCAAAAGCTTAGTTTGTCATTATTAAATTTTATTTCTAATGATTAAGTTTTTAATAATCATTAGATCACTTGAAATAAAAAATATTTTTTCTCTAATAATGTGCCCCTATTAAATAAAGTACAGTAAAAACCTTAGCTGTCTTTCTTTTTTTTTCTCTTTCTAATAAATATTTATTACATACCTATTATATGTCACATGTTGTGTCAATCTTTGAAAGCAAGGACAAATAAATGCAGTTCATACCATAAAAGATCCTAGAGTTCAAGAAGATTGAAGGAAAAAACTTAGCAACTACTAAATTGTTGTTCTGTTAAAGAATATTACATTAATTTATAAAAAGTTGAAATCATAATGATTAATGTGGAATAATAACAATTTCATGGGAAAGAGTATCAAATCTTTATTTTAATTTCAAAATGCAATGAAACTAAATTTTTTTTCCAATAAATATTTGTATTACTTAAGTGCTATACTCTGTCCTAGGTTTCAGGGATGTGGGGGAATAAGACAAACTTGGTTCCTGGTCTTATGGTTCTTATATTCTAGAAAAATCAAGAAAATAGAAAAATAAACACAATAATTACAATTCTCAATAAAGATGAATGTCACCGACAAGGGACTATAATATTGGGGTAAGGGTAGGAAAGATTCACTAAGGATTTAAAATCTTAGGTGAGATTTACTCTTAAGTTTATATCCCCTTCCTACCTGTGAATTAATTTTACATGAGATCACAAACTGTAGTTGGATATTCACTATTATCAGCTGAACTGACTTTTTAATGGGTATAGGACTCATGTCTCTTCTCTTATTTTACTCCTGGAGGCATCTCTTTGCTCCATACCAAACATTCTGTGTGTACATTCTTATAAAATTTCTTAGTGTGGGTGGCAGTGTAGGGAAAACTCTCCTATAAAGAGATACTCTTTTCTCTTGAATTCTATGATGTGTGTGTTGTATATCACTATATAACTTGTAGGCATTCAAAAATCTTTTATATTATATATGTATATGTGTGTATACTATATATTATATAAACATATATATGTTATGTATGATATATACTATATATATAACTCTGACTAGGGATCACTTCTCACACCTCATTTTTCTCACTTTTCTTCAGAACCTTGAACTTTACTTATACGTGATGCTAGTAATGACTGAAGTTCACAGCACTTGGCTTCTTTCTGAAATTTTATTTAATAGACCTTCTGTCTCTGTAACCAGTAGTCCAGTGCCAACTACCAAGACAAGAACATTCCATTGGATATTAAGACATAAAACAAGTAATTTGTTGATCAGACCTTTCATATTTGCATGAATTTAACTCTTTGAACATACTTTCAAAGCCAAAGCTTATTTTTTTTCACATCAGAACACATAATTATTTTGGAGATTCACAGATCTGAAGGTCTGCTGGAATGATGAAAAGATCAGTATGACCGGTGATTAGTATTGAGACTACTAGAAATAAGCAAAAAACGAAGATGAGAAAAACAATATTTACTATGAAAAAACTTGGTTCTTATGGAAGTGGCTATAATTATAATAATTAACTATTAATGTGTTCTGCTCTAACAATAATAAAGTCTTGGCAATTTAGCTAAATCTTATCTATACTGTCTAAAGGTGTCAATTTCTTTTCTAAGTCTCACTTTTATGATCACTTGATCAACTTCCTGCTGCACAAATTTACCCTCTCTCCTATGTTCACTATCTCACTGAATAGTACCATTATCTGCATGGTAGCCCAGGAAATATTATGAAGCATTGTCTTTGAATCTTCCTTCTTTATTACACCTATGTCCAGCTAATCTGAAAATTCTGTTGATTACATGCATCTTTAGTCTATTTTTGAATAGGACCATTCTTAATATCTCCCTTTATCACTACCTTACTTTAATTGAATCGTTCTCTCTCTCTCAGCTGTTTCCTAATGAGCCCCTAGGCCAAGGCAAATCATTTCTTATACTGCCTCTGGAATTATCTTTCTAAACACAGATGGTGGCTATCGTTTTTCTACATTCAGTCTCTCAGTGAGCTCATTGTCCTGAAGACAAAGTTCAAACTCTCCCTTGGTAACATCCAAAGCTCTCAGAGATGTGGCTCTTTGATTTCCACTCTGACATTATCATTCTCTAGCTTTCTCCCTCCACCTCTAGCTCTGCCTGAAGTCATATCACACTACTTTCAACGTTGTGCTTTCTTTCTCTTAGGCCTTCTCTTATCCTGTTACTTTCCACTGCTCCACTCCCTGCTCCCATTTACCCATCCTTTTTCCTAGAACTGGAACTGGTAACTTGTTTCTTTTATTGGAATTGCTTGTTTACTCTTGTTTACATCCCCATTCTCTGAAGCTCACTTCATCCACCTGAGGGTTGGGCTCTGCCTTGTTCACTACTATATTCACTATACTTAACAGGAGGCTTGTTTGATGAATACAGATGGATATAGAATTCCTTCAATACAGATAATCCTGAGAAAACCAAGCAAAGCGTGTGTGTGAAGTAGGTGGGGCAGGGGGGGGGTGAGAAAAGGTAAAGCGTATGAGTTTTCAGTGAGGTAAGTGCCCTGACTTTCCATCAGTCTGCTCTGTATCGAGATTACTTGAGGACCCAACACAGGAACCATTGTCTAGCTCCTGGGTTGTTCTTGTTATGCTAGTGAACGGCAGTGATTATGTTTGAAGTTCTGTCTCATATTGTTGTACTTTTGTTGATATTTAATAAAAATTCAGAGAACAGCTTGCAAAAGGCAATAGTCATTCCTGCTGAGAAAAAATAAAAAGAGAGAGAAACAAGTGAATCCTCTGCTAAGCAATTTCAAATGTTTCTGCTGGAACCTTAATAGCATAATTTTAACTTCTTGGCACTCGGTGAGGTCAACACTGGTGTGCTTTGAACTAACACATTATACTGGAAAATTGGATCCAGAGGTAAAGTGGAGTTTCCTTTTCTCAAAAGTTGTCTAGCCAAGATACACAATCCATGACCAAGAGTAATTTGGTGAGAACACTAGTGAAGTGTATACCTGGATAATAATTTGCTTTCTCTTGTTCTAAAATACCAAAGCTTACTTCCTTTAGGTTCCCGTTCATATTTACTATTATTTTTATTTCATGTTATTTTTATGTAATTTTAACTTCAGACTAGGCTAATCCATTATACTTAGAATATTTAGAAATCTAGGAAGCACTATTTAAAACTAGCATTTCTTGCAAGAATAAATTTTATAAAAAATTACATTTGATTGTGACAAAATATGGGTGCATTTAAAGCTTCTACTATTTAAAAAACATGCTTAATTTCTCACTTTAAGAAAGTCATGACAATTTTTTTTTCATTCTTACAGATTCTCCAAGTCATTCAAGTCAATTGTTTGCTAATAATTGCATTGGCATTGTGATAGCTTGAGGTATAACTAAGAAGAAATATGTTCAATATAGATGACTAATTATACTATCAGCAACTTAGGCAAATTAATGGCTAATGTTACATTGTTATAATGATAATCACATTCATATCATTCAATAAGAACTAATTTTTAATGAAGACAAAAATGCATTTAAAGAAAAAATGATACAAAAGGATGAAAGATACAGGATTTACAGCAGTCTTTAACCGAAATCCAAATATTAGCAACAGACTATCTTGAAAGGAATTTATTCGGGTAAACCCCCATAACATAGCATTATTTTTCTTCTGAATGTTATTCAACACATATCAATCTATGAGATATATAACCTGGGCTAGAAATCTCTCAGGAATCAGTTCCTTCATGATCTTTCTGGTATTTCCTGTTTGAGTCAGAATGGAAATATCCCTAACAGTGTCTGGTTTAGGGGATTTAGCCCTCTGCTTCCACAACGAAAGGAATCAAGAGATAAAAGAAGCTGAAACAAGAGAAAGGCAGACAAAGCATGGTTTTGATTTTTCAGAACCTCCTATTTCATTTAAGCCTAAAGATTTATGGATTATGGTCCTCAACCAGCCATTAGATGTACAACTATATTTAGATACTTTCTTTGCCTGCTAACTTAACGCATCACTGACTGTAATTCATTAAAAAGTGCTTAAGTCAAGATTTGGAAGATTTAGATAGAGGCAAATCTGGAGATTCGTTAGCAGAACAAAGGAATTACATGAGCTATAAACCTGTGAAGAGAAGACGAAGGTCAGCTGAGTATGTTTTAAAGAACTGCAGAGAAGGAGGTTGGGACCAGGTATAGATAGGAACTTCTACAACTTCCTACTACTTGGACAAGATGAACTTCATACAACTTGGTCAAGATGTCTCACCCTTCAGGATGTTGAATTCCACCAGGGTGTTTCAAACTTTTTCTTTTTCCCCTCTTCCTTTTTTTTTTTTTTTTAAATCAGTGGTCTTTCATATTGGTCATCTTACGCTGAATTTCACTTTCAACAAATATTAATTTATTCTGTCATTGAAAAAGTATTTATTGAGTACCAACTATGTAGCTGGTGCATGACACATAAAATAGATCAAAGTAGAAATGATGTGAAGACAGAACCGAGGAGCGGATCCCTGTCTCCTCGGACTACCTCGAGCCTGGCGGTGGCCTAGAACATTCTCTTCAGAATTCTGTTTTACTAGAGCACAGTTTGAAAAGAACAGAGAACTCCTTACCTTCTCATTACTCTATGGTCTCACAAACAGAATGTGCATGTTAGTTAGCCACTGTAGTTGCCACCACATACACAGCCACAATTGTCACAGTCTGGGCCTTGGTGTGTAAGGTCATACTGCTGACACTTATTGCTTTCTACCTGGTGCCCCACTTTAAGAAGAGGCAAATGAATTACATGTTTACTTTAATGGGATCTTTGCCTTTCTTGTTCTCAGTTTTTCTTCTTGGTGTTGAGGTTCATTTTTATCTCCGTGGATAGAGCATTGATGGCTCAAGATCCACCTTTATTTTGCACAACAATTGAAGGAACTCAACCATTTGTTGCAATTTTGTTTCATAAGTAATGCTGCTGTGTCATGGAGACATCGCACAATCTATTTGATATCTGAGCAAGTTAAGCTGAAACTGAAATATATTCTAATTTCTCTTCTGGGCATGAAAAGAGAGAGAAGGAGAAAAGAGCTGTTGCCATTTAGGATTTGAAAGGAATAACTACATTTGACAGTTAAAATATATAACTACTTATCCTTGCTGCCAGTCAAAGATAATTTCCTCTGGTTCTTTTTATTTCAATCCACCAAATAATGTACCAGGTGTTTTTCTTTTTCTCTTAAGAAAAAAATAAAGATAGTCTCTGAAATTATATGAAGTTTAAATGATTTAAGTCTTGGTTAGAAAATTTAGCTTGAAATCTGATGGTTATCATCACCTTACATTTCAATAATATTTCATTTCCCACACCTGCCTTCTAGAGCCATTTCAATCATGAATAACAGTGGGGGAGAAACACGATAAACATTATGTGTGCAGCAAAGGTCTGAGTAGTTATGAGCTGAGTTGGAAAGCAGAACAACTGTTACTGCAGGGCTGAGCCTGGTGGGGAGTCTGGAGTTTGGCCCTGACAATACCCAACTTTTCAACTTTATTTTCTTTGTGGTTTTTAAAAGACTTGATCTTTCTAATATTACATTCTGAAAACCAACTTAATAGATACTATATTTCTGGAGAGCTTTGTAGCCATAATTATGGAAAATTCTTGCGGTCGTCATGGTTTTTGATGAAGGAGCAAAGTGCAAAATAAATTTGGCTGATTTGCATGAAGTTCAAATATTCACTGACAGTGATCCCTGGATGGAATCTTTTTTATGCTGTAGGAGAAGAGAAGCATTATTTCTAACAGCTAGGAAGTTGCTTGGGGATTTAAGGTACTATTTGGGGTTTTGCTAATATGCTTGGCATGAACCTGGGAAAGTGCTGAGTTTGGGTGAATGAGGTAGTCAGAACTAGTGCTTTACAGTTGAAGCAGGTGTGGGCCTGTGTGATGTGATGTGAGAAGTGTAGGGAGGCTTTCACCATCAAATCTCTCATTTCAGTTGTCCATCACATTATAGTTACTTCTCTAAGATAAGATCTTTCAAGATTACCTGGGAGGCATATTATTCACTGCTCCCTTGGCAATAATCAGTTCATCAGATAAACCAGCAGAAAGTGGGATTGTGAATAAATGGTACTCAGAGGTCACTTTGGGTTGAGAGACAGGATGGGCCCAGGGTGCAGACGAAGGTGGGAGGACCCAGTAGAACTAGGGCCGTGGGCCATGGGAGAGGGCCAGATGGAGGATGGTAGGATAGCGTCAGCTCTCATTCACTTCCTGCTTCCACTGCAGTGAGGAGTGTGTAAAGCCATCTTGCCATCTGGGTGTTTCTGTCTCATGAAAACTCCCTGGATGTTAATCATGTTCTGTTTTCCTTGATTCTCCTTCAAAGCATCATTTACCTCTGATGTTTAGCACAGAGTTGGGGATGCTAAGTCTCTTTTCTCTAAATCCCCAGCATTCCTTCAACCTAACCTAATTCTCTGCACTTCATTTTGCATAAAAATCAACTTTCCACCCCCTACTTGGTTCCAATGCTTCCTCTATAAGTCTGAGGGCTCATGAATGACCTGCTGCATGATATGCTATCAGCCATAGGCCCTGCCTTTAGAGACAGAGAAGGCAGAGGATTTGAAAGTTAATTCCTTCTATTTTCCTTTCCCACACATTTGAGGTAATTGGTGAGAGAGGTTTAGGGACTTGTACTCCTAAAGGAATTTTCCTTCCTGAACAACCCCACCCAAGGCAGGCAGCATGCTGGTGAGCCTGGCTCTAAATAATTCCTTCCATCCCTCTTTGTTACAGAAGCATGTTCTTGAACATGATTCAGTTCATCAAAAGTAAACCATCATGTGTTTTTGAGTGGCTATGATGAGGATCTCTGCTAGTGATTATTCTCTCAGGAGCTTACAATCACCCGAAAGGTTAGGGAGACTTCTCAGAAGCAGGGACATATTTTAGCCATGGAAAGCAATGAGGTGTTGAATGCGAAGTGATGAATTGGGGAGAGAACATAAGAGCTATGCTTTTCTAGTATCCTGTTCTTCTTCATAGCCTTTATCACAGTTGTCATGAAAGTAGTCATTTGGATATTATTTGTTTAATATCTTATTTTCACCTTGTTTTCTTTCCTTTTCCCCTTCACATCTCCTTGGGACAGGGTCCTTGCTTGATTTTGTTTACCGGTGTGTTCCCAGAGAAGTGCACTGGACTCAGAGAGTCAGAGAAGGGAGCGGTTGCTGTCTGTTGTGCTATCATGAGCCATGCCACCAGGGAAGGCTTCCCAGAGGGGCTTCGAATTAGTGGAGGGAAAGTCCAAAGGTTGTCATGGATTAGTCATGTCATCCTAATCCTCTGTCTATACCACAAGATTGCAATGACATATTTCTTAATCTGGGAATCCCCAAACAGTTGTTAGAATCAGGAAGCAGTGGATGCCTCACATCCTGGTGTGGTTTGGACAGACTGACAGTACATGGGACCTGATGTGTTCCTATGTGTGGCCCCACTTCATTTGCCATAAAAGCGTATCCAGTGTCCATGGGTTTGGCACAATGGCGACCTGGATTCTCCGGCAGCCCTAAACCCTGCTGCATATTGTTGTTTACATTTGAAAGTTGCTCGATGCAGCACCACCCCACTGAAACTTTTTACTGTCTTCGGTGTAATAGTTCTGTCTTCTCTTCTTATTTCTAAGTCTTCTAAAAATATGAAAAAGAAAACTACAGCCAACCTTTCAATGGGATTCATAACTACATGTGTGATGTGGTATGAATAGAAAGAGATCTTTCAACTACAACAGGTCGTTTAACTTTCTCTCTTGCTCCTGGTGAAGAAAGGCAGGCTGCTGGTAGAACAACACTGTTGTTCTACACTGTGATGTTCTCTATTAACTTTCCCTTGTTTCCTCCAGTGACAAGAGAATGAACCATCCCTACCCAACTGTGCTGGGACTGGAGTGCACTAAGATGCACAAATAGCAGCCTCGCCTTTGAGTCTTTCCTTTCATATATATATTTTTTCAAACAGTTTCAGTCCAAATATGGTTCTTACTCCTTTTGAGATAATTCCTAACATTTCTAAATGGGTTTCAAGTATTACATAAATTCCACCATCAGTAATGAGTGCCACATCCCTCAAACGGGCCACTTGGTTTTGCCGACGCACGTTCTATAACTGTATTTGGTTTCATTTGAAATCTTTTTTAGGAACTATGGAAAAGGAATGGTTTATTTAGAAATCAGGGGGTGAAAACAACCTTAAAATTATGATGTGAATCTGGGGGATTAAGAAAAATTTAAATAAAAACGTCACCACTAGCAACACTCTAGAGTTATTTCACTCTCCCTTCCTGCATTGAAATATGTGTTTTGTTCCATTCAGGTGATTTTGAGCTACATTTTAAAAATCATATTTAGAGTCTGTTGAATATTTTCTGTAGTGATAGAAATTTGTTCTATGAGAATAGGCTTTAATTTAGGGAACTGCCTGAAACATGGAACAGCCCAATGAATAAGGCGGGTTGTCATGGTGGGCGGTACCAGTTTTGTTTAATAAATGAAGGGAAATGGAAGAGATTTTTGCCATGTGATTTTTTACATGATAGCAGCCATAGGTTAATACTGTAGCTTTAACAAAATGCCTCTATTAAGAGGCTATTATAGATTGGTATACTTTTTATCTTCTCATACAGGTTCTATGAATTGTGGTTTTATTTATGCTCCAGTTTGCATGAAATTTTGGACCCAACTAATGCAGCTGGAGCTGGGTCTCATAAGCTTTCTGTAATTCCAGTCCACTTCAAACAAATATTTAATACATCAAGTTAAAGTTATTAAATTGTGCTTTTGCTTTGCAGACGACTAAAATCAAAAGAGCTCCTATATTGATAAAAACATTTTGATGTGCAAACTATATTCTAAATTCAAGTCCAGGTGGTACCTGACAATTTTTTTGCTCTCCCCTATAACATGGGTTCAATTAAAGTTGCCTGACAGGGGAAAAATCAACATACTGCAAATACACAGGCAAAGCTTTCCTCCCCAGGGCAGAATTGCTCTGCCTCTTGGCCTCAGCCATTGCTTTGTTTTCACTTTTTTTTTTCCAAGTTCACACTTAAGGCACATTTTAATGCTTGTGTGACCACCACCTATTTCCTGTTATTGTGTTTCTTATTATAGGCTGCCCTCTTCAGAACTCTTATCTTTTCATCATCTCCTAGTCCTTTTAGTTGAGATAAATTTGCCAGAGGCAGGGAAAGACTGAACAGGACTCTGCCCATATCTGAAAGGGAACCACACCATAATCTGTTAAAATAAAAGGTGAATGTCCAATGCGCTTAACCACTTGTTTTATGGTTTTATTGTTTGAATTTTTTTTTTTTTAATTTCAAAGACTTTTTTTCCTCCAAGCCTTTTTTTTTTTTTTTTTAAATCTAATTTTGGACCTTAATGTGTCGACAGATCTCTTTTACATTATTTTTGGCTAAAGCCAGAACCAAACTGTGTTGAAAAATATTATGAGAACAACTCTTCTAAGATTTCTAGCCCAATATAGTAGACTCCAGAGGTTTGGATTATTTGGATAAGCTTTGGAAAAACATCCGCTGTTTCAGATTATCTGTTTAACCAAATCCCAATGCTGAGCTGCTAGAAGTATTCTTATCTAGAATGAACTAACTATATATTATTGAGTGACCTGGAAGCATAGCTAAAGAACCCGCTACTTATATATATATATGAAGGGAATCTAAACCCCATGGTTATGCTTTCATAACATGGTTTAGGAAAAGTCATGTTCATGTACATTTCTAAGGCCCATATGTATTTGGCAAGATGCCTGTCTCTGAAATAATTAAATATGAAATATGTAATTGAATTTTTATTATGGAATATGTAATTATTCCATAATAAAAAGCAAAAAAAGATTTTTATTAAACTCTAGTCATTTTGAGATTAATTATTAAAAAGCATATTTAACTAGTGAATATTTGGATTCTTAAGTTTGGAGAAACAAGCACTCACAAAAATTTCCCAGTTTATGAACAATGGAAACAATTAATTCAATAAATACTTTCCGAGAATGTATTCTGTATCTGGGGCTATGACAGCAGGGCAGCAAGACAATATTCCTGCTTGGATAAGTAAAGAATCTTGTCTAATCAGGGAGAGAGTCAAGTAAACACACATTTTCAGTGTAATTGTGCTGTGAGCTTTAACGCAATTATGTAGAGGGCTCTGTGGGAACAAAGAGATGGGCACATCTGATGCTGCAGGTGATGTCTTAGGTAAACTACACAGTGGGTGCAAGATGTGTACTAAATCCTGAAGGTAAAGTACAAATTTCCTCCACGGTGGGAGGGTCAAAAGCATGGTAGTGATGAATTTAGGGAACGACATCATATGTCAGATGATAAGTTAGAAGCCCAGATGCTATCATATTATGTGTCTGAACATATTTTTTGTCTATTTTATACTCTATGCTCTACTAAATGTGATAAATTCTTAGGGTCTTGCCTTTTCATGTGCAAAACTGGGTTAATGATCAGTTTTTCTTAAGATTAAATGTATTAATACACATAAAGCACTTAGAACACTGACTAGAATATCATACTCTAATATATATTAACTATTATTAGCTATTATTTTCATGTTTGTCCATTCTGACTGATAATGACACATAGCAAAAGGCAGGATGGTTGACCAATTCGTTTATTTATTCTTCAATAGTTATTAAACACTTACTATGTGATAAGCATTGGGAATTGAAACGTGAAAAGATCAAATACCTCCTCTCATGAAGCTTCAACTTCCAGTGCTGAGCTGAAAGAAAAACAATTCGACCATCAAACAAATGAACAAATAATATCGATTCAGAGATCACTAAGCATTGCAAGTGCATGAAGATGCTTGGGGGTGGGGGCAATGTTTCACATATTGTTGTCATCAAAACCCTCACTGGATAAGTGAATGTTTTAACGTGAATGTTGAAATGAAGTTGGCCTTGTAATAACCTGAGGTAAGAGTAAGCTTGGGGTGTTTCAGAAATTGCCAGAAGATCACTGGATTGAGAACACAGGGAATGAGAGGAAGAGAAATAGGTGAGGCTCAAGAGATGGGCATGGGCCATTTCACACAGGGCCAAGTAAGAAGGGTGAGAAACTCCAATATCATTCCAAGTGTTATGGAAAATCTCTTCACAATAAGATGCAGTCTGTCAGTCCTTCAAAAACTCCTCCTTCATTTCACTCTGCCACCAACCACTATGCTAAACCTGACTTGACCGAGCTATTGCTGAGTCTCTCACACTTTTCCATTCGTCTACAAAGGACAAAGCCATTTTGCTATTCAGAAACCATGGAGAAATGGGTCCTTACTCTTTTTTTCTAAACCTGGTCTGCCCTTTTACTTTCATAATATCATTTGAGTATGTTTCTTCCCTTTTATCTTTCATAGCACAGTCCTTTTCAAGAGTAATATATGTGAAACTTGTCCTATGTCCCAGGCACTCAATAGGACTCAGTGATTAAAATGGTCAACAAGATACAATTCTTGCTCAGGCAGCTCATGGCCAAGAGAGGTAAATAGACATATTAAGATACATCAGGACATGGAGTGTTGAATGCAGTGACTGGGATAAACACAGAGAGAGTGCTGAGGAGCTCATGGGAGAGCCATATTCCCTGGAGTCCTGTTCTAGGCCTTCTAAAGCAAGATAAGAGTGGATTTTCAGGCAAAGAGAATGTATAGGAGAAAGCAGGGATGTAGAGGAAGTTTCTCAGGGTGACCAATCCTGAGAAAGAATCCAGAGACCAAAGAACACAATGCTTTGGTGTGAGTTGAGAAGCTTCTCCGCGTAATTCACATTCTTCTGTTGCTTCTACTAATTCAACCCTCTGTTGGTCTTTCGTTCTTCAGGATCCATGCTTCTATAATTGGCCATTACAACCTAGTCTTTAGTGTTGTGAGAATTACATCCACACCTCATGGCGTGGATTCATAAATTCATGCCTCATGGAGATGAAAGGGGCTAGCAGAGAACCTGGCATATAGAAAGTGACTAACAGGTACTAGTTAAGTTCCATTCCTTCTTGTTTTTAAAAGCACATATTGATTACTGTAAATGCTACTGTTGCTTACTACTGTTACTTAGTAAGAGCCTCTCATTCTTCCTGTATGTTCTTTAAGTTCTCTCTGCTATATTAATGCTCTTATCCAACTTTGGGTAACCCCCTTCACATAAATCTGCATGTTGACTCCCTTTTGAAAGCACCTACCTCCTGTATGTCAGCCTTCTCTCAGGTTTACAGTCTTATTCACCATAGTTGTAAAGTTTTTTTCTTTCTTTAGTATCCTTTACAGGTAGTTTTCTATGATGTATGATTGGAAGAGAAACTGTGACTTCTTACAGAATATAGCTTCTTTAAATATGACACTTCATAAATCAGCTCTGGTAAGTCCTTTTCTGAAAAATGAGATTGGGATATATTTATAATTTTTTTCTCTATTATCTATTTTTGATGATTAAAATGAATAATGTGCCCTAGAGATATTTTTTCTATTTCTATTTTTCCCCATCAAATCTTTGAGGAAATAAAAAATAAAATAAGGTCACCTTGGGTCCAAATTTACTGAACACATACCTGTGAGGTGATTGTCACATTCACACCCTGCCTAAAAGCTTTGTGGTTGAGAGCTTGGTGTTGAATTTCCAGGTTTTCTAAAAAGCTTGAGGAGGGTGAGGAACAAGGTATAAATCAGGTCTATTCAAAGATCTATAGGTTTGGAAACCAGCTAAAAGAACCTAGCTGACTCTTACATCACAAATTAAAACCAAGATATCAAAAAGTATAATAACACATCCCCAGCAAGGTTTTCAATGCTCATTACCTCATTTCACTAGCTGTTTTCCCCTATAATATTTGGCACAAGGATTCTTAAAGACACATTTGTTCCAGATCTTAAAGGATAAATGCTGTCAGTAAGTTTCTCATCATAGAACTCTCTCTCTTGTCTCTTAAAGTTGATGATCCATGTTTAGCATTTTAACTGAGGATGTGAATGGAAGATATCTGAATTTGGATATAAATGCCATATAGTCTTTTCCTCTACTTTATTCTCAGAAGGAGAATACAAGAGGAGAAAACTAAACTCCTGCCAGAGTTACTCATGAGCAGTGTTTAGTAGCAGCACACATCATATTTTACCCCTCCTTTGGGTCTTTGGAATTTAAAGTTTAATTTTTACCTCATTTTAGGGAGCTGGTTTGGACTGAAGTCACATATAAAATGAACTGTCTCCAATATCTACATTAGGAAGTAACTCTAGCTCAAGATAGAGGTCATTGGTGGGGCAAAAAGCTTTCGTTGCTTATTCTGGCTTCTCTTTCCTGTCCTGGAGATCATTTGGAAGGGCTACCAGTGACTTATCCTTTATAAGCATTAAATGTTGAAATAAAAGCTATTGCATATTAATTAGCACTTCCCTTGATAAAGTATACAAGTGTCGTGTAAAACATTGTGGACTCTGCTCATGACAGATTGGAAGGACATTCCAATGGGGTATCCTTGAGCTAAGACCACAGTGCTTTGGATTCTAGCTATTCTTAGAAATTTCTAATTGATTGCTTCATACCATTTGCCAATTATTGCACTCAGGAACAGTTCCCTGAACTAGAACTTAGATGGGTTCATGCATTTCTGATGCTGAAAAGTATTTGAACTGTATCACAGCTAAGATTTTACTCATTGAATTTATTTAGAAGCCTCACGGGCTATTTAATGGTAGAGTATACTAGTGTAACGTGAAAATACAATGGAATGCAATATTTATAAAAGGTGTATTTCTCAGATTTAGAATGTTTAAATATCTTAAGTAAATTATAAAAAATATTTGTTGATAATTATAGTGATTTTAAGATTACATAGTAAAAGATTTAAAGTAGTGCTGTTTATGGCATTATCAAAATCCTTATTAAAATTATATTTATATCATACATAGTAAAATGTTTAATTATCCATATTTTGAAGCAAAAAATAGATAAATGAACTTACATTGGCCAAAAATATTAGAAAAAATACTAATTTTAATCTATACTAATTTGTGAAAGGTTTGTTCCACTGGTCATACCTGCCTGAAATTTCAAAGAAATAAGTTTGAAAACATTTGCATAAAATTAAAAACATCAATAGAAAGTAATAAATTAAGAAACAAATGTAATTTCTTTTAGTATCTAACTGAACCAGGGATTTTAAAAAAATAACACCATGAAATTCTATAAAATATTTAAAATATATCAGCTAAGTAGTAATAGTCTATATTTTTATCAGATTTATGTATAAATAAAATGATTATTTAAATTGCTGAACTAAAAATTGTAGAATTTTCAGTCCTCAGAGTATTCTGAGTATGTTCGAGAACATAGACATGAGAAAATGTGTTTAATTCATTTGTTTCTATAGTCATTCACTGATTAAATAAATGTTTAAATATGAACAACACTGAAGTAATGCATAGATGTTTAAACCAGTGGTGTACATAATGGACACTTAAGAAAAACTACAATTGTTTAAGATATGGTCCTAGTTGTCAAGTTACTTTAAAAACTTATTTAATGTATTTTTTCTTAGACTTTTTTTTGTGTTTATCATAGAAATTTAAAATAATATATGTAAACTAAAGAAGAAAACCTTAACAATACCTTTCACCATTCTTAACATTATGGTATATAGATTTTCAGTCTTTTTAGATGGGTGTATTTTAAATGGGTATAACAATTTCTTTGTTATAACTTAAAATTTACTTCTAATTAGGTCTGACTTATTATAGTAACCTTGTTATGCGTCACATTCTGTAATTTTACTTATTTGTGTACTTTTAAACTTTTTATCTCTTGTACTATAAAGATATCACAAGAGTTAGTACTTTTTTTTCTGTTCATTATTTTATTCCCAGTAGCTTGCATAGTAGTTCACATAAATATATGTTCAGTTATATCATCCACATGAATTATCAAATTATTTTAATTGTATTAAAAAAATGCTCCCCCATCCAAAAAAAAAAAAAAAAACTTCAACATTCTCACATTGATATTTGATCGATACTATATCACAATTCTAGAGTCATGGAGAGAAAATAGACACCTACTCACTATTGAATCTTTCTATGATCTGTCTTTATTTACTGAATGCATTTTTTGGTTCTTCCATAATGTTAATTTTCTTAATTTAAGTCCTACATATGTCTACTTAAGTATTTCATGTCTCTTATTGCTACTTTTATTGAGACTCTATCCTATTACTTTAAAACAATTTTTCTACAAATTAGCATTATATTATTTATTTCTATACAATTTTATTGTTGATCACTAATCTCTTTAGTCGATTCTGAAAGTTCAAGATTTCATTGATTTTTTTAAAGAAAATTTGATTATTGTCTCAAAATATCTTTTTATTTCTGGAATGCTTTCTCTTCTTTTTTTTTATTATTGTTAAAAACTATTCTACTACATTCTATTGTATTCTATTCTATTGTGTTTTTTAAGGGTAACTGTCATGGAGTTATCTCTATGAGGCTCATCATAAGCATTGTGCCGGGCTGGAGCGACATGAGACAGGGGATAACTTGTGATCTGAGAAAGTAAGAGGTGAGAAGGAATCTTTTTGGCTGGTTTTCAGCATAGAAGATTCATTGAGGCACTTATAGTTCTGCTGAATATTAGGGAAGGAAAGAGAATTTGAAAATGAAGTTTATTTGAATCAGAGGATGCCATAATTCTCACTTTTAAAATGTTAGCTGTACTCTCCTAACCTCTCAAATATTCAGTTAAATTCTATCACACAGTGTGGGCTTGGATGTTGCTTGGGTAAGTAAAGAGAAAAAATTGTGTTTCATCTTTGCGTCAATTCAGTGGAAAAGATAATATAGAAGGCAAGATGTGAGTGCAATCCAGAGTGTACCATGGATAGGAAATTGGAAGAAGAAGTGACTATGAGATTACAAAATCATTCTACACTTCGTCCCCCATTAGTATGAAGGATGAGAGTTAAAGTCTTATGCGGTCTCAAGACAGACGTTTTTTCCTTTGTTGCCATTTAGTTCACTCTTGGCCCAAGCGTCATACACTTATATTTCTTTAAATTTCAGCACCCAGATTCTTGACAACCTAATTAATGAAAAAACAATTTTTATATTTAGTTTAGCCTAAATCTATCACACTTAGTTTAGCTTATATCAAATTTATAGAAACTTCTTTATCAATAAAGTAATAGACTCATATTAATAAAATAAAGACTATGACAAGAAGAACACTGAAGAATTTTGTCCAGAAAGTGGTAAGGAGAATCAAAATTGGGTTTATGTCTTTGCCCTGACATTTAATAGCTTTGAGACTTTGGGCAAATTAGTTAACTTCTTTGTGCTTCAGTTTGATTACTTGGAAAATGATACTAACAGTGCCTAGGGATAGATGTGTTATAAGGTTTAAATGAGATAAAACAGGGGTCCCCAAATCCCGAGCCACAGACCAGTACTGGTCTGTAGCCAGTTAGGAATCAGGCTGCACAGCAGGACGTGAGTGGCGGGCAAGCGAGCAAAGCTTCATCTGTATTTGCAGCTGTTCCCCAATGCCGGCATCACCGCCTCAGCTCCACCTCAAATCATCAAGCATTAGATTCTCATAGGAGTACCGGTCTCTGGTGCCAGAAAGGTTGGGGACTGCTGAGGTAACATATATAAAGCAGGTAGCAGAGTACATGGCACATGGTAACTACTCAAAAGTTAGCTCACGTTACCATATATCTGGACTAAATATAGTTGTCTTTTTAAAATTTTTATTATGTTAAAATAAATATACCAATAGGAAGTAAAGTGGGACTGGTAGAGACAAAAAGTATACTTTGAAATTCAAAGTTATAAAGCCAAGTATTTAAGAGTAAACTGTGGGCAGAGAATAAAATTATATTCAGAACATAAACTGTAGGATATGGGTTCAAATTATTTATGGATAATTACGTTTAAATAATTGGTGTCAAATTTTCCACTCAAATGTATCATATATATATTATTATACTCTGAAATATAGATTTGGCATTTCTGAGAATTTTGGCTGCTCTTAAAAGGAAATGAGGCACATTGATTACACAGTTACATTTGACAGTTCACTTTGTCAGCTCACATACTTGTCTTCTGCTGTGGCAGTTAATACCAGAACCATACATTCTAAATCACTCTGTTTTACTTCACCATTGCTATTTCTGAGGTTATAAACAAACTTCTTTCCCCATAATTTTTCAATATCTAAATAATTTTAAAATCTATTTTTAATTTTTAACTAAAAAATTTTTCATAAATGTAGGTCATCAAGTTGTATTATTTGTAATTATTAAAATGTAAATTTTAGTCTTGACACAAATTTTAGGCTTTGCTGCCTACTGAAAGTGTTGCCATCAACCAATGCTAATATTTTTCTTATAATTATCTCTAAAATTATAATTTCAATCAAATACGGTCATATTTATTCTTAATAAATTAATGACATCAAGGAGTCAATATTGATATCACAGCCAGCTACCAGTATGTTCTATCTTGATAAATGACATGCAACGCTTTAGAAAAGAGAAATTTTATAACTTTCATTTGGACAAATAGATTTAAAAACTTAAAATTACTAAAATGCTTCTTTACTAAAAGTGAAAACAATCAGAAATTTCCAGAAGTAGCTATTTGCCCACATGCATATAATAATCTAGATTAATATATTTTTATATTTCATCTGGAACTTTCTCTCCAAGGCTTTATGGTTTTTAATTTTTATTTTGCTTAAAATCTTTTTGACACTCAAGAGGAGGTTTCATATATTGAAAAATAAACGAAGGCTTTTGTTTAAAGATACACATAGAGATTTCCAAACTGTGGGTTTACTGAGATGAAAGACTCTGCTTAATTCTTTTAAGAGCCATTGCCCATTCATTATATTCCCTAATTGCATGTATTTGAAAAATCAGGCCCAAGAAAAACCCTGTGTCTACTACCTCTCTATCTATAACATGATTCTTATAAATGAAATAAAATTTTCCAAATGGATGGTTGTTCATTCTTTCCTTTATTTAGTGTTATTTAATAGTTTAAGTCCTGGGACTTATGCCCTGTCTCTGGCCACTTTCCGTTTTCAAAGGTTTGGGATTGAGGCTTCATAGAAAACTGAGTACAAAGGCCCTCTTATTATCTCCTGATCAAAGTATCATCTGAAACTTAACTACTATTGAATTTCAAACACAAACATTGAAAAAAGAAATAGATCTAATATTATCATTATTGCCTAAAAGGAAGTAGAAAGATTTTACAACAGATACAAATCAGACAATTAGAAAATAAGTTCTATATTTCTCTGTACTGCCTATTACTTGCTCCCTTTTGGAGCTATTCCTTATACTCTTTATTTTGCCATGTGAGGTTTTCTCTCTAAAGAGTTTTTTCCTCACTAATTGCTCACATGGATTAGATTCCCCAGCTGCCTCCCCTCCCTTCCTGGTGCCTTTCTGTACCACAGAGTAATGAACTTGGATAATTTATAAACAATAACATAGAAAATAAGACATCAAATGTAAATCTTTTACATTTAGCTTCACATTTTACCTACACTACTTATTTTCATATGCGATTCACATTATTTTTACCTAATCCTACGGTTTTAGGGTAGATTCATCAGACTGTTTTAACAGCCTATTTTAGTTTAGGATGCACCTGCACGAATGTGTGCAAATATCCCCACATTCCACAGTTGATCAAAGTTCCGATTCATTTAGGTGCTAAAATTTTAATTTACATGAAATATTTCTAAGTAAGCAATTCCGATGTGTTGATTTTGATTTGCTGGTTCTGCCCAAATTTACAGAAAGAGAATAGTAAATCCTACCGAATCCATTGGCAATGGAAAGGACAGTGGCTCTTAGTTTCATTTGTGCTGTCAGATTGATAGATTTGCTTATATTATACTATTATACATGTGTTATGTGCCAAATGATGCCTTTAGATTCTGATTCCAAGGAAAACAGCAGGAATCTCAAGCACTGAAAGTCTTGAAGGAGTTGTTATTTCTGGCCTTTTGATAGAAATGAAGGGAGATTCATAGTTAAAGAATATTTAAGTGTCAAAATCAGCTACACATGTAGTTTATTCATCTGATGAGACATCACAGGAAGAGTTAGAGCTGGTTGTGATTCAATGGAGTTTGACAAAGTTCCCCTGTGTTCCACTAGCTAAAAGGTTTCTTTCTTTGTGTCTCAGGTACTGGGAATGTTTATGCCTTCAAGTATGAGGTCAGCCTCACAGAGTATCAACTTCACATAGCATGAGAAAGTGGGTGAGCAATCCTGAACACCCAAGAAGTACACGAAGTGGCTAAGCAGACAGAGGGGCTGGCATACCGAATGACAAGCACGCTGAATGTGGACCTAACACCTGGATGCCACGTAGGGATGTCAATATCAGCAGAAGAGGCAGCAAGACAGGGGTCAGTGCTCAAAGCCAGAGTGGTAGTTTGCAGGGGCCAGGGAGGACATGGTGAGACACCTCAGAAATCCAGATCACACCCATGGAGAATAGAATTAGAAGTGTAAGGAGGGAAGCTTCCTGAATTGACAAAGAGAGATACTCCAGAGTGGTCAACCAGATTTGATAGAAAGACCTTGAATATATAAGAGTAAGGTATTTCACTACCAAGTAGCTTTGGAGTTTCATGAGCTAAGTTTAATTACAGAGAAATAGTTACATCTTTGTAAAATGACAATATTATACTTCACAATGTTCTATACATGCAGAAGGCAGATTTTTCATTTCATCATAAATGACAAAAAATCATTTCTTATTTATTAATCTAAGTATATACCATTCTGAAAGTTTATAATGAGATAAGCTTTTGTTCTTTGATTAAAAAAATATGACTTACAACACAAATCTTTTTGTGTTTGTATTTCTATTCTACTGTTATTTAGCTAGATTTGAATCAAAGCAAAATAAAGTGAGATATAAAATAAATATATTAAATCTACATTAAAAATATTCTTTCATGATACAATTCTAATTTTCTTTGGTGATATTGATATGAAGGTCAGATTTAGTGAGGGGTAACATTTAGTCTTTGAAACATCACCCAAAAGTGTAAGTAAGGTCTTTGTCTACTAATGAGCATTCTTTCATGTGAGTGGTTTTATAAAGCCTTGCACTGTGAATGGGCCGTCAATCAACTCACAGCTGCACTGAGGCCATCAGATGGCCGTATCCATGGCGACATGCCAAAAATGGTGACACAAATTAATCCATTTGTGTGAAATTCTCAGTAAGAGTCCACTTTCATCTTCCAGAGACTACTGTTAGGAAGTCTGATGGTAATGTAAAATACTGAGTAAAAGCGAAATAGTGATGACTAGCCACAGGATCTTCTTCCCCTAAACAGTGGGGCTTCTCCTTTTTATCTGCTAGAGATGATAGAGAACAGTTGGGGATTTGATATTGCCACCATAATGTTCTTTTAATAAAAGTTACATTAATTTAATGCTCACATGTAGCCCCCTGTTTCACCTTTTCTCACCAATACCATCTACTCAGCCTTGAAAATAAGTACAGTGATTTACACAGTGGTACAAAATTAAAAAGTAATCTTTTATCTTGCTGTTTTATTGCTAACTGTATTCATATAACACAGCACACGAGAGATACCTTCAACATCAGATTTGATTGTTAACTTACTCTGTTGTATGAATAGATTAAGCTGTCTTTGTGTTTTTTAGAAAAACTAAAAAAAAAATGTTACTGAGTTTCCTCTCTGTCTTTTTAGAAACTTGTATTAGTCTTTTACCTAGACAAGTCTGTTCATTCATAACAACTTAAAGAAACATTTTATTTTGTTTGGTGTTAGGATGAATTTACAGAAAGCCAAATTATAAATTGTATTGTCAATGTTATTTGATAAACTATTAAAGCAAGGTAACTTTTCCCAAACTGAACATATATAGAAAATACTGTCTTTTAATTTGAAATTTATATTCACTACTCAAAGATACTCAAATGAAAACAGAAAGTAATGCATTTATATTTTCTGGTTACTCCTAGGTTGGGGACCTGACTTGCATTTTTACATAAGAAAATAAAAGGAATTATTTTCAATTCTGTAGTTCTTAGCTCTTTCAAGTCCTACAACACTTCAAGAATCTAATAAAAGTTTTAGACCCCTAAGAAAAGTACATCTATGTATGCTGCATAAATTTGCAACATTTTTAGCTAATTCATGGACCACAGGTTAAGAAGCTGTTGATCAAATTCATATTTAAAAGTCTCCCTTAAATGTTCCATGGAGATTTCCAGTTTCAGTTCCAACATTAGGAGAGCTTGAAAGTTATCGTTTCAATATTTACAAGAAAACACTGGGCAAACTGAAAAACAATACAGATATGTGAACCTAGACAATCACTGCTGACCTCACTTACCTGGAGCAGGAGCAGCTAGAGCTAGACACTGAGAGGAACACTTAAATGGTGCTTCGAATGTGTTACTGTAGGCTAAGAGCCAAGCTTGAGACTGAAGAACTCCTGGAAGCCAATCTTAGTAGGTCCCCAAACTTTTCTAGGTTTATTTCAGAAACGTCATCAGGTTCTCACAGTAAAGTTCCAAAAAAGTTCCCCTCTTAGCTTTGTCACGGGGAGGAGAAAACTACTCATTGTGAAATATCCACAAAGCGCTCTCCATAACAAATGCCTGCTCTAGAGAAGACTTTACCAGGACGATTTCTAGCCAGAAAGGACATTTCTTCTATTCTGTGTTCGAGGCTGAGTAGATGGTATTGGTGAGAGAAGGAAAAAAAAAAGAGGCTACATGTGAGCATTAAGTGACCATAATTTTTATTTAAAGAACATTATGGTGGCAAATTAAACCCTCAACTGTTCTCTATCATCTCTAGCAGTTAAAAAGCAGAAACCCCACTGTTTATGAGAAGAAGATCCTGTGGCTTAGTCCATCACTATTTCTCCTAAGATTTGCCCAACTGATTTGAAAACTTATATTCTCACAAAAATCTGCATGCAAATATTTATGCTAGCTTAATTCATAATTAGCAAAAATCTGGAAACCAGGATATTTCTTAAAAGGTGAATGGATTAACAAAATGTGGTACACCCATACAATGGAATATTATTCAGCAATAAAAAGAAATGAAATATTAATCCATGAAAAGACATTAATAAACCTTAAATGTGTATTGCTAAGTGAAAGAAGCCAAGTGAAAGAGGTTTCTTTCACTTAGCAATACACATTCAAGGTTCGTTATAGTTGGAACCATAAGCATACTTTGTGGTTCTAATTATGTGGCATTCTGTAAAAGGAAAAACTACAGATAATAAAAAAAAAGATCAATAGTTGCCAGAGGTTCATGGGGAAATGGATGAGGGTTAAATTGGTGAAGCACAAGGGGTGGGTTTTTTTTGGTCTTGTTTTGTTTGCTTTGTTTTTGTTTTGAATGGTATCAATTCTGTATAGTACATTCTTTAGTGGGTACCTGATGCCGTACATTTGGCAAAACTCATAGACATTTATAGCACAGAGAGTGAACCATAATGTATGCAGATTTTACAATATTGTTTTGGAAGTTGCAGGATCTCAGGATGAGATCTAATAATCTTAAGTTATAAATGTATGGAACCACCTTACTTGAAGGTGCAGGCAAAAAGGTGCTGACCTAAGTAATTTGGGAAATGAATAAAGTCTGTAAGACTAAAGGCAAAAGCAACTGCACATAGGAACTTTAGTTAATAAAGTTGATTCTTATGGTGGGTGGGGCTTACCAATTCAGATACTGTTATACACGTATACCGGATATGAACACTGAAGTAAATGGATGGAGAATTATGTGTGTTTTCATCACTTTTGGCCAAATGATCATCATTTTTACCTGGATTCCTGAATTGTTCTTTAACAAATGTCCTGAGTCATTTAAGACATTCATAAAATTAAACGTTTAATTTTAGATTCCAAAATCCTCATCATATCAGGCACATTAAAATACTCCCACATCCCTCATTAAAAGCAATATTTTGCTTTGAAAATATTTTTTAACTTATTAATGAAATTATTTGATAGTTAGACTTTAATATATAACCAGTTAAGATTTTTGAGAAGTCATTGTTATTTATTAGAAATTATCATATATATAGGATTTCTTAAAAGTGAGAGGAATCTGTCTCAAGTGATTTGTTTAATTTAATAATGTATTTATGATTTTTATATTTAAAAATAAACAATATTAGTATATTACTTTTATAGACATTCAGTTAAACATTTGTTAATCTTGTTGTAGAATTCTTTCTCAATAGTCTTATGAGATTACTTAGCAGTATTTTCAAGTGAGAAAAACAAAACATGTAACCCTCTTAAGACAGCACAGCTAAGAAGTATCAGAGCCAGAATTCGAAACCAGGGAACCTGTTTCCAGAAGTCTATTGTTTGTCGTTACCCTTTTCTGAATACTCTATGAACATTATCCTCTTGGTGTTTAGATAATTGTTGTGGTTCATGCGTCTTGTGAATACATTTGTTAATCTGGTGATTCTGCACAAGTATGTTACAAGGAAGACCAGAGAACTCTGCCAATATACAGAGCATCCCAACTACATGATATTTCATGTAAACAGTAACGCTGTTAATTAACGGCAGTTCATTTTTAGAAGGCATCTAAGAATTACTATACTTGCAAAAATAGTTTTTAGATTGTGAATCAGCATAAACTGTGTATCAGACAATTTTTTTTAAAAAAAATTACTGCTTTTTTTTCCTCACTGTTATTGGTACACAGCATGATATTGCAGATAAGAAGATGCTTGAATGTAAGTCATTCATCAGTGCTGTCGCCACATTTAGTAAAATGTGTTTTTTCGTTCTTTAATAACAAATGTTCCAGGCTTTGAGTTACTTATGTTTTGACTCTGGTCATGGTAGAGAATTTTACTCTGGGATCAATGCCAGCGACCATACACTGGTTCATGCAACATAGATGCTATTTTTACTACTGTCGGCTCACATGTAATCTTTGGCTTTTGAGGTCATGTGTGGCATTTTTCTCTTCTGTTATATTTTTAACATTTCACTCACAAGAAAGAATGTTCATTAACGAGGCATCTATCATATTTACAATGAATTCTTGAGAGCTTCAAAATGTGGCCAAAATGTCTTTATCCAGGTAGTCAGTCGGTGAAAATTAATAAGGTTCTTATTTACTCATTTTTCCTTATTTTTATATTATTGTTAAATTTAAAGCAACAGTTCAGAAGTTTTACTAAATTTTTAAATTCTAAATGTTTTAAATAATTTAAATATAAAGGTAGATTATATATCTGTGAAGCCTCTGATGATATGAATAGGAAGAAAGAATACCATTATTCCTGAGGAGACAAATATAAAATTGTAGTTCCTACTAGCTTTTACTCATTCTTCCATCCCTTACTATTATTATTGCTAAACAGATAAATTCTCTGTCAAATGTGACTTGAGAAACTCAAATAGCCCAGCTATTAAAGAGAGGTCAGTAGAGACATCAGGCATTGATATTGAATGGAGTTTAGTAAGCACTTTTTAATTTTCATGAAATGTGATTGGGTGAAACAGCTTCATGGCAGAAATATGTACAGAAATAAATCTTTTAAGCTGCACCCAAAAGTGATTTGGTAAAAACTGTAGATGTTGGAATATATATTACCGGATGTTTTGCTTGGGAAGTATTCTTAAAACTTACTGAATATGGTGGGTAAGAAGTTACCTAATTCTTAATCAAGATTATGTCTCACTTAACTTTATAAATGTATAATTCTTAACGAGAATTTGGAGAAATTAGAACAAAAAACCACTGATAGACTAAATATGTAATAAATATAATAAAATAAATTTTACTTTTCTGGAAACCACAGAATAGGAATCTTTATATCTTCACTATGATTTTATTTTTTTACATTTCCTGTATTCATATGAGAAAGAAACAAATGCTATATGTTATAGTTTAATCAAGAAAGCAACATTCATGACATTTCACAGGAAAAAAGTACAGATTAAATTTAGTTACCTGTATCTCTTAAAGATAGTGTATTCAATTCTATAATGAAGATTGATACATTGTATTTCATTTGACATTTTTCAGTATCTACTATTTTCTAGACAAGTTCTTTCTAAACTAGAATGAGAGCGATGGGTAAGATTTGTCTTCCCATTGTACCATGACACACACAAATAGATGACATAAGCACTGATGTTATATGTGACCATAGACAGAAAGAATTGCTGGCCATGTGAGCATAGATCGAAGAAAAATTCTGTTATCTGAGGAAATCAGGGAAAACACTACAGAGGATTTATATTTGAACTTATGAGTAAAAACTTTGAAAGATGAATAAGAAATATAAAATAGAAAGAAACAATATTTGTTTGTTTGTTTGTTTGTTTAAAATAATAGCCTGACGGGAAAACCTTATATCTTAAAAGGCTGAAAGTGCTGGAACTGTGATAGAAGCTGCAACCCGAGGAGGCTGAAGCAGAAAGTCATCCTAGAAGGCTGATTCTGTGCTATGCTGTGACCTGAAGTAGTAATATGGAAGAGACCTTTTTTAGTTTGGCTATTTTCACAGTTTTATACAGTGCTTTCAACATTTGAAAAATGGCCGTCTAATAACCCAGACAGCAGTGAAAAATATTTGTTTTATTTCTTTCTAATACTTGTTCGATATATACATATATATACATATATGTGTGTGTGTGTGTGTGTGTATGTGTGTGTGTGTGTGTTTATATATATATAAAATCGAATTATATATATATATGTGTGTGTGTGTGTGTGTGTGTATATATATATATATATATATATATATATATATATATATATATATAATCGAACAAAGGGGTTACTAACTTATATGCCTATTGAGAATAGACAGGTAATGGAAACAAGTGAAGTGGGGCAGGTGAAATATTTAGCTTTTCTCTTTGGTATAAGAAAAAAGGGCAAGTGTGATGGCAGGTGACAACTGGTCTTCAGCCGTAGTTTCAGAGTGGACAGTGCTGTGGGCAGTTACTGGGCTGCTCCCCCACTCAGAGGGGCCGGCAGCCACTCAGCCCGATGCACGCATCTTGCCCACCCACATGTTGCTGGGTCTAATTTCAGGAAGCCAGAAGTCAGGATTTTTATGTGACATCTCCCAGTTTTAAAATGTTGACAAAGCCTTCACATTTTTTTTTTTTTTTAATACTATGTGAGCCAACTTTACAGTACAGCCAAGCAAAACAGGGCTGAAGCCTTATCAGACTGTAGGCTGCCAATTTACCTTCGCTGGTTTATTTTGCTGAGATCATGCCCTATTCTCAATCTAATATCCTGCTTTTTTTCTATTAATAATAAGGTACAATGAAATTGTTAGAAATTCAACAGCACTTTTTTAGAATGAAAAAATTTTAATGCACAGAAAATTAGAATATATGGTAAACATGCATATATTAACCGCTCATATTTAACAATTATTCATCTCTTATTTTTAAAAGTAACACTTCATTGATTAGATGACACCTCCTTTCCTCTCTCTAATTACATTTCAGCTCTCCCTCACCAGAGATAACTATTCTAAAGTTAACATTCTTCACATTTAAATTTTGGTACTGCTATAAGTTATAAGTAAGGATTAATGTTTGTAGGTTTAAAAATTGTAAATAAAAGTCATTACACTATAATTTATTTTGCATCTTGTTGTTTTACTCAATATTTTATTCTAGAGAGATTTAATTACTGTAAAGGTCAGTTTACTAATTATCATGGCTATATAGAACAACATTGTATAAACATACGGGTTTGTTCATTCTCTCATTGTTGAGCATTTAATTTTTTCTCGATTTCCCCTCAAAAACTATACTGCATTGAGTGTCTTTATACATAGTTCCTTGGATACATATGTTTAAGTTTCTCTAGAGTTTATACTAAAAGTAGGATTTCTCAGTCCTGGTGGGGGGGGGGTGTCTTTAACATTACCAGATGCAAATTTGAAAATTATAATTTAAAAATCTAAAAAACTGACTTCCCAAAGTAGTTGTACAAATTCACACTCACCAGCTGCCTGTGAGTTGCTTTTCTCCTTTCTTTGCCAGGTTTTATTGCTTTTTAAATTTAAATTTTTATCAATTTGATGACTGAAAATTAAATATTAATATGATTTTACTTTAAATTTCTCCAAAGACTACTGAGTTTGAGCATCTTTTTGTATGTTTATTGGTCATTGGATTTCCTCTTCTATGACTTTTGCCATTTTCTTTTCCTTTTTATTGATGTCTTAACACTGAATTCTAGGATTCTTTACAATCTGTTATAAATCTCTTTTTAGCTACACATGTTGAAATTTCAAAAAATTTATCAGTCTTGCCTTTTTGTTTAGGCCATTGTAGTTTACTTAATACATCTTTTTCTAAAAGCAGGACAACATTCTCCTATATTTTATTTGTTTTCCACATTTAAGTCTTTAATCTCCCTGGAATTTATTTTGTGTGTGGTGTAATATAAGGATTTGAGTTTTTCCTCATTAATAGTCAGTTGTTTCAGCCCCATTTATAGCCTAATCCCATTTCTCATCCTGCCAGTTACTCTTTTTCTAGAATATTTATTATCTCTCCTTTCAATCCACTTTCCATGCTGAGAAGTAGACAAACTTAAAAGACAAACAATGTTCAACATATAGGCTTCGAAGCCTTCCAATTCAGGGCATTTTCTAGTCTTAGCTCATGGACATCTGGAACACTGAAAAGTGGTCACTAAAACATCACAATACAAAGTGGAAAAAAATAAAACCCTTCAGTGGAACAATCCTCAAGATATCATAGAGGTACAGCAATTAAGAAGTTTCAGTTGATTAAACATTTTGTTTCAGCTATTTGATCCTAGGCACTAAAATCTAAAATTTATTATCTCTTCCTGTGAAAAGGGGAATGAGTTTTTATCTGTTTATCCTACACTGAGAGCTTCATAATATGTCAAAATCTGTACTATGAAAAAAATTAGATATTTTTATTGATTACAATTGCTGTATTCATTGCCTCTTCTATAACAGCTTTGTAGAAAAATTAAAACTGTTCATTTATATAGTTACTGCCTCAGACGATGTAAGACTAACTCATACAAAATTACATAGTAAAGATATAGTAGAGTCCTTTTATTAAATACATAGTTTAAAATCAGTGAAGAGGCAAAAACATTATCTATCTTTAGAGCTCTTAACTCAGGAATTCTCTCAGTTATGAAATATTGCAATGCTGCAATCTTTCTTTGCTCAAATCCTGAAGATGTCAGTGTTCCTTATTCTACTGCAGGCATTTTGCACTCTCACTGACTTGTGAATCCCTGTCTGCTCCATCTGCTGTGGTCCATGACACCTGAACTACCTTGTCATTCATCATCTCAGAGAAATGGTCGATTTCAGATTAGTCTTCTTTATGCAGATTATTTTCCCATTTTTTTCCAGTTATTGAGGCCCATATAAAGCCAAATGACCTCTGCTCAGTTGAACTCAGATTTCACTTTTTCAATCAACATAAGATTTATATGTCAATTCTTTTGTGCTCTGGATCATTTGATCAATAAAGTGAAAAACGTTTAACAATTTTAATTAACGCTTCCTCCAAGGAAGCTTAATGTCAGTCAGCATTAAGACTGTTAAAATGTCAAAACTCACATTAACAACTTTACTTTTGTCTTAGCAAAATATACTGTCAAGACGTAGTCCCTTCGATATGTGTCTTTTTTTCTCTCAAATCTTACTTTTCTCAGGCAGCAGCCTGGGGTATTATTTGAGAAATGCTTTCCTTCTTAAGGCCACTAAAATATATCTGCATCCTTTCTTTCTAGGTCTTGTTCCACTCCTCTAAGCGGTGAGCTTCCCAGTGATAGACACGAGGGGTGAGTTTGCAGTTTTTTTGAAGGGTATATTCAATTCAGGAAACCTATGGGGTTGCATTTTGGGCAGCAGACCTTGCAACATAGCTGGGAGGAAATCAGGGAGCAAAGGGCCTGTGGCGTTGGCTGGAACTTGTGTGCTGCCCGCAGGTTTTCAGCGTGGCTCTGTGCGTAGCACCGTTAGAGTGATATAACTTCGCTGCTGCCTGCAGTCCCGCCGTTGGTCATTATTATCCCAGCCTGGGCTGATGGTTTGAAATCTTAGGCTAGGTGAGATTCTGATCTCAGCAAGTGACTGCAGCTTATGACAGCTTTGTCCACAGGGAAGTTGCTGTTTTTATAGAGATGGGAGAGGAATCAAACCTTCGTGGAACAGAGGCTTAGCGAGGGTTTAGTTTTAAATGACTAGCGCCAAGCTTAGGTGAGCCGTGTAGATGGGCTATAACAAAATCTATCCTACATGCAGGGTTGAGGAGAGAGCTGTGAAGAAGAAAACATTGGCTTCAAGTGGCTCCACAGTGGCCTAGAGACACTCCCCTCCGTGCACTCCCAAATTAAATATCGATAGTGACTCGCACATGAGGGGGGATGTGCAAACAGTCATGTGGCAGTTTCGCGAGGCAGTGCAACAGCCATGGGGTTCAGGTCAGTGACATGCTGCAACAGGAGTGTGGATGCTGATTCCACTGGGGTGCCAGAAACACTGACCTCAGAGGGAAACGGAAATTAAGCAATTTTTAATATAGTGGATAGAAAAGAAAGGCACCTGGGATAAGTCTGGTGACTAGAGTGCTTCTTTGGCATCTTTCTAAATTTTCCAACGATGCCTTCCTTCACTCTGAGAGGGAAAGCAATAAGCCTATGTATATTTTAACCCCAGAAATGATCAAAATGCACCTTTTGCTCAGATTCCTTCCTATAAAGCTGAAGTTCACAGACCATGGATTCTGGGTGGCTGACCTAGAAGGTCTGCCCTCCTGGAAAAGGTAAAGCTGAGGTTTTCTCCACCTCCCTCCTGTACGCAGATCCCAGAGTGCTCTTGGCTGACCTATGGTAAGCACGGGATTCTGCTAGAGTGTTTATCAGCAAAACTTCCTGGGTTCTGGGAGTATGATTTTTCCCTGGATAATTGTTTTTGAGTCTGAGGATTGTCTTATGTTCTAAATTTAATGGGTATGAAGCGATAGCTATGATAATCTTATGGATAATCATGTGAGTCCAATAACATTTTGGAGTCTTTACAAGTGGGTCTTGGGAGAGTCATGGAACTGAATAAATATGACAACTTCTGAAGCCCAGAAGGAATACCTTTCATTCTGGTCAGAGGCTTCCCAGGCTCTATTTACTGAAGAAATGCCAGATTCACTGAGAATCCCTCTGGCTGAGATGGAGCAGAATAAAATGTTGGGAGCGATATGTTTTTGATTTTGACTTTTTTGAATTTGACTCATGAGGTAAAAATAAAAATGATTTCAGGCCTTTCTCCCATCATGTACTTCCTATATATCTTTAAAACTAATTTTAATTTTTGACTTTAAATTTATTCCTTAGAATTTGATAATTGGGAGTGAGTTTATAATCAAATTCCAGACATATCCATGTTACTGTCATTTAATTACATTGCAAAAGGTGACCAACTGGTCCCAGTTTGCCTGGGATTGTTCTGGTTTTAAAACTGAATGTCCTGCATCTCAGAAATCCCTCTGTCCCATGCCATCTGGGATGACTGATCACCCTTTCCGATAGGCTCTGTTGGAAAAATGTGGCTGGACATACTTTGGAGTGGGACATAGAAAGAGCAGACTATTGGCTTTGGGAGTTAGTTGGATTTGAAGTAAATTTAATTGGCATACCATTGGGATCAATTTCAGTGCTTTCGCTGGACTAAATTGCAGACTTCCTACCAGAAGCACCTAGAGGACATTCAGGAGAACAGTGGTGGTGTAGGGAAGGCCACCTGAGAAGGTCATGCAGGACTGTTCTGATGGAGGGCTGGCTGTTCTCAGCCCCAGAGGGAGGGGGCCCTACTTCAGGTTGACCATTGGCTCAATGGCAAAACCTGAAGGATGAATTCAGAGACTAAAAAGCTGGATAATGTTAACAAACGGTTCATTCCAGGTTTCGTTCTCTCTCGTGAAGGCCATGTAAGTACAACACTTCTAGTCTTCTTCTCCACTCTCACTAATGTATCTCACACTGTGGATAGAAGAGTTTGGAAGGAAAAATGCTCCTGCGTAGTCCTGCACTTCCTGTTAAGATACCACCTCCAACTTAAAGAAAACGCTTTGGATCAGCACTACCCAGAGTGCTTTGCTGGGGGACAGCATCAGCATCATCAAAGCTTGATGTGAATTCACATTTGGGGGTACCATCCCAAACCACTGAATCCGAAAACTTGGGGTCCAGGAATCTAGCGCTTCAGGAAGTACTAAAGGTGATTCTTATGTAGTTTCGGGCTTCAGATACTGCTCTAGATTGTGGAAAAGCCTGTGAACACCTTGGAAGTTCGCAGGGGTCCAGTGTTGCTGGTGACAGATGGCATAAATCCAGTTCTGTGGTTTAGTATTAAGAAGCTGTCTCCCAGATAAATATTTTTTTACCTTTGTTATGAGATGCAGTTAAGTTCCCAGAAACTGATATTTTTGGTCTTGTTTTTATGATATTTGAAGTGGGACCAGGGCCGTGTTTAGTCTAGGGTGAATTATTTCTTCCTTCTGAGGCAAGACCCTTCTGAGTCTTCTGCCTAAAACTCTGTGGATTACTGTCTGCACTCCAGTGGGAAGAGGCAGTGTTTCCAGCCCTGTGTGAGCTCTGGGCATTGTTGCCTATGATGCCATTGCTGGCTCTTTCCATGGTTTCAGTCATTTCCTCACACTCATGAGCTGTTAAGGACTCAGCCCAGTGCTAACAGGGCACTCCCTGCAGAACTGCAGATTCTCCCTGAGCAGCTTTCTTCTCTTCTGTAGCTGGCCCAGAAAATGCTGGCCTCCTGGACTCCCAGTTCTATCACCTCAAATAGGGGAGCATGCTTTCTCGCCTCAGCCCCGTCCCCTTCCTGCACAGGGACTGGGGGCTCACTGAGGGTGGCAAACTGGTGAACTTTCAACCACCGTGTTCACTTCATTTGTTCTTAACTCTCAGGGATCACACTTCTTTGTTGCTTGATGTCCATTGTCTTGAAATTCATTATTTCAGATAGTTGGCCTTTTTTTTTCATTGTGTCAGGCAAGAAGTTAAATCTGGTCTCTGTTACTCCAATTTAACATGAAGTAGAAAAAGTCGCGATGATATTTTAATGATAATGGCAATGTACTCTTTTATACAGACTTTTATTTCTATTTTTATTTTCCCACATTAAATTTAGGGTTAATATATTATATTCCTCTTCAATACCTTCAGAGACTTTTATCCAAATTGCGCTACATTTTTAGATTCAGAGAATGAACATCTGTAATCTCATTTATGAACACACTCAGGATGCACAAATAACACAACTCTAGGGAGCACCATTCAGATTGTGTTCTGTAGGGGTGGCCCCTCCTGGAGTGAGGTCACAAAATGGTACCAAACAAGATGTACTTCTCTACTTACTGAATCTTTTAAATATATACACACACATATACAATTTTAACATTTTCTTCAAAAATTTTATGCATTTTAAAAAATTTAATTCATAGCCATTTTATACAATTTTTTTTGTTGTTCTTGCTAATACTTTATTTTCTGTTTCATTATTTGCAGTTGCTGATGTAAAGGAACATTACTGGTTTAGTATCACGACCTTGCATTTCTCAGGCTCACTTACTGTTGTGACCACTCCAAAGATGCAGGATAGACCCCTACCCCAAATTGAGCTCGAATGTCCAGACTGATAATGCCACACACACATCAAGAGGGTATGACATCGAAGTCTTTGGAGAGAGCAGGGCAGCCCTCTCAAACAGGTCCAGAATGTCTTAAGGGAGCCAGGAAAGGAGCCAGGCAAGTGAGTGAGTGAGTGAGTGTGTGTGTGATGGGAGAAATTACTTGGTTTGAATCTCCATGGGCACCAAAGGAGAGAGCACCCAGCCTTTCTTATCAACTTGCCCAGATGTGGGGCATGTGGAAAAGGTAGGTGTTAGGCTTAAAAGTTGTCAGCAGTTCACTTATTACATCTAAGAATTTATCTGTTGAGAAACTCAGGTGAATCTCATGGGATTTCCTTAGTAAGGACCAGGTCATCTTGAAATAAGGACAATTTGATCTCTTTCTATCCAAAGCAAAACACATTTCTACCTTATTCCTAGTCCTCAACCATTTTCCAAAATCTCCAGTAATATCTTCAGCAATAGCAGTGATAACTGGTATTTCTGACTTTCAAGAAAAAGTAATTTAAAAAATTTTTCATTAAATATGGTGATATCTTCTAATTTATTTTGCAGCTAGTCTGTATCAAGTAAAGAAATTTCTCTTCTGTTTCTATTTTTGTTAGCATTTTTATCGTAAGTGGGTATTGAATTAAAATTCATATACTTTTCCCCAATATTTTAGATGGTAACAGTTCTTTGTCAATTATGTGGTCAATCGCATTGATACAATTTCTGCTACTAAGTCATCTTTGTTTTCTAGTAATAAAATACAAATAGATATATTTCATTTAAAATATTATTGAAATTTCACAACTAATAATTTATTTTGGATTTTGATTCCATATACATAAGATAAATTGTTATATATTTTGTGTGTGTACATATTGTCTATATCTGAGTTGTTTATCAAAACTATAGTAGCTTTATATATTGATATAGGAAACTCTTTTTCCTTTATAATCTCTGTTTCTATAAATTAGAGACTATTTGTTCTTGAAAGCTTGTAAGGACTCACCAGTTAAACACTGGACTTAGCGCTCTTTTTTGAGGAATGTGTAAATAGCTGAAGTTTTTTATTTTCATTTTGATTTCCTTAATACTTACTTTGATTTCAACTTTTTCAGTTTTTCTTTTGATTCTCAATATTTTAAAAATCTCTTCAGAAGTACATACACTTTCTTTGGACTTTCAAATTTTTTTATGAATAATTATGCACAATAACTTTTTAAAATTAAACATATCTGTTGTTATTTATTGTTATATTTTTTATTTTTCTTTCCTTTTCTTTTGTTTACATGTCTTGCTAAAGATTTATCTTGATCTTTTTTAAAGATCAAGACTTCTGTTTTGCCAATATTTTGTAGCTATTTCTATTCAGTTCCTTATTGGTTTCTCTGCCTGCCCCTTTCCCCCATCCCTTCCTTTTTTCTTGAACCTCAAATGCAGAAGTTAAATTAATCATGTTTCTGGGGTCAATGCACATATGAGTGTTGAGCCACACAAGTCTCCTTTGCTTATCTGCCTGTCTGAGCCAGTTCTCCACAGAATGGCCTGAGGAAAAGGCATTTGCGCTAAAATGTTATTAGGATATGCAATCCCAGGGGACAGAAGTTAGGATAAAGGAGAACAAGGCGGGGGAGGAGGGAAGCAGAGGAAGAGCCAATCTGAGGCATCAAGGAAATCTGATTATTTGATCTTATGGAATATATCTTCCAAGAGGCTGTAGAAATGATTGTTTCTCAGAACATCCCATGTGAAGGAAAATGGAAAGAACTGATCTGCTGGCTCACATTTCTTACAGGTCAAAGTGAGTGGTGTTAAACCCTTGCTTGGGTGTTGAAACATTTTGTACAGCTATGTGTTAATAGGGCAGCTCTCCGTGAGGAGCTGAAGGTGTGCATAATGGACACAACATAAAGTGCCACTGGGTTGCATCCGTGTGAGGTTGGTCAGTCTCACACAGTTGGACTCTACAACAGCAGCTGGGGCAAAGCAAAATGGCCAAAAGCTCCCAACAGGTAAGGCTCAGAGGATCTGAAGGGGACTAAAGATGTGACTGAAACCCTTTCTTTCTCTTTCTCATCTATCTATTCATTTGCTTCTGTACTTGTGAAGTCACATTCTCCAGCTCCCCTCATGCAACATGTTTGGTATATGCTACTGAATATATGTGTCATAATGAAATTGTGTTTATGTATGCATATGTGTGTTTTAATTTACAAAGATGGCTACAAGTCTTTATCTACTTTTAACTTTTTAAAAATATTTACTTTTTCCATTCAGCGCTACGTTTTTTAATGTTGCTTAGTATATATCTAATTTTAAAACAGACCAAATCTAATATCCCTCCATTAGTTATGATGTTTGCTGAACTCTTTGGTTTTATCGCTGTATTATTTATGGTTCTCTGTGGCAGACCATAGATTTTATTCTAGCCAATTTAAGCAGAGAAGGGTGTATTATCCATAAGAAAGTCAGGTACCTGGGCTTGGATACTGCATAATGGGTTATAGAGCAGCCACAAAAAATGCCTGTTTCACAGCACTACTCCAGGGGAACTGCACCATGGATGCTACCTGCCATGCAGCATCCAGGTCTTTGGGGACCAGAGGCTCTGACATCTGCCTCATCTTCCCCAAAAGAACTAGGCTTCCACCTGACAGGCCAGTCCCCAGACCACTTTACCTCTAGGTCTCATGTAAATATGCCTGTTTGGCAGAAGGCAGGTTCCACACAGAACTCTAGGTTGTAGAAAAGTACAGAAAATGCAATTGTTAGCTTTCCAACCATGATAGTTCAAGAATTCTACCGGAGTGTATTATTGTGTTTGAATGGGTGCTAAGTGAATATACAGTGTGGATAACAAGATCAGAAGTGTGAATGTGAGCAAATATTATCTATTCCTAATTTGATAAAGAGCTTTTTAAAAATTTTTAATGCCTATAGGGATTTATCAAATGCTTTTTATGCACCACAGCCTCTAGGTTTACTGTATGACTTTGTTATTTGCTAAGTCTTTATGCAGAAAAGAGAAAGTACCGGTGCAAGAAGCAGAGCTTGGTCCAGACCCTGCTTTGGCTCCTCAATTGCCTTGCTAAGCATGTAGTTTAGGCCCCAAAGAATGGGAGAGGACTAGACAGTTCGTATTTTTGTAGGTACATTAAGTCACAAGGCAGGTTAATGAGAATGAAATGTTTAAACTTTTGAAATATTCTGTTAGAGTAATGTGGTTATCCTCCAAAATGATGAGTTATATTGAGAGAATTTCTGATGTTGAGGCATCCTTACATTTCTGGGCAAACTCTATTTAATCATTATACATCATGTGCATGTGTTTTCTAACAGTCTTCATTGTTTTCTTTTTAAGTAATAATTAATGTCTGCCATTTTTTCCCATGTCTTTATGACCTACTCATAAACATCATTTTGTTACATTTTAATTATTTATAATTTTTGCTTTTATAAATAACTCTTAAAAATATATATTTTACCCAAAGTAAAACTATTGGATGCTAAAATGTTTTGTGAAAGAGTTACACCAAACTAGTCCCGCCAGCAATGTGGCAGTGTCACTATTTTGCTGCACCCTTTACAGCATTGGATATTTCATTAAAAATGTGAATAAAAATCCTTACTAATTTTAAGGACAAGAATAGTTGTTTGAATTTTTATTTTGTTTATTAATAGGACTAGAGATTTTCCCAAATGTTTAAAACTCCAGTATTATTTTTTTTCTTTTTAAAAACAAAAATCTATTAAAATCTCACATATATACAGAGAAATGCTCAAACTTAATATACAACCATATGTAGAACACACCTAATGATAACAGAATATACATTCTTCTCAAGTGCACATGAAACATTTTGCAGGATCAATAATATGTCATGCCATAAAACAAGTCTCAAAAATTTAGTTTTATACTTGGAAATAACATTTATATTATTTATTCTTTAAAATTAATATATTTCTCCACTGCCATTAGAGTACTTATTTGTATTATAGAAAAGAGTTCCTTTCTACTACAAAGATACTTTCGATCTTATTTTAAAACCAAAATGCCAGTTTAAAGACGATGTCACTTAGCTGAAAATGCTAAAATTCACTTTGATTCCTTGAAATTAATTTTATTAGCTGATTTTTGTTATGGACAATCATGAGTCCTTTTAAATGTTATTTCCTCTTCAATATACAACTTTCCACTAAATAGGACCAAATGCAGATTCTGAAATCTATATTATCTTAGTATTTAGGAACTGTTTAGGGAAAGTCCTTGTCTTGTATCCTGAGTGTCTGTGAATGTCATCCAATTTAGAAGGCACACCTAAAACCAGAAACAATCGAATGACTGCTTTTCCCCCCACTCGCTGTGACTAACAGGGAGTGTTTTCATCTTCACAATACGAGGAAATCTCTTTTCTTTTGAAAAAAATTTCCAATGTTATCTCTACTCGCATTGCATAATGAGAAATTATAATGGCAAATTTGTTTTGAAAATAAGGATGATTTGATGTTATAAAGAATTGTCTTTTTTTTTTTTTTAAAGACTTCTGATGTAATGTTAAGGGCAGATTTATTTTAAATAGCAGTGTGACCAGCAAAGCTTGAAAAATTCTCAGCCATGTGTCCATGGAGTGTTTATAAAGTCAATTCAAGTCTCAGCTTCATGCCCCATTGCAGAGTTACCATTTGAGACTAATTACTTTCAGTATCTGAATTCAATGACATTTTTTTTCTTCTTAAATTCAAAGCAATTTGATTACTTTCGTTTTCCTCAAGATTCAAAAGAAAAATATGTTCAGATTCTGGATGTTTTATAAATAAGATATTTTCTTATAATGAACTGAATTACGAGGTTTAAGAAACTATGTTAAAATAGAAGCAATTTCTCATTTGGGTGACTTTTATGCCAAAATGAGAATACCTAACAATTTTCTCTAATTATGTGGTTTTATTTTCAGAATGGAACACAGATAGACATCAATTATTGACATTCAAATATAAATAGAAATGGTTTTGCCTGATTTGGCCATAGTGAAATTTATCAAGTAGAAATTCTATTTATTATAAATAAGGTTATAATAATAACTTTATTCTTATAGGAATTTAAACAGGAAATTACATAGACAAGCAAAGATATAGTCAACCCAGAAAGAGTAATATAATAAGTAATTCAATGTTTTAAAGTAGTGATAGATTGTTATATATGCAAATGACCTAGAAAGAAATACATGGAGGACACAAGTAAATTCACTGGTTAATTTGATTAGAAATAACAAGACATTTATTTGTGTTATATGAATAACATGATTGAAATACTTATTTTCAAGAGTTGTGCTAATATTGTGAAAACAGACCACCTCTTGCACTTAAACTTTATATAAAAAACATGGGCCCAGATTAATCTACATATTGTATTTTGTTTCTTCCTTTTTTAAAAAGTCTTTCTTTCTTTTTTTTTTTAAGTTTTTTTTTGGGTTGTGTTGCTGCAGTTCGAGGTTCCAAGGTAAGGTGTACGAGGTAAGAGGGTACCAGGCTCTGGCAGTTGGAAGAAAATGCGGGATAGTTGGAAGAAAATGCGGGGAAGCCATAGGCAACTGTGACATTGCTCTTTATTCCAGCAGGAGACCAGCCAACCTTGCATGGCAGTGGAGCCTTTTATACACAGGTTAAACAATAGTGGCACACTGCCAGATGATGGAAGCCCACGCATGCGTACCAGACATATGGTTACATAAGGGGAGAAGTGCTGACTCACTTCCACCGGAAGTTGCTAAGGGTGTGGGGAGGGGGCCTGACTGCAGCCGTTTTTCTTTCTCCGATCGTGGGTATACCTTAGAACCTTAGAAAAAAGACAGAGTAGAACATCTTTAAAAAGGATTTCTGCATTAGTGAATTTCTGTCTTCAAATTTTCCTACAAACTTCTTTGTTCTCTTATTATTCTTTTTCAACTTCCAAACTCAAAAAGGCAAAAACACCATAGCCTTTTAGCCATTTCCAACTAAACAGGTTAGAAATGCTGTATGTAGTGGTAGAGTGATGTGTTGGTATCTCAAGGAATTGTGTTTTTCCCAATTATAAAGCCTGCTGAAAATAATATGACTTTCTGTCTTATCTGTAGATGCCCAGAAACTTATTTAATTTTTATTTATGCAAACACTTTATAAAAGGCAGCACAGGCTTAACGAGGAGTCCAGGAGTAAGGACATCTGAGTTCTGAAATCGCCTTCCCTCCTGAGTGTTTGCTTGATTTGGGAGAATCAAGATGCCTAACAGGAAACATTCCATCTGAAGGAAGTAGGACAGGCAGGCCTACTGACCTCACAGAGTTTTGATGGGTCACAATTTAATAATGTATGTTTGAGCATGTGCTTGGAAAACTGAAAGATGCTATAAAACTTTAAATTTTCTAAATTGTTCTTTTTTGTTTAGCATTTACCTTGAAGATTTCCAGAGTTTGACATTACTATGAAGTTTAGTGATTACGTGTATAAATCATTATCAGGCTGATCTACCCTATTTTACCTTCCTTTTGGTTATTCAGCTAAAGGTATCTGCTGTGAATTATAAATAATAAAAAATGAAAATGATTATTATAATTATTATTTATTCAGTACTTTTTGTGCCAGATATTTTCTATGTGATTTACATGCATTATCTCATTTAATTCTCACAACATTCCATGAAGTAGTTATTCTGTTGTTATTCCCAGTTCCTAGGAGGTAATGAGCTTCTACCTATGCCTAAGTACTTGCCAGTGCCTCAGCTGAACAAGCATAAAACTTGAAAATTTTAGGAACCATGAAAGATTATTCACTGTTTTATTTATTTCCTTTATTTTTTATTGCTTTAATTTTCCAGGTTTTCTCTTCATGAACAGAGGATTATACCTCAGCCTTTGATCCCCCACAAAAAACTCTGCCTCTCCAGGCACTATCCAACTCAAACTTATGAAGCAACGTGTGTGGTTGTTATTTATACTCATTAACTTTGTGGAATAATATTCAGTTGCCTGATAGAGCTAGTTTAGCTTAAGATAATTTTCCTTACAGAAAATAACTGGTAAGTATGGGAATTAAGAACGTAACCTTGATTTATTTTGTCTGCAACACCAGGACTTATTAATGGCAATCTTACAATGCAGCTAAACAAGTATAACTAATATGTAGTAAAAGAAAATAAAATTCCACCAACATTTTTAAAATTTAAAAGATATATTTGCAATACTTTTTTCCTGCAAGTAGAATCAAAAAATTTTGTTCAGTTTATGTGAGGTCTAATAACACTGAAATAAAAAAATTTTAAACCTAGTGAGAAATGTTCTCCAAGAATATTGATGGTACAATCATTTTAAAGCTTGACATTTTACAAGTGCGCAGATCAGAATGACATGTTCTGGAGTAACTATATCACAAATATTAGAATAAATGTTTTTCAAGGTCATCAATATTCAAAAATAAAAATTAAAAATTCTAAAGTAAACAATTTAAATAGTTATGTTTGTACCATGAAGCATTTTTACAGAAGATTTCATTTACATGATTACATATTTTAGTTCCTTAACTAACAGAATTTGAAGTTTTCATCTCTAACTTTTTTATATGAACTCTTTGTAGTATTTTTTTCCTTTCAACGTTTAAAATGTTTTTCACTGTATACCAAAGTGAGAAGGAGAAAATAAGCTTTTGATTTTTTACTTTGTTTTCCAGCCAATATTCTCTGGAATTGTTTGTGGAATATTTATCATAAATTAAGCATTTGTCACATGAGAGAGATGGCCATTATGCACAATTATCTTATTTTTTTTTTCTAGAGAAAATCTTATTTATGGCATCAAATTTAGATAAATCACACCATAATATAGTCAGTAATCTTTATCAGTACTCAGAGGACCAGAAAATGAAATAACTCAAGGCAAGTTGGATTTAGGCTTTAGGACATTACTAATATTGGAAAGCAAGGTTCTTGTATTTGGTTAGAAAGAGATGAGCCCCCAGGCACTGCTCCTTCTCATTTATTTTAATAACATTATGATATTCCTTCCTCCTACAGTTCTGTTAGATTGCTTGGGAGGACTCTCAATTGTGAAAGAGGAATAAGCACTTTCATTGCCATCTGCAGATGAATCTGAGGTAGGGAGTCATGTATTGTGAATTGTGTGAGAATAATTATTCTGTAAGACATCAGACTCGAGGTTCTAAGATTTGGAATGAAGGGAATTGCTATAGCATGTGTCACACCAAGCAGAAATAAGGCTTTTAAAAACTTCATTATGTAAGGCTGGCTGCCTACCTGACTGGCTGTCTATTCTAGGCTTGGAAGTTTGATCATAATTTTCAGTTGAGATACAAAGATCTCTCTTTAATTATATCAGGAGGGGCTCTAAACTCAGCACCCTGTAAGAACAGCAAGAATTAATAGGCTTGAATTCTGGTCCTAGCTCTGCTACAAATTACCTTTTTACTTTGTACATGTGTCTTGGCCTTTCTTCCTCTTTTTCTATTTCCCTTTTCACAAGAACTTATTCAAATGAACAGCAGCAGATGTATTCATTTTCTGCCATCAGATTGGACCCACTGTGTGCTTCCCTTAGAGCCTTTTAAAGAATATTAGAGTGTAGGACTGCAGGCGGACTATGGGGCTAGCAATCTCTCTTACATAGACTTAATTTTTCTAGGCTTTAATATCTTAATCTGTAGAATGAAGTAATTGGATGGGTTGGTATTTATCTAAGATTCCTACTCTCTTTCTAAAATGCCAGTGCTAGTTTATATAATCCATCAATTGATATACACATAATACTCGTTACAACTTTTGCAGGTCTTTATATCTATTTTTTAAGATGCCAGAAAGCTAGATATTTATTTATTTTTGGAATAGAAGCAGGGTTGGAATGTTCTATTCTTAGCATTTGAAAATCATATCCCTTATCTTTCATGGAGAACAGGCAAAGTTCTAACAGCCTTTAATTAAGGCAGGGCCTCTTATCAGTATTCATGAGGACCTCAGGGTTGCAGCTGGGGAAAGGGGAGTTACTTTTGAGGGGGAAGATAGATTACATTGTTTTGAGATTAACTTTATCCCTTGGCTCAGTAGACATCCCTCTCTAAGACCTTGGAATGAAGATAAAAGTACAGGATCACAAGCCTTAATAAAACAAATGGGATACAATTTTCTCAGTCACAGCCCTTGAGGAGCAATCCCACCATTGCCAGAGGTACTGAAACAGCAAAAGATGTAGTGCAGGCTGTGGACCAACCACTCTTGTCCTTAGTTCCTTGGACTGCAGGCATTCAGTGACCAAGTCTTATTTCTGATCTTTGTGAAACAGTAAGATGAAGATGTTATCTTTCGAGAACACTGCTTCTAACAGTGTAGAGTGTAGCATTTGCTATCTTAATTCCATAATTTCAAATTCTAATTTTAAATTAGAGTCAGCCAAAATTCTCAAAATTTCAGTCCTTCTTTTTGATTTTGATGAGCTGATATTCTAATGAGGCATTTCCTATTTCCTGTGGATAGCTGAATGAATTCAGTGTGGGTGGGTTGGCCCACTTGGGAAGAACATGGTGCTAATGAGACCCAGTCAGTGCCTCCATGTGGGGCAGTAGATGGTGCTTTTGTTCCATAGCCACATGCTACAGATCCAACTTAGCAATTGTCTCCCAGATGCTTGGTCCACAAAGGAATGAGGTGAGAAAGTGTGGACTAATCATGAAACCCCATCATCACTCCTAGGATAGTAGTCAGAATTCCCAGAATGGGTCAAGACATGTATATGACCAATGATGCATTTGAAATTCCAAACCTGGGGGTACTGTAAGTTCACTATATTCAAAGTTGCTGATGGAGTCCAGAGTCTGTTAACACATAAAAAGCATGTGGTTTGTATTTTAAAGACAGAAGACAGTGTATTTAGTGTGCATAGTTGAATGTTTTTTTCTTAGAGATTTTCCTGTTAAATAGAAATTTTACAATAGTAGAACAGCCTGTGCAGGCAAGGTACACGTGGAACTTCATTTTTCTGAATTTGCTGTAACAAAGCATTCAATTCTTTCTAGGCCTTCCAGCATGATTTCTTCCAAGTTTTAGATCTAAAAAAGGATAAATTACACATAAAGGCTATTGTTATCTTATTTAATTCAGTTCAGTAAAAAACTCCGTAACTTTGGTGTTCCATATACTGATACTGTGGAAAATGGAAAGGCAAATAGGACACAACTCATGATTTCCAGAGGTTTATATTGTAGTGAGAGAGGTGGACATGGATGAAGTAAAGATAACAGAAAGCAGACCCTGACAACAATGGAAATAGAGGTACAAGGGAGATGAGCGTGCAGGGGAAGATGCAATCAGTTGCAACTGGGGAAACTATAGAAGACTTTCTGGAGAAAGTGTACAACTTTTAAAGAATGAGTTAAGTTAAATATGTTTTTTTCTTTTTTTTTCCTTTTAGTCTCTCCTTCTCTCCCTCCCTCTCTCCCTTTTTCTTTCCTTCCTTCCTTCCTTCCTTCCTTCCTTCCTTCCTTCCTTCCTTCCTTCCTTCTTTCCTTCCTTCCTACCTCTATTCATTTATTCAACAAATATTTCAGAATTACTATTGCATACCGGTTACGGTGCTACCCTATAGATCATATGACCTTGTGGCAGAGACAGATTTTAAGCAAATTATTACATTACTTAATATGAACTGATGTAAGAGTTCTGAGGGAAATAATTGGTCACATGAGCTCTAACAGAAGAAACAGACTTAGACTAGGGTTTCAGGAAATACTTGTTGTGAAACTTGACTTGAGATCTAAAAACTGGGTAAGTGTTGACTAGTGATGAAGGCAAGCGGGAGACACATTTCAGATGCAGGGAATAGAATGAATGGAAACTAGTGAGAATACTAATTTTTCAAGAGACCATTTGCTATGTAGAGAGATAGAATATGGTTCTTAAAAGTACACCCTCTAGAGCCAGATTGCCTATATTCACATTCTAGCTCCACCACCTCTCAGCTGTGTGATCTTAGACACTTTGCTTATTATCTCCAGGCCTCATCTTCTTCTCTGTAAAAAGGGACAATCATGGCACTTACCTTACTTTAAGGATTAAATATATATAAAAATATCATATATTGTAAATGAGTTCAATAGATTAATATATAATAATTATATAATAATATTAAGGATTAAATATATATAAATTCATTTAATCCTTAAAATTACCTTGGGAGGTCAGTCTTATTATATATTATATAAATATATTAAAATATAATAGCAATGATAGATACATAGTAGAATATATATTAGAATCTCATATATATAAAAGAATAATGTGTAGTAAATAATAATAAAAAGTTATTATTATTATTATTATTCTATTAAGTCCAAATTGGAAACCTGAATTCTCTAGTAAATCTGCATTTGGCCATATTTTTGTGTTCCTTATATAACACCTTTTCGATTCTCAAAATGATTAGAATTTCTGAGTTTTCATTCAGCATTTCTTTTTTAGCATTTTATTTTATTATTAGTTTTAAGTATAAAGTACATTGTTAGACATTTATATAGTTTATGAAATGATCCCCTGATTACTCTATCACCCTTTTGGCTATACACCTAGCAATTACATTACTGCTGACTACATACCCTATGCTGTGCTCCCCATCCCTGTGACATATCAACTAATAATTTGTACTTCTTTAACCCTTCGCCCTTTCACTCAGCCCCCCCCGCCAAACACCTCCCCTCTGACCTTCACCAGATTGTCCTCTGTATTTGTGTGTCAGTTGCCACTTAAATGCGTAATCTAAGGAACAAAAAGAACAAACTAATCTTTCAACTTTTTTTTTTTTTTGAAAGAAATTGTTTGTAGCTCATCTCCACTATTCAGACTAAGTTGCTGAAATGTGATATTCTTACTCAGTGGAAACGATGGGGTTCTTTTAGAGAAGCCACATATTTTCACTGTGTTTTATGAGAGTGGGTTATATGATAGTTAAAATACTGCACCTTCCATGTTTTTTTGCCTTCAATATTTTTTTTTCAGATTTACCCAACTGAAGATCAATAGCATGATTTTGCTGTACTCATAATTTTACTTTTACCTGTTGATATATAAAAATTTATTTTACTGTCATGTTCTGGATTCCAAGAACTGTTGTGCTATTTCCTTGGCTCTCTTTGTTTTGGTCTAGAGATATAATCACTTATAATTTTGAACAATAGAACATCTTACTTTATACTTGATAGTTTCAATACTCATAACTCACTTTTCTTCTATTAAGGTTTTCCTCAGATTTAAATAAATTCCTGTGCATCGAACCTGTATTCAAGCCCTCCATTACATTAATTTATGTTACAACACCACACATGGTACTGAACACACAAACAGAATCAGCATGTATATGCTATGTCTTTTCAATTAGATAATAAACCTTTGAGGGTAGAGACATGCACATAACTCTTGTATCCTTCCAGAGTGTCTAGCTCTGGGGTCAGCACAAAGCAATTGTTCAGGAAATCCTGGTTGAATTGAGTTGAAACACTCCTGTAGCAGAGCTTTGCAGAACTTATTCCAGTCCAGCTTTCTCAGCTTGTGAGTATAAATGAGAGCTTAAGTGACTGTGAAAAATATTATCTTAAACTTTGTTCAATAGTTTTTAAGGAAAAATTATACTTGCCCATCTTTAACTGTTGTCATACAAAAATATAGCTGAATGAAATAATGAGATTTTGTGGTAATATATTGTGTATTTTGAATGAGATCCAGTTACTTGTATTTTGAAATGGTTTAAATGGGCTAGAAAGATATAAAACAGTGAGCTACTGCTCTTTTATAGTAACTAAGTTGAGTATATGACTGTGGTTATAAAAATATGCCATGTGAAAATATCAAACTGCCACATCATTCTCCTGATGGAATTTGTGCAATAGTGTTTACTCCTGTAGCCACTATCTGAAGACAGAAGCTTGAGATTAAAAACTGTCAGCTGAGTTATTTGGTCCTCAACTGCCTCAGTCTAACATTTACTGAAAATTAACTACCAGGAAAACCCAATCATCTCCTATGTATGACATTATTTATACTTAACTTTGCATTCTGATTTGGTGATATTATGGTGTAAAATTTAATTGTCCACCTACATTTACAATTGGTAAAAAGACTAAAGTTTTATATGGGAAAGAAATAATTTGGAGTATATAGAATCTTAGATTATACTATGTGACATATATATTTCTAGGTACAAAATTCTCCTGATTAGTTAAAACCATATAAAATGAAATGTGCTAAAATCAAATTAAATTCCTCTACGTTTTCCTGTTTGGTTTCCAATTTAAGCACATGCTAATCCTTCCACCACATACGTTTCTACTTCCTAATTAACTGCCCTTTCACTTGACTCTTTTCTTCCAAAAGAAAGACATCTTCTTAGTGAAATTAACTCAGTTTTTGAATAGGGTCAGTAGAAGCCAGTCCCATCGTGATAGGAGCATGACACAGTGTGGTGGGTTCGGAGTGCTCTGCATGCCTGGGGTGGGGCGAACATATTGAGAAGTGTTGTGAGAAGAAACACAGGCAGATATGCCATGCTAAGGAAGGCAGATTTTGTCTTGTAGGTAACTGGCAGCCAAAGAAGTAGAAAAAGAACTTTACATTAGCTTTAAAATTATTTCCTAATGTGTACATTATTAAATGTACACATTTTGGCTATATGTTTGATATTTTCAATCCGAGTCTTATAAAACTGTGTAATATTTTAATTATTTTTCAGTCTGTTTTCTCTTTTCATATATAAAAAAAGAGTAAATCTTTTTTTCTCTCTGCTATTATAGGTAAGCATTTTCCAAAATATATGGTTTGTTGGGGTATGCCATAATGTGAAGGAAACAACTTTCTGTCTAATTGACATAAACAACCCAAACTCTGGTCTTCCTAAAACCTAAGAACAGCACAGGAAATAAGTGTCAAATGAAGCTTAATGAGTAAAAACAATCGCATGTTCTATCTTGCTGCAGTAATTTGCTTTGCCAGGTGCTTTGGTAGGTAAATGAATATACCTTTCTTTGATTGTGCTTGAAAAACAAATGATACAATGATTTCTCACCAGATTTTATCTCAAAATGAGATAATAGGTTGTTGAGTCAAAGCCAGAAAGTCAATCAGGCTAATCTCAATACCAGACCCGAAATAATTAAATCTCTCCGTTGTAGAGGAGCTCATATTTGGCTGATGAATTGATTTTACTCTTTTCCATACTTTATTTGTATTATGCCCTTGATTACAGCTATCTGGGAAGTAATACATGGCTTCATTAAACAAGTAGCTAATTTAATGACTACCTAGGTACCAATAAACAGGTGAACATAGAAACTAAAGATGTTTAACAGAATTTAAATAAAGGCACAGTTGAGCGTCGTTATTTCTAGTTTCTTGCCAATTATTAATTATCTATTTTATATAAACAACTGAGATTATAATACAGCCATTTTAAGATTGGGAGAAAATTAACAGAAGTGTTGAATGGTCAATTTATTGGCAAAGCTTTCAGAGCTGACTGACATTTCTGTAGAATCTATCCTGCAACCAGCTTCTAGTTTCTTCTTTATCTTGAATGGTATCTCGATTTGTGGAATTAACCTATAAATTTCCAGTTGCATCCTCTGGACTATTGTTGCTAACATATTACTTACTACATTCTAAGTAGACACTTACTGGGTCTATTTCTAACTGCAGTCTCAAGGCTAAATTCTTAGCTTGGTTTCTGCCTTGAATAGGATGCACAATTACTAATTTATTTATATACTCATTCACTTAGTAATTAAATGAATCCACAAATACAAATGGAAGTGGTAGTGGGGGAGGAGTTAACAGACTAATAACTCCATGTCCTCAAAGAGCTTCTGATTTGTGGGAAGCCATTAATAGTGAAAAAGCAATGTAAGTACCATGCTAACAATGTGATTAGACTCAGATTTTATGCCTAAAGTCAGTTTAATGGGATGTTGTTGTAGTTCTATGTCTCAGAAAAAGTAGCACCTAGGATGTACTTTGATAGTAAATATTCAGTCTAAAAAGGGTGTTTGTGTGTGTGTGTGTGTGTGTGTGTTGGAGGTGGAAGGAGTTATTGCTGATACGGGAGAGTTAAGAAGAAACCAGATAATGAAAGGACTTTCAGAGATTGGGAGGATTATCAACAACAGCATGATTATGTTTGAATTTTAGAATGATTTGAAAACCTGTTAAGTGAATATTAGTTGATTAATTCTAAGGTTGATCGATTGGTTGATTTGACCACTCACAGATTCCTTTGACCACACCCTCGCTGTAACATTCTGGTTAGCTACATTGCCACTGTTGTCTCATGTCAAGGATTCTACTTTCCCAGCACCACCTCCTGTGTTTCCTTTACTGCGTAAAGGATCTGAACCCTAGTAATGCTTTGATTTTCTTGATTCTACCAGCTCTACATTGTCACTCACTTCTTATTTCCCTCCTTGCCCCGTTCACATTATATAATATAGCCAGCCATTCCCTCCCCTCTCCTCCATCTGGAATAATTCCAAACCTGCTACACCCACCCACCTCTCTTTTGCACTTGCATTTAGCCTGTTGAAAACATGCAGATTTGCAGCTTAGTCTCACTTACATCTATGATTCTTTACTGCTGCCTGGCAACTCTACTTCATTTACTTTCTCTTTTCCTGCAAAAACAAAAACAATCAGAAAGGAACCTGCATGGTCCCACCCACATCTACCAACCTAGTTGCCTCTGCAGCCATCTATCTTCACTCTTGTTTTGATGAATGAATTGTCTCCTTTGATTTAAGCCCAGCCTCTTCCCCATGTACTACGTTCCATCACTTGGTTCAAAATCAGTCATTGCTCCAGAGATTTTCTCCTACCCTCTCCATATAACTAGGTTTTCTATCTGCAGGATCATTTCTATCAGTACACAGACATCCTATACTATTCTTCATGGTAAGAAGTAACAAATAAAATAGCTCTTCATTAATCTTGACAGCTCCAGCCATCTTTCCAAGTTCTGCTTCCTTTTACTAAAAGATTACCCCCCAAAAGTTGTCTGGATTTGTTGTCTTCTTTTTCTCTCCTCCCATTCTCCATTGGATTCATTACGATTAATATTTTATCACCCTCCTATGCCATTAACACAGCTCTTCTCAGTGACCTCTAGATCGTTAAATTCAGTGGTTACTTCTGTACTCAGCCCAGGCTCCTCCCTTGAAACAGTTGATCACACTTTCTCTTATGTTAGAGAGATTGGATGAGGGTTGGGTAGGGGATGGTGGTGGTGAGGGGAATAATTTTGTTTTAAATCTGATCACTTGATAAAATACCATAGTTATCTAATATTTTATTATTTTCTAAGATCACCTAGAGACTACCAGATGTATTTTTGACTAGTTGAAGTCAAATTTGACTTGTTTTTTACCCCTTTTGTGGACAAGGCAAAAACCTATGGTGTCTTTGATTTCATTTAATTCTTTTCAAATTATACATTTTTATTTTTTAAATATATTTTAATGGTATATATTTAAAACTCTATAACACATTACATTTATTGTATTATACAATTAATATTCAGTTAGATTTACTACATAATTATCCTCTGCATTGTTTTATATTCTTTTTTGCATTTTCTTGCTTGCAGCTTTGGACTTTTTCTTCTGATCAGCTCCCTTTAGTATTTCTTTAGTGGATTCTACTTGCGACAAATTCTCTGTTTTTATTTATCTGAGTGTATCTTTATTTTATCCTCACTCTTGGAAGGATATCTTTAATGACAAAATTATAGGTTGGGAGGGATAATTTAATTTTAGTACTATTTTTTCCTTTGGCTTCCATTGTGTCTTTCAAGTCAGCTTTTAGTTCAACTATTGCTCCTTTGAAGGTGAATTGCCTTTTTTCTGTAGCTGCTTTTAATATTTTATTTTTATATTTGGTTTTCAAAAATGTTAGTACAATATTTCTATGTGTACATTTGAAAATATTTATTCTACATGTGTAACCTGTTTCAATTTACTTTTATGTTTCAGTTTTGGAATTCTTAGTCATTTCATTTTCAAATTTTATTATTCTCTCTCTATTTCTACTGGAATTACCGTATCTATTTGTTAGACCTACTCACTGTAGTCCCTATGTCTGTTACTTTTCATATTTCCAAACTTTTGCATCTTTGCTTTACTTTACTCCACTAATTCTACCTCTGACTAATCTGCTATTAAACCCACAAATTGTTTTCTTAGTTTTGCTATTATTAGTCTTTTTTCAACTTTGCTTTATCTCATTTTACAATTTCCACTTATCCTTTTCACTTCTCAATCCTGTCTTTTATTTACTGGGGCATGAGAAACATCATTATTTTAAGTTTAATGTCACAGCTCCTGTGGATCTGTTTTTATTGTCATTTAATTATGCTTTTTTTTTTTTTAAATATCATCTTCTAATGTATGAGGGTATTTTTTCTTGTGTGGCAAATGTGGATAGCAATAAGTTGAGGGCATTCCTAGAACTTGATAAATTTCCCCGTGGGGGTTCATCATAACTCTTGGAATATAGCTCATTGGTGTACTAAACTTAAGCACATGGGGTTTACCTGCACACCCACTCCCACACTGAAGGCCCTGGACTTCTGTGCATGTCTTAATAGGTTTGTAAAACCTCTGAGAGTTTTAGTTAGCTTCCCAACCTCTCAGCCACCTTCTCCAGAATCAGCAAATATCCATGGTAAAAGATCTCAGATCCTGGGCTCATCATTTGGAGTTTTTCTCTTCCCAGATCATGGCTCAGTAATTTTCGGGAAAAAAAAATCATCCAAAAATTCAAATTAGAGGCAGGAGTACAATAAGATTGCAAGTGTCTATGCAGATTAAACTATTACCACTTTTTTTTTAGCTCTCTAATATTGTCAGGAGATAGCTTTTACCTCTGGTTTAGCTTTTAGGGTTACTTCAAGGGTTGAGTTGGCTTCATTGCTCTATTTAAGTCTCACATTGCTGGAATTGGAGGCCCTTCATGCTTTGGAACACTTCCTTCTACAGGATTCCAGAACAGCATTTGCATTTTTTAAAGTCTCTTCCTTAGGCACCATTCTCCCCCTCTTCTTTGTTGCTTCACCTCATCTTTCTAGTCTATAAATGACTAGGTGTCCCATGCTCCTTTTCCAGCCTTCTCCTTCTCTATCCACACTCACCCCTTAAAGGTATTAGAATCCACTCTCATGGCAGCAAAGAGCTCTGTGTGCTGACAACTTTCAAATGTGAATGTCCAGCTTGGTTTTCTCTTCTGCCCTTCAGGCTTATGAACCAAACTGACTATCTGATCTATTTATTTGGCTATGAAATAAACATTTCATTCTTAATATGCCCTCAAATGACATATAATTTTCCACCCCAAACTAGTTATTTCCCTAATCTTTCCTACCTCAGAAACTGGCAACTCTTTTATTTTAGTTGATTGAGTTAAAGAAGGTTGTGCCATCCTTGACTGCTCATTTTTTTCTTAAATTCTACATCCGAACCATCAGTGATCATACTGATATTACCTTCAAAATATATCCAGACTACTCAGGCCATTTCTACAAACATCTATTATAACACTCTGGATTATTATAATAAACTCTTAACTATCTTCCTTGTTTCCATATCACATGCTCCCCAGTCCCCAATCTATTCCAAACTCAGCAGCCAGAATGGTCATTTTAAAAGTCAATAATATAACTGGTAACTTTTTTTAGTACTTACAGGAACTATTCTAAGTACTCTATGTTAACTTTTTAAAACTTTACACAATACTATCAAGAGGTAGCATTAAATCTTCTAACATTATAGTTGAGGAAATTTAAGTACAAAGATTAAGTAACTTCCCCAGGTTCTATAGCTGGCAGTAGCAGAGCTGGTATTTGAACCTGAAAATCTACCTTCCCATTTCAGAATAAATCAACATACCCACCCTGCCTCTGTGGTTTGTATCATCTGCCTCTGTCCCCCTTCCAGTGCCATCTCCTACCACTTCCTTTCTGGGTCACTGTGTTCCAGCCATAATCATCTCCTTACTAGTTCTTAAACATGCCTAGTACACTCCCATCTCAAGTTATATACCTATGCCTACAATTCTCTTCTCTCAGATATCCACATGGATCACAACCCCTTTATGACTCCCAATCTGCCTATATAGATTTACATTTTTCTACAGCACTGATTGCCACCTGAGCTATTTTATATGTCCTGAAGGATGGGAGAAATGTAGTCAGGTTTGCTCATTAAACCTAAAACAAAGATGCCACTGAAATATTATTGAATGCATGAATGAATGGAGAACCACTTTACTTAGCTATTTAATGATGAGGTTTTTTTTTTTTTTTTTTTTTTTTTTTTTTTTTTTTTTTTTTTTTTTTTTTTTTTTTTTTGCGTAGCATGTCTTTATTGACTGCTTTTCGTGATGATGCAAATGGGAGTAGGGACAAGTCAGCAGAAGCACTGTGATGAAATGAGGTCTAGCCAGGCTTTGTCACCAGTGAGCTATATCATCTTGGCTAATTGAATTCATCACTTTGGATCTCTATTTTTTTAATTAAATGCTTATTTAGGGTTAAAACAAATTATGAATTACGTCAGAATATATATGGTTATGGAAACCACAACTGGGGGGTTGGGGATAAGCTACTGGCATTTAGAAATCAGGAATGCCGCTAAACATCTAACAATGCACAAGATACCCACTACTACCCCCAACAAAGAATTATCCAGCTCAAAATATCAAAAATGTTGAGAAACACTAGGATAGAGCAAATGCAGCTACTCAGGTGTTAGGAAGAGGCCGAGGGAGAAAAACACAGACAAAAGAGAACTGAAGATAGGGGCTATCAATATAACATAGAAATAGGTCCTATTCACATGCTGGAACAAGATTGCTATCTTTGGGAACACTAACAGGAATATCAACACAGTGGTGGGTGGCATCAAGTGTGAGCTTTGAAGACGATGACGACAGATGAACACAAGCTTATCTGAGTGTGCCTCAAACTGTTTTCCCTAGAGCATTCAGTAATTACGCACATCCCGGCCCATTTGTTTCTAACTGCAGTAAAGACCAAGCTCTGTTATATCATTAAGGTGAATGTCATCAAGTTTTAGAGGAAATAAATTCACAAGATGCTCCATAAAAGTAATCTCTACTTTTTGGCACCCAAATCTATCAAGCATTGATGAGGCAAGCAGGAAATCTAATGAAAATAATACAAGGAAATCTTTTCATCAACACCCATTCCTAGTGTCTCAGCTATCAGATCATTGTTTTTGCTTCTCAAGGTGGAAGCTGCATCTGCAGCCAACATAGGAAGCTCTGATTTTAAACAAGGCTAAGTAGTAATTTTGAACACATGACCAAAGGCACTTAAGTGGTGCCAACCCTGCCTCAATTGAGATGTAGTGGTTTTTAAGTGTATTTATGTTCTAGTTTCTCTGTCTCTCATACACACGGACACATACAAATACACACTTGGAGACACTGGAATAAGGTCTTTGGTGTTTGTGATGTAGACATCTATGTTTTCTCCAAAGGAACATGCACAAAAAATTCTATGGGTTTAAATATTCATGCTTTGTTGGCAAGGATAGCAATGGAATTAATTTAATGTTTTGTGATGTCTCCCCCCTTTTCCTTAACTTGGATAAAAATGACCATTTTATAGCACTATAATAGTCTTATTTTAGCTATAAAAGAACTTAAAGATGAGATTGACTTTCTACTATGTCCTCTAAAATATCTTGGTGAAGAAGTTAATAAACCCTTATGGTAAAAGATAAATCTCGTATGAATCCCATCAGGGCATGTTTACTGAGGTAAGCAGAATGCATGGTAGGCATGTGAAGGCAGGGATGGAGGAATGGGCAGGGACAGGATATCCTCTTCATCAGGCATACATTGCTTTCCTCATCATTAACATAGCAGAGTTACACAAATTGTCCTGGAGCAAACACTTAGAGGGCCAGAAACAGAACCCACCCTTCCATTAGCTTTAAAGTGAAACGATCACTCAAGGAAACTTGTAATGTTCTGTCTGGAGAATGTGGCCAGATAATGAGGATTTTAAAAATAAGGGTAAAAGGGGTCAAATATATGGTGATGAAAGGAGGTTTGACTTTGGGTGGTGCACATACCATGCAATATACAGATGATGTATTATCGAATTGTACACTTAAAACCTATATAATTTTATTAACCAGTGTCACCCCAATCAATTTAATTAAAAAAAAAAAAATGACCTAGTGGCACTGAGAGTAGATTAAACTACTTCTGCAAGGTGCAAAGGAAACATAAATGATCCAAATACTGAAAGAAAACAAAGCTTACTAGCAGGATTGTTTATATTAGAATAGGCTCATTCCTTTCTAATGTTTCAGGTGGCATTTCCATCTTGAAAAACACGAGTAGGCAGAAGTTACCTCAGGATGTAAGCAGGCAGTTTACTGGTGCTTTGGTACTTGGTAGGAGTTCAATAAATAATTATTCTTAAAAATCCATGAATAAATGCTTATTTTACGTCAGGCTATGAGACATAAAAATACAAACAAAAATAAGGACCTGGTTTCTGAACTCCAGGAATCTAAAATGGAATTGGAGGTGATAGATCCACTAATCATAGTTTACATTGGGTTGGAAAATTATGGTCTATGGCCAAATCTGTCCCACTGCTTATTTTTATAAATAAAGTTTTATTGAAAAACAGTTAGGCTCATTCACTTATATGTTATCTCTGGCTGCTTTCACACTACAACACCAAGATTAAATTGTTGCAACAGAGAGCATATGGCTGTCACAGTTTAAAAACTCATATATTGGTGAGATTGCAAATTGGTATAGCCCCCATGGAAAACAATCTGGAGGTTTCTCAAAAAATTAAGAATGGATATAACTTTTGACCCAGGAATTACACTTCTGGGTATTTATCCAAAGAAAATGAAAACAATAATTCATAAAGGTCTATATACCCCTATGTTCATGGCAGCAAAATTTTTAATAGCCAATATATGGAAGCAACCTAAATGCCCATCAACAAATGATTGGCTAAAGAAGTTATGGTTCATATATACAATGGAATATTACTCAGCCATTAAAAAAATGAAATTTTACCATTTGCAATGACATGGATGGACCTAGAAGTTATTCTGCTAAGTAAAATAAGTCAGAGAAAGATAAATATCATATAATTTCAATTGTAGGCAGAACCTAAGAAACAAAAAAAACAAACAATTGAAAACAGACACACAAATACAGAGGACAATCTGGGGATAGCTAGAGGGGAGGGGTGTTGGGGGCTGGGAGAAAGGGGTGAAAGGTTAAAGAAGTACAAATCAGTAGTTGATAGATGGTCATGGAATGGGGAGCATAGAAAAAGGAATGCAGTTAGTATTAATGTTATGGCTAGGTGGAGAGCCAGAGGAGAGAAGGAGCAATTAAAGGGATTGTTTTATAAACTAAATATCTAACCAATGTACTATATACTTGAAACTAATAATAAAATAAAATTTAAAAAATCTATTTATTCTCTGCTCCCATATGTACAAAGTACGTTGAACCCTGGCTTATAAAGTCACACACATGGAAATAAACACTGTAAACATTATCAAAGTTCATTCTCACCAATATCCATTAAGGAAACTAACATACCATTCACATTTTATAAATAATAAGTCTGTAGCTTAAAATATTAAATATTTTTTAAAATTAAATATTTTAAAGTTCTAATGTTACACAAGCAATAAATGGTTGCTCTTAGATTTGAAACCAGGTATCTGATTGTATAGCCCATGTTTTTAACAGATGTAACTATATAGATAGAGCTATATATATTCAACATGAATGTGTATATCTTCCTCAAAATTCATATCAAAGTGTACAAGAAATTAATTAAATTTTTTTTATATATCTGAATTAAATATCTCACTTGTATTTTTTTTTTTTACTTATTGGTTAGATTTTATTCAATTTTAGGCAATTCAGAATTTTCTGTCTTCTTTCTTTGATGGTTTGATCTTGGCTATGGTAGTTTGATAGCAATATGATTTTAATTCCTCACTCTTGTTATATCCATGCCTTTCATCATATAACTTTGCATTGCATTATATTCCCAGATGTGATGGCGTGTCCTTCTCCCTCTGACTCAGTCATGTGACTTGCTTTGATTAACGGGGTGTTAGCAGAAATGACAGAGATCAACAGAAATTCCTCAGTGACTGGGCTTACTTTCTCTTGTGTCTCTGCTGTTGCTGTGAGAACATGACTGAGCTACCCTACTTGAGGAAGAGACATGTGAAACAGAGCCACATCAACTCAGGTGCCTCAAAAGATAACCAACTGATTTTAAGACAAATGAAAAAGTGCAGGAAAAGGCGAACAATGAATGTTTGCTGTGGGCTTGTGATTATGTGCTTTGCAACATTGTTTGGCAACAGATAATGGGTACAGGGGACTATGTAACATAAAGATAATGAATGCACAGATAACAGAACACTGCAAATCTGGTCCTCTGTTATCATTGTTTCTTAATATAATTTCTGTGAAGTATATCATCTGATCTGGGCCTTGGTCATTCACTATTCCTCCACATTGGAATTTAGAAATATGTGAGTGGGGGAAATTTTTATACAAAAACACCAAAGAAAAATCATGAAAATAAAAATTTAATGTTGAAATTAAAATTCAATAAAGCTGAAAAGCAGACTGAATATCACTGAGGTATGAGTTAATGAACTAGAAGATTAAGCCTAGGTTTTAGTAAACAAATTACATACAAATAATTTTAAAAGAGACAGAAAGGAGGACAGAGGATAATGAGATTTGAAAACAGGTGCAAAAGTTATAATATCTTACTATCAAGAATACCAGAAGAAGAGAAAAGGGACAAATCCATCATCCCACAATTGAAGCAAGAAAGAAATTTTCAAATGGAAAAGACTCGCAAAGTGCCAAAAATATGAACACTTTCAAGAAGCTAAATAACCTCAAATATGATAAACAGATATAACATCACATTATAATCAAAAAGTGTAAAACTAGGGAGAATAGAAAATCTTAAGTCCCAAAAAGATAGACATGTCACCTACAGAGAAATAAAAATAAAAGTAACCAGAGAGTTTTAAGAGAAATGGTGGAAGCCCGAACAAATGACATAATCATTTTACATTCTGAAATAAAAAGACTCAATGTAGAATTCTATATCTAATAAAAATATTTTAGAAATCAAGGAATAAATGGTTTTTAGACAAAACAAGCTAAGAGAATTTGTTGTAAATGTGTAGTACAAGAAATATTGAAGGATTTCTCTCATGCAAATGGAAAATGATAAAAAATGAAAACTTGGAAGACCATCACAAAAGGTAAATATGTGGCTAAATATTTTAAAGTCTTTAAAAGATCTTTGTTTGAAATTTTAAAAATCATGTTGAATTTTATAATACATGTAGAAGCAAAAGCATGACAACACTAGCACAAAGGATGAAATATGGAAATGGAGAATATTGTTATAAAGGTTTTTATTATAAATAAAATGGTATGATATTATATTAATGTAGGCAGTTACAAGTTAAAGATGCTTATCATAAACTCTGGAGCAACAACTAAACTTAGAATAACTGATAATTTCACAGTGGGAAAAAGTGTAATATCCAAAAATAATGATTCAAAAAAATTAAGGCAAGAAAAAAGAGCAACAAATGAAAAGCATGACAAATAGAGAAAACATATAGCAAGATGGTTGACTTCAGTCTAACCACGTTGATAATTAAATTTAAATGGTCTAAATACTATAATTACAAGACAGATATGGAGTTGCTTCAGGCTGTTATCTCTCAGAGCATCCAGGAGTCATATTCACTTTGTTTTCCTCACTCTTCCCCTCATGTCACTGAGATGTTGTGGTTTAACCTAGATTGAATTTATTTGGAGGAGACAGAGCTACAGTTGGAGGAACAGCCACAAGCAGTCTGGCTGGAGAGAATTGTAGAAATAGATGACAACGTTGTGCCTATTAGAAAGCCCACTGTAAAGGAGGACTGCAGGGCCCACCAGCACCACAGAGACATGGAGGAAAAGGATGGAGGACAGTGAGGATGGCAAGAAGGACTGGAGGATGTTGCACATTCACAGGATGTGGAGAAGATAAATAATGCTCTTTGTGATGGAGAAGAAATGAAGTGGATGTGGGAGGACAAAAACCAGACCAGGACCAGGGAATAATATAGGGCAGGGGTGAGCAACCTGGTTTTCATGGGCCAAATCCAGCCCATAAATCAATAATATTTACTACCTGACCCTTTACAGAAAATGTTGTGGCTTCCTGGGCTAGGGAGATCAGGCAGAAGATGCTTCAAAAAGGCCCCTGGCCAACTCCAAACTTCCTCACATCCCTGCAGAACTGCTGGTGGCCCTGTGTCTGAGATTGCACAATGAGCCCTCCTGAGCTGTTGCAAGGTCTTGACCTCCTTGTCTCCACTCAGATCCTAGATCTTAGATCTCAGCCCTAAATCCCTTGAGCCTGACCCAACTTCCTGGACAATAATTTGCCCCTTGTTTGCCAGGTCTGGCCCCTTCTATCCCTCTTTAAGAAAGACATGATGCTGATTAAAATTAAATGCAGAAGTTGTCAGAGTGGAGGAAAAAAAAAACTATTGTATGTCAATAAATTTGATAACTTCAAAGAAATGGACAAATTCTTTGAAAGATAAAAATTACCAAAATCATGACAGGAAGAAATAGAACATCAGAAGAGGTCTATATCTATTAAATAAATTGAATTCATAAATAAAAACATTTCCACAATGAAACCTCAGACCATGGTGTTTTTTCATTGGTAAATTCTATCAAGCATGTTATAAGAAAACAATACAACATCCTAGACAAGAACATAGAGGAAAAGAGACTATCTACTAATTCATTTCATGAAGTCAGCGTAACTGACATCAAAATCTGGCTAAGATATTACAAGAAAAAGACCAATATTCTTTATAAACATAGATGCAAACAGCTTTAACAAAAAAATAAATTGAATCCTAATCTGACATTGATTACATAATATATTGATATTGATTATATAAACTAGTTTTTTTTTAAATTAAAATCTCATCTGGATATGTACATCATCAAAACACAAATATTTTTTTAAATTCAACATTGCTTGGAAATACGATTCCAAATTACAATAGATATCTGACATTCATAAACTTTATCCACAGAGCATTGTGGTACATACCATCTTTCCAGTGCAATAAGTTCAGCTGGTGAGTTTACTATTTAGTATTTTCCATCATGCATTTGATCAACTCTTATCTGCCACTAAGAAAGGACATGACTTTGGAACTCTTCTTCTCTCTCTAGTGCTCGAGCTAAAATAGTGTGTCTTTATATAATGATGAATTATATGTACATAACCTAGTGCTATAGTTTCAATCACAGTGTATATGATATCAGCAAAAACAATTTCCCTAAAGAAACTTTTGAAGATAAAAGGTTTAAAAGTAAACTCAGTTGAAATGAAGAATGAAAGTAGTCAACATTGAATTTTAATAGTAAGAAGACTTGGCTTTCTGCAGGATTAAAATTGTGTGAGTTGATTATTAAATTAATTCAAAAAGTATCTTTTGAGCTAGGAGCTGCGGTTGTCTTAACTCTGTGTTCTCATCATGATGGAGGTTAAAAGTATTCTCTTGTTACCATAGGAGTGATAACAGAGGGCTGCCCTCTGCGACCCAAGAGAAATAGTCATTATCATCTAATATTCATTCCTATTACAGTTTAAAACATGATTTTTCAGTAAGATATCTTTTTAAACATGTTGGAAGGGAGTTGAGATAACCTAAATTTTTTACTTAGTTTATTTTCTCCATTTTTCAAAGATGATAATGTTAATAATCATTTTAATAGTTACTTAACTGTTGGCTTTGATTTTCAATAAAAGCATGTTAATTGCCTAATCCCTATGCAGTCATAAGCTCACCGGTTGACCACACACAGGCAGAAGGGGTGAAATGTGAGATGTACTCCATCCTGTCATTCTGTCTCCTATCAGCCTGACCCAGCACTGTAATCCTTCCTTTAGCTTTACTTTAAAGACCCACAGCATCGTCTTCAGACTGGATAAAAAGCAAATGTAGAATTTGAGAGATGTACCATATTAAGCTACAATCATCTGAAGTCCTGTGAATACAAAGTTACACTTTTCTCAGAGGACAAAAGGGGAAAATGTTTGGACCTTCCTTGTGGTTCCTAAACAGTGGGGTGGATTTGTGCCTATACATACAGGGTTTAGGGGAAGTCTGGAGTTAGATGATGGAAGTTGGGTACACACTTACTTTAGAGCTTTTCTTCACTTTCCGGAGCCATGTGAAGTTTACTTTTTCCAAAAGGTTTTCCCCTATTTAAGATTTCTGACCCTGTTTTGTTTTCAGTGGTGCTTATGCACTTGGTTCTCCCTGATTTGAGTCTATTTCAAGGAATTGCTTCCTTCTAAAACTTGTTTCTAGATTAAGAATTTCCTGAGTGCATGAATCATTACTTTATTTGATTGAATTCCCAAATACCATCAATCTTGAATTCTATATACATATATAAAGTGCCGAATGTAATACTTAGATAAATCACTAGTAATTTTTTTTTGCCATTAACACACTTTTCTTCTTTCCTAATCAAAACACCATACATTTTCCTTTATCGTTCTTTTTTATTCATATATATTTATATTTCTTTTGTCTTTATTCTTCAGAGGGGAATATTTGAGGAATTCCATCCTGCATTCTGCTTCTCCTTTTTTCCTGGTCTGTCTGAGTTTGAGGCCTAAGGCTACTCTGACACTTCCCAGTTTTCCTCCATATAAGACACAGGGAAGTAAGAGATGGAAAGCAGGTTCAGCCTAGGCTAAGTATAGTCAACAAGAGGACATGAATTAGGAAGAGTAAAAGCTGTTCTGTCACCAAAAATAGGGCTGGCTGATGCGGAAATCACATCAGAAGAAAGAGCACTTTTTATTGAGGTCCTCTGGTGTGTGTGTGAGTGTGTGTGTGTGTACTTGTGCATACTATAAATTAATTTCAGAGTTTGGCTGTAGCACACTGTTAATTCTAGGGAACTTTCTATAAGTTCTAGTGATAAAATCTCCCTCATATTTAGAGAGAACTAGTTTAGCATAAGCAACTAGCCTCTTTATAGGTATAGATTAAAAGGCTCACACAACAAAACCTATGTGGATTCCACTTTTTACTTCCCTGCGGCCTTAGGTGGGATAAGCACCGAAGAAGAAAACAGAGTAACTATACTTGGCTGGGGATGGATTCCTCCATTCTAGTCTTTGGAAAAAGAGAAGGACAACCCAAGATGAGGTACATGAAAAGATGCTCAAAATCATTATCTTTAGAGAAATGCAAACCAAAATCATGGATACTGCTTCACATCCACTAGGATGGCTGTAATCAAAAAGTTAGATAATCATCAGTGTTGGTGCAGATATAGAGAAATCAGAACCCTCACCACTGCTGATAACAGTGTAAAATGCTTCATCCTCTTTGGAAAACACTTCAGGCAATGCTTCAGAAAGTTAAACAGAGCTACCATATGACTGACTGATCCAGCAATTCCACTCTTAGCTATATACCCAGAATTGAAAACTGGTACTCAAATGGATACTTGTATATAAGGGTTCATTGCAGCATTATGCACAATAGCCAACAGATAAAGACAACCCAAGTGGTCATCCAGAGATGTGGGGATAAACAAAATTCTCATATCTCTAGAATGATATATTATTTAGCCATAAAAAGAAATGAAATGCTGATTCATGCTACAAGCTTAAAAAGCTAAGTGAAAAGAAAGTCACAAAAAAACATATATGGCGCTATTTGTATAAAAGTCCACAATAGGCAAATACATAGAGAAAGAAAGTAGATGAGCGGTCACTTAGGGAGACTTGGGGATGTGATATATAAAGGGTACGGGTTTTTTTTTTTTTTTGAGGTGATAGAAAGTTTTAAAATTGATTGTAAATATACTAAAAACCATTTAGTTGTACACTTTAAATAGGTGAATTTTGTGTATGTGAATTATATCTTAATAAAACTATTAACCAAGAAAAAGAAAAGAAAAAAGGGGAAAAGAACTCCTAGCACTCTATTCCTGCTGGTCAGCCAGTGTCCACCTATGGGAGTGCAATGTTCCCTGTGGGAGCAAACCCATTGTTTCTGGACAAGTCTATTAAAGCTTCCCTTTCATGGGGAAAGGAGCCAAACAATCAGCATTTCCCTTCCTGATCTGGAAATTCTCTTCCTCACTTCCATTCTACTTTATAGAGACTAGAGGTAGGTAATGGTACCTGCCCTATAGAAAGAGCATAGAGTATGTAATTTTGACTCTTTTTAAGAAAAGTTACAGATATACCTAACACTCTAAGCTTAATTCCTGTGTTATTTAGCTGCAATTCTAAGACAGGAAAAGTCTCATTTAATACCCAATTATATTAATTCTTTGTTGGCCATGTTTTCTCAACCTGTTTGCATTAAAAGCTGGGCTGTTTCACAAAATAATCACCTTGTTCAGCATTGTTTCCAACTACAGTTTTGTGTAGAAATTGGTTAATTCTATTTACCTACGAAGAATATTTACGGCTTAATTTGATCTTGCTGTAATTCCCTCTTTTACTCTGAAAACTACATAATGTATGAACCCCATTAGTACAACATAAATTCTGTACATATTTTAATATCACTAAGAATCATGATTGGCAAGGGGAATTCCCTTAATGACTTGACAACAACAGTTTATGGATAAAAAAATAACATTTCTGATTTCTTCATTTTATGAACTAATATTATTAGAAAACTTGCTTAGATTTTTGGCATATGTGTTCTTGCCATAGAGAACAGGAAGTTATATTGTGCATTATTCTCATAATATAATTTTAGCATTACAAAACCCAATAGATTCCAAAATAAAATTGATACCAGTATTTAAATATTGTCAAAGAAAAATATTTGAGTATTAATTATTTTATAACTTCAACATTTTCTAAAATGTTCTCTAAAATTTAACTGATTTATATCAAATCATTTTTCAACAACTGTCCTTGGGTATAGAAATAAAGAAAATAGTGGTGAACAAAATAAATATTCTTGCCCTGATAGATCTTTCAATCCAGAATAGAGAATAAGAAATAAAAATAGAACATCACCAAAGCATCGATGTAAATAGAATAATATAAATGTATTGATATTGAAATACATAATATAAAAACTTAGATTTGTGGAGGGGAGTGTGTTGAGACATAAAAGGAAAGATGTTACTAGAAAATATTTAATCTGGAAGTTTTAACATTACTAATTTATTATTGCAGTTTCACTTGAATTCTCTGTTACTCAAAATTGCTGTTTAATCATTTTGTAGCCCAAAATAATTTTGCCTATCTTGTGTGGTGGAGAATTTAAGAGATTCTATCCACTTTTTTATTTTTCATGCATTTTTGTGTTCTGGTACAATTTTCTGGAAAAATTTCTGAATTTGTCTTTAGACATTCCTATGCTTACATTAATACAAAAGATGGTTCTTTCCATTATGCCATGCTAAAAGTTAAGAAGCTATAAAGTTAATAGTTGAGCCTACCAATTTCTCTTCCTGTGTGGGCTCAAGCATAACAGTAATTAGACATCATAATAGCTAAAATTTACTGAGCATTTATTATGTTTTAAGAGCAAATGCTTTACATATTGACTCATTTAATTGTCATAACAAACATAGATGGTAAGCACTAATATTATTTTCATTTTACAAATGAGGAAACTGAGGTATCGAGATGTCAAGTAATTTCTAAAGGTCATTCAAGTTGTGATTGAAATTACAGCCTTGTGACATCACACTCTCAAATTTACCATTGTACTGATTCACAGAAATTATGAGGCTGATTGACTCATCTAGAAGCTGGATTTAATTACCTCACTTTTACTCCATAGTCCCTCAGCTTGAAGAATCTGTTGCCCTTTTAACAAGAGTATATCGTTTTGAATAACATTAAAAATCAAGGAATCAGGGAAACAGAGTGGAGGGAGCAACTTATGGGGCTTCCTACTACTTTTATACTGTTATTAGACATAGTTTAACATTTTAAATCTCAGTCCCTTTAATATATACAGGGCCAGAAATTAAATCAAAAGATTTATTCTTAGCACCAAACGTGGAACAATCAGCAGCATTTAGGTTCATGTTATTTTATTTGAAATATTATTTTATATTGTAGGGAGTGAAAATGAAATATGATGATGAAATGAATCTACTAAAAATTTGTCCTAACATCACCAAAATTTTGCTTAAACACATCTCTCAGTCTAGTTTTTATTACATCAGAGAAATCACAGTTTGACTTCACAATTATTGCTGTGAGGAGAATAATAAAGAATCATAATACAATACAGCTTTTTAACATCTGTGTTGTCACAATTATTGTTTAATGCTTATTAGATCTCTAGACTGTTCAGTCTGCTTTGGATGATATATCTTTCATAGGGTTTATTTCCCATAAGGAAAATCATGCAGTCTTGGTTACTTTTCTGCACTTGGTTCACTTTTTATACTTTTCTCATGTGGGGTAGGCTCTCTGAAGCTTGACGTGAAATCTCTACCTTGAATTCTGAAATAGTTCCACTAGGCTATGTAGATTATCTGATGGATAAATTTCAAATCCCATGGATTACATGTAAATTATTGTTTTCCCTTTAAAATAAGTTGGTTAGAACTGACAGAAAATTAACAGAAAACGAGATATGCATAGGGGATAACAACATTATTGTAATAGCAAAATACAAAAAACAAACCAAACATTATGAAAATAATGTTATTATTATGTCATTATTATGAAAATAGTATGATGCAGCCACACAGTGGTATACAGGCCACTATAAAATGGAATGAAAAGTATCTTTATATACTTTTAAATACTATACTGCTATATGTAACCCAGGATATATTATTAAATGAAAAAAGTAGGTTTCAGAATAGTATTTACAATACAATTAAGTTGTGTGTATTTACACACATGTTTACGTGTATATGTGTGTGTGTGCCCTTGCTTATATTTTCACAAAGAAACAATGGAAAGTTAACCCTAAAACTCATAAAAATATTCATCTACATGGAGAAGGAGGATACAGAGAGGCAGAGGCAAGGATGGAAGCTGAAGTTCTTGAAAAATTTTTATTTTTTACTTAAACTTTAGAACTATACAACATTTTACATAATAAGAAATCCAAAAAGAAATAAACAAATAAATGTATCTTTCACCCCAAGAAAATCTAAAATGAACTAAAAAAATGTTGGTTGGTTGAAAATAATTCTTAACAGTAACATGGCAATAAAGTGCTAAACAATGCAGACATTAGATAGATGAGTCAATTTATTTTTATTGAGAAGAATTACCAAGAGGAGAAAGTTAGCCTTTCTCTACATGTCATTAGATTCTAAATCAATTACTGAGGTTTTGATGTTTTGACATGAACAGGATCTGATGTTGCAAAATGTCTTTTTGTCCTCTGAGTAAAGAAAAAAACTAAACAAAATATGAAAATTAGCCAAAATATTTATAAGATGATCAAAGTGGAGAAGGGAGGATCCCTGTTCTCATTGCCTCCCTTCTACTACCTTCTCAAGTTCCTTGCTTCTCAGGGTTATAAAATTTGTTATGTCATCAGATTTCACAGGCTTGTAACAAGGCTGACCCCAGTGGCTTTCCCCTTTGTCTGATGGCCCATCTATTCTCTCACGGCTGTCACACACTATTAGGTGGAGATCCTTCCTGTTCACTTCCAGATGTTCTGATAAGTACTCCTTGGCTTTCCATCTTCTTGGGATTAGGAGGGTCATTCTCAATTGTTCAAAATTTTCTTCCAGAATTTGCCAGCCTTATAGAAGTAATTATCAGCATGAATATTTTAAAATGGTTTTATCATTTCAATACTACAAATTGGTCAAGTGGTAAAATAAAAACTAAAAAGTAGTAAAAACATTTACTATAAATGGAACAAAAGACAATTACATCATAAATTATAAAGATTATATAATTGTTGAACAACTGAAGAATTGCTGGCAGTTTAATAGATGTAAACTACGCTAAGGAAAGTTGTGTCAGAAACAAACATGGCATGTAAACTGACCTACCAGGAGGTTGCAACTTAAAGATTCACTCATCTTGTATAAACCTAGCTTTCTTTTACTTGTTTCATTAAAGTGGAATAAAATGCCAGAAATTTTCTTGGAAGATTTCTGAATGAAATTGACTAGAAATTGGAATAAAACTACTGCCATATTTAAGCATTTTTACTTGATTTTTTCCCCAAGATAAATAGCAACTGTTTTCTTGACACATTCTCTTCTCTATAATGAAGAGACATTGATCCTAGTTATACTCAGAAAATGGCCACAAAAGGTGAAATACTATACTGCTGCTCTTTTCCACAACCATGGAAACTTTTCCAATTTTAATAAGTCAAACATGAAAAATTGCTGTTTTAATAAATTTCTTTGGTCTAACAGTGGTACTAAATCAAAAACATTTGGAACCAAAAGAATACTGATAGTATTTGTTATTTTAAAGTGCTTCAAGACATCCCTGAAAAAGGGTTTGATATTTGAAACCCCTGGCACCTCCCAAAATGTTTACACATTTTGTCATCAGTGGATAGGATCATATACACTTCAAATCAAACTTGATTCTTCAAACACCCAATATCCAACTTTTTTTTAATACAGTGTAAGAATGTAATCAAGGAAAAATTAAATACATTTTATGAAATATAATAAGCATCTGATTCCTCATGTATTTTATTGATGTTACTCTTTTTATGTGCAATAGTTCAAAAACTTTTATATCATGTTATTATTTCTAGTATCAATTATCTTCTTTCAAATGTGGGAATTTAGAATGCTTACCATTTCTCACAAATCTCTTAATCCATTTCTAATCCCAGAGATTTATCCATAAGGACTAAATAACAATTTGGTAAATATTCCACCCCTCTTATCAGCTAAATGAAATGGACAAAGATAGCAGCACTTGCATTCTAAGAGCACTTAATACAGTGAGGGAGAACTCTCTAATCCTTTTGTTAATTTTTTATTATCACAGAAAAGAAAGACCTTATATGTAACACACACACACATACATACCAAATCCGAAAAACAACCAAAACTGGTTAAAAGAGATTAGATGTTGATGACCGTGACAGATATAAACAGAACATAGATCCTAAGGACCACGTGGAAGATCCTATACTCTGCGTCAAGCTGCACGAATGTAGTAGGTGACAGAGCTGACATCAGTCACAGAAAAAGGTGCATGTCTCTGCGGCCCTCATGCACAGAAAGGCTAACTTGCAGCACTGGAGCTCACAAAAATATAAGAACCATACTGCAACATTTGCTATGAAGAACAGAATGCAAGATCTGTTGGTTTATACTTCTGTTGGCAGCATAGGCCAGAGAACACAAGCACTTGCAGGCTTTGAAGCCAGCCCACCCAGGTGGGTTCTTCCTACCTTCTTTACACTTCTTTTTCTTTCTTTTTCTCATCTGTAAATTAGGCACAATAATAGTATTTCCTTCACGGCTTATTGTGAGGATTTAGTGATTTAATCATGCCGCACTTAAAACAATGTGTGCATCATTGTAAACTTTCAGAAAATATTATCTAATTCTCCTTTTTCAGGAGAGGGGATAGAAACATGGTATACTACCCAAAATTATAAAATATAAGTTCATGACAAAGGTAGTCTTTATTACCATTTTATAAATATGTTAATTAAGGGATGAAGAGAAACAATAATCTATAAGACTTATACATAAAAGGCTATTATTCTTTCTATTGATGAAGATTGGAAAATTTATTTTATAGTCTGACAAAGATATTAAAAATGACTCCAATTAGATTTTTAGGGAGGTGTTCTTGTTAAGAGTGTGAATCTGAGAGAACCTTACCAAAAGGTGGTTAATATGTTGCAGCAGGAACTGTTGGTGCTCCCGTCCACACTACTGGGCACTCACCTTCTCTCCTCCCAAGCTCTTCTACTAGAGTATCATGGAAATTTCTGCCCAAAGTCTTTTTCTGGCATGCCTAGGGGTGACAAGTTGATACCCCTGGAGCAGCCTCTCAGTGATGATGGATGGGAATTGGGAGATAAATAATCCAGCTTCCTCACTGCTGAGGTAGAAGTGCTTATTCTTCATTTCTACATAGCTTCCCAAAAGTCCTCAGCAGTATTCTGCTCATAAACACACTCTATATTAACATCTTTCTCTTTTCTGTCATACTTCTCCATGCCCTATCATTCCTTCCTGAGATTTTCCAAGTTGACAACTTGCCCTTTAATCCTTATCTCAGCATCTCTTTCCAGCTGACCTACAATCCTCCACCTCACTCAAGAGCTCTAAGAAATTATACATAACCGTGTTTTTTAAATGACTTGAGGAGTGTTCTCTCAGAGGCAGGATGATTGGCTGCATAGCATTTAAAAGTTTCCTTAAGCTATGTCATTCTACTTCCTAATATATGAGAATATGTTTTTACAACATTTTAATGGGATTTATCTCTCTTATGAGATGTGACTCCAAGAAGAAAGGATGCAAATGTATGGTTGGAATTCTGAACCTTTGGTTCTTTGTCAGCTGCCCCATGTTGTTTGCAGTGTACAAAGAATATATAGAGAAGAAACACTGCAAAAAAAATCATACTGTTAATTATGAAGATTTGGCCTCAAATCTTCAATGTTGATTGCTCAGCTCTTGTGAGCTTAGCTCTGCTGGCCTTTGGAAGAAGAAAACCTTGCTTCTCCACTGTCATCTTTCTCCCAAGGAGGAAAGGTAAGACTTTTGAATTGTTCAGATTCCAGGGTACTTATTGAAGCCACTTTTGCTACAGGTAGTGACTTACATGTGAAGGAAACATGGTCTCTTCATGTTTGCTTTTGCAGGTGGAGCTCTGTGTTTCATTATTGTAGTGAGTTCTGAGACTCTGGTTTGAGCTTTGAGAGAAAAAGAGCAGGCATTATAGCCTCCTTGATTCAGGAATATTTAGACCTAACTACTGCAGGAAAAATAAAATACTTCCACATGATTCAACCCGATTCATCAGGGTTCTACTTTGGCAGAAACTCCCAGCTAATGAGAAAGTACTATATTTCATATTTACCACAATTGTACATACAGGGCCCTTTGAGGAGGAAGCATGGCTAGCCACGGAAAGAATCAAGGGATCTGAATATTCTTGGAGTCCAGACTTAATGCAACTTCTGGATAAGATCGACCTCTCATTTGCTGGAAACATAAGAGCCAGAGTGACTTCATTTGTATAGGCTAGACAGAATAAGGGAGTCTAGTCTAAAAATGCTCTTTATTTACTCCTTCCTTTTCATCCACATCCAAACCTTGGCCACTAGTAGGCCACTCAGATCACAAAAGGCAAAGGAAAATAAGCCTAACAAATTTCGCCAAAGAAAAGAGATTATTTTATACTCTAAAATCTGGAGCCTCACAGGTATCAGATAGGATGATCCATCCCTAGGTGTTTCTTCATGTTACGTGTAAAAAGATTGCTCAGAGTAGTCTTTGTAATTCAGTCTATATATATTTATTGAGCACCTACTGAACACTAGAAATATCACAGTGAAACAATTATAAAAGAAAGTATCTGTCTTTTTCTAAATTTTTATATTTTTATTTTTTCAATTATAGTTGACATGTAATACTATACTAATTTCAGGTGAACGACACAGTGATTTGACATTTATATAACTTATGGAAGTGATCATCTGAATAAAACCTGCACCCATCTGACATCATACATAGTTATTACAATACTACTGATGATATTCCCCATGTTAAACTCTATATCCCCTTGTCTATTTTGTAACTACCAATTTGCACCTCTTAATCCCCTCTCCCTTCACCCAACTCCCCACCCCCAATCTGATAACCATCAGAATGTTCTCTAAATATGAACTTGTTTCTGTTGTTTGTTTGTTTGTCCTGTTCTCTAGATTCTACATTTAACATTTGTTTTTCTCTGACTGACTTATTCAACTCAGCACAATACTCTCTAGGTCTATCTATGTTGTAGATGGCAAAATTTCATTCTTTTTAAGGTTGAATAATATTCCATTGTATATATGTACCACTTCATCTTTATTCATCTATCAATGGACACCTTGCTGGCCTCTATATCTTGGTTATTTTAAATAATGCTGCAATGAACATATTGATTCACGTGTTCCTTCAAAGCAGTGTTTTGGGTTTCTGCAAATAAATACCCAGAAGTAGGATAACTGGGTTCTTCTTTGTCTCTTGTGATAGGCTTTATTTTAAAATCTATTTTGTGTTGTGTAAGTATTACTACTCCAGCTTTTTTTGTTTCCATTTTTATGAAACATCTTTTTTCATCCCTTTTCTTTCAGTCTGTGTGTCTTTCAATCTGCTTGTTGGCAGCATATGTAAGGGTCTTGTTTTCTTATCCATTCAGTCACCCTATCTTTTGATTGGAGCATTTAATCCATTTACACTGAAAGTAATTGTTGCTAGATATGTAGTTATTGCCATTTTACTTTTCATATTTTTTATCCTTTTTTTTCTTTTTTCTTCTTTTTGAAGAAGGTTCTCTAACATTTCCTGTAATACTGGCTTGATGAACTCCTTTAGCTTTTTCCAGTCTGGGAAGCTCTTTATCTGTCCTTTGATTCTAAATGACAGCTTTGCTGGGTAGAGTAATCTAATCCACTGTTAATTTCTCTTAAAGTATTCTTCATTTCAGTTATTGTATTCTTCATTTCTGACTGGTTCTTTTTTTCTTTTTTGTTTTCTATCTTCATTTTTATGTTTTCTATTTCTTTGTTAAAGTTCTCACTGAGTTCCTCTACTCTTCTCCAAAGTTCATTGACTACCCTTATAACCAGTGTTTTGAACTCTGCATCTGGTAGATTGCTTATCTCTATATTGTTGATTTCTTTCCTGGAACTTTGTTCTGTTCTTTTGTTTGGGACATGTTTCTTTGTCTTCCCATTTTGACTTCCTACTTGTGTCGGTTTCTATGTATTAGGTAGGGCTGCTATGTCTCCTGGTCTTGGTTGAGTGGCCTTATATAGTAGACATGCTATAGGGCCAGTGGCACAGTCCTCTCTGTTCACTTGAGCTGGATGCTCCAGGAATGTCCTGTGTATGGATTGTGTATGCCCTCCTATTATATATAGTTAGCCTTAGTTGCTATTTTCTAGTCAATGGTAGGCATTAATCCTTAGGTTGATTTGTTATGAGCACTGGCTAGTGACTATAGTGGAGGAACTGTTGTGCAGGGACTGACCTTATGGAGCAGAATTTACTTTAGTTGGACTCTGGTGCTTGCTCTGTCTGCTCTTTGGGTGTGTTATCCTCACATGTGGTACTCTGGCTAAGACCAAAGCCAACGTCAGGCATGCAGGCTAGGGCCTCCTGGAAGGGATCCTGCTGCAGGCCAATTTCAGCTACAGCCTGTGCCTTGCTAGGGACTACCTGGTATGAGTCACCAAGCAATCTGCAGATGGCCACCACCCATGCGCACTGGGCTTGGAAGTATTTTGAGAGGCTGAGCTGCAAACTGAGGCCAGCTGCTGCTAGTGCTGGGCTTTGGGCTGCTCAGCAAGAGGTATGGGATACACTGAGGCCAAATGCTGTTTGTTTAGGTTTTGTGAACCTTTGAGAGATTTTAGGAGCATCCACAGTATGAGTCAAGACAGGCCATTTGTATGGAAAAACCACTGAAAGCAGCTTGAATGGTTCCAAAAGTTGGAAGGGGTGGGGCCTCAGGGACTCATTGAGGTAGGGCAAATGGTATTATTTGCCCTATGTTGCTGGAGGTGCAGATATGGTGCCCATCTGGGTCCATAAGATGGGCTGGGGAGGGCTCAACAAAGGGACAATGTCCTCTGCTAGCACTTCCATCTCGGAGAAAGCTGCCCTTCTAGCCCTCTCCCTGAAGCAAGACAATTAAGTTCTTCCTCATATGTCCTTGGAGCCGTTCAAGCTGCTGCTGCAGCACTGGAGCTCAGAGGAAGTGAGTCTGTTACCAAGAAGTTCATGTGGGGGCCTTTAAGAGGAACACCTGAGATTCCCCCAGCCCTTGGTCTTACTCAGACACAATATCTTCTGGTTTTTACTGCCAGAAATTTTGAGGGCTTCTCTTGCCAGCACTGGAACCCTGGGCTGGGGAGCCACGTGTGGGGTGGGACCCCTCAGTCCTCTGGGGGAACCTCTGCACTTGAGATATTTCTCCCAATTCTCAACTGCCACATGTAAGTGTAAGACCAGCCTGTTTCATGTCTCTACTCTTCCTACCAGTTTTGAAGTGGCTTCTTCTGTGTGTTCCCAGTTGTAAGACTTGTTCAGCTAGACTTCAGGTGACTCCCAGTGCTGGCTGTTCTGTAGTTTATTTGTAATTTTAATGTGGTTTTGAGAGGAAGCAAGCACAGTGTTTAGTTACTCTGCTGTCTTGACCAGAACTCAAAAGTACCTACTTTAATAGAATTTACCCCAACCTAGCCGAATGGTAGTAACAAAAGAGAGACTCCAAAGGGAAAAGAAAAATAGGAAAGATTACTTTTAAACAGAACTTATAATTATGAATACACATTAAAGGATTTAACTCATTCACACAACAAAAAGACATAAGAAAAGTTTGTAGAGGCTTCTGATTAAATTCTTAGTTCATAACATGGAGCCAAGGAGAGCCACTCTTTCACCCACGTGACCTGCATTGCTTGCTACTTCCTAGAACCTTGAGGTGACACAGCCTTTGGATGAATATAGCACTGGGTAAAGCAGAGAGAAGAAATGAGTCATTCGAGACCTGGTTGAGATCCCTGTTTTGTGGGATTAAATGATTCTGAAGCCTTATGGATCCCCTTCTTTTTGAGATCCTATAACAGTTGCTCTAGCATTGTAGGGGTTTCTGCTTTTTCTAGATAAAAATATTTAAATGGACTTAGAAATTGATGTTAGCAATTGTTGCAGTCAGAAGCCTCTGCATAACTGGAAGGTATTTGAAATGGGTTATTTAATCATCTGGGGTTGAAGGTAGTGGTATCTATGTATTATCAAGGTATGAAATTATGCTGTCCATCATATGCAGTGGTAAACAGGTAAATCAAGTATCATCTGAGGTGTCCATCAGAGGCAAAGATATAAAGTGCTGAGCTGCCACTGCCAAGGAAATACATTTCTCTCATGATTCTATTAACATGACAAAGATTAAAGTTTAAAGAAAGAAAATATTGGGCTTAATTTTTAAAATTAACTCAGTCTAGACTAAATCTCAGTGGCTTCTTATGACTTCTAAATAAATCTCTCATCTTTCACTAGCAGAAATGAACTAGCTGAAAAACAAATGTTCTATATATTTCTGTGGGTTGTGGATTTCCATACCAGTTGACTTTATAACCTTAGCAGAAATCTTAAGAGACTGTTGGAGCGATGGTCGTTAAATATAGAACTCATAGCATGGGAATGAAATTTTCTAGGATAACCTAGAGGAGTAAAGGAACCCAGATGTCTAACTCCAATGAATTTTCCATATTAGCTGAAGTAACCCCTTTCTACTTTCTAAGAGCTTGTCTCTGCCTTACTTAAAGACTCAAAATCTCACTGGCTGGAGGGAATTCTATTTCAATAGGAAGCCAGTTAACCTTATCATTGCACTGTATTCTATTTAATCTACAACTAAATTAGATCCCATCATATGCGTGTGGAGTGGGAGAGGGGGCATTCATATTACAAAGTCAGGACTAGTAGGATATAATTTACCAAAAGAATTGGAGCAATTTTCTAATTCATATCTGGAAAAATCTAGAGAATATGTCTGTGCTTGCTTGAGCAAAGAGGGGAAATGTAATTTTAGATCAGGCTGAATTTATCTATATGAGTTCCAGAATTCTGTATTCAGCGTGACTTCAACAGCTGGATGTAAAGATAATTGGTTGAGTGACTGAAATGAAATCTCAGGTGGCTCTTGCTAAATCAAATCAAGAAGGCAGAGCATTTTTAGAATAACATCAGTAAAGAAATCCAAAGATATTGAGGGATAAAATATTTTGGAGTAAATTTAACACATGTGACTGACTTCTCTCCACCTCACTTTGACCCAGAGAGGGCTTGACACAGCTTTCATCAATGCCTTGATAGCTGTTTTGCTAAAATGAGTGCCAGCATGTCAGAGATCTTTCCTAGCCGTTCATAGGTTAAAGCTGCTGGAGGAAGATGCTGCAATTGAAACGATTTCCTGATATCAATGGATAAGGGAAGTTCCTGGGGGTGATAGATTTTGGGTCACACTTAATCTCTAAAAGCAAGATGGATGTGATTACTAAAATAGGTATCAGGCACCATGTGATAATCAGAGTGGTCTGGTTTGGTCTGCAAGATCGATGGCGGTGGCTGGAACATGGAAGCCAAGGATCTGCCTTTTTATACCATTATAACTATAAAGCTTGAACAATAGCCTTTGATCACCCCAGGGTAGAGGCTGGTACTTCTCTAATCATGGAGCTTAAAAGTCACAGAGTCTCCAAACTGAGGTACCTCTCTCAACATCAAATGTTAGGTCCTGTAAGATTCATCTGTGCTCTCAAAATTCAAAAGGTCATGAAAGGTCATACTCTATTACTTTTATCTCTGTGAATCTCTTCAATGAATGCTATCTCGGAAGACCTGTGTATGTAGTGTTAGATCCTTCCCCTTTATTTGTTTGAATATGGTATTATTCAACAATTGCTTTTGACTAATTCCTGAGGCCAGTGACTACAATCTACCAAGAATTGGACAAAAGATGTCAGATGACAATAGAATTTTGACTAGAGGAAACAACCCAGCTCATGATTATTTCTCCAATTACTAAATGCAAAGTTAAAATAGAGTTAGTCCTTATTATTCACAGATTCATATTTACAAAGTTATAAAGTTGCTTACTCACTAAAATTTATCTGTAAGCCCAAAATTACTACTGGCAGAGCTTTTACAGTCATTCATAGACATCCAGAGCAATAAAAATTGTAGTTGCCCATTGCACATATTTCCAACTGAGGTCCATCAAGGCAATGCTCTGGCTTTTTATTTTGGCTCTCATACAGATATGACCAAAGGATGGAGGTGGCAGGGGGCAGTGCAGAGCAAGAAGCTCCAGCACTATGGCTGGCTGACTGGAATTTGAAACTTACTTTCACTTTTGTAAAATGAACATTATAGGATCTACCAGGATGAACTGTTTTTAGGATCTAAAGTAATCTGTGATCTATTTCTTTCTATCTATCTATCTATCTATCTATCTATCTATCTATCTATCATCTATCTAATCTATCTATCTATCTATCATCTATCTATCTATCTATCTATCTATCTATCTATCTATCTATCTATCTGCATTTCCCCTAAGAACAATGGTTCAGTATTCACTAATCCAGTATTGGTTAGTACATAACTACCATGATTAGCAAGAATTGATGGTAGATGCTTCCATCAACAGATAGAAACCACACTGGTTCTTTGACCTGTTGTAATTCGTACTGTAAAGTTGGATGATAATATCGTGCACCTCTTAGGGTTGCTATGAGGTTAGATGAATAAATACATGTAAAATTATTAAAATAGTGTCTGGACAGTAGTAACAACCATATACATTTTTGCTATTATTATCATTCTTAGGAATGGCTAAGTGGGAGTTTCTGGAGTTTTTCCTATCCACAATAGGAATAAATCAAAGGCAGTATACAGATCTAGTAACATTACAAAAATTTGCTATATCATTAAAGGGTTGAAGATGTGGCCTCTTCATTGGAACAAATCAATATAGCTCTTCCTAAGCACCAACTGATTTGACAAATGCTTTTTCTCTATCTCCAAACTCAATAAATAGCAGAAGTTTGTTTCCATGTGACAGAAATAGCCATACATCTTCATTGTCGTGCCACAGGGTTATATCAACTTTCCAGGTTTGTGTCTCAAGTCATTATTCAGGGACAAGTAATTACCTTGTCAGTGCTCAGGATATCACACTGGCCACAACCTTACTGACATCATGTAGACAGAAAACAGAGCAGGGTTCCTATCACCTTGGTAAGATACACAAGTGCCACAACACGGAAAATAGATGCCATAGAAGTGCAAAATCTTTTTGGCTTTGAAAGAAAAATAAATTATATATTTGTGAGCTGCACTGAGCCACATACGGTGGCCCTAAATAATTGCAGTTTTGACCCAAAGAACAAGAATGCTCTCCCACTGCTGCAGGCTGCAGTGAAGACAACTCTGGCCCTGGTTGCTCAGTGGATCCTATGACTATAATCTGAATACGCTGTTTTGTCCTAAGCTTCTGCTGCTGTCCCAAGAGAGAAAATTGGCCTCTTTAAGGTTACCAAGGAGGTACTCTGACCTTTACACTTTGTTTTCAATTATTTGTTAAATACTACCAGCTTTTCATTAGGCAGGACATTGCCTTCACTTAATAACAACCAACTAATTCCTCTGTCCTTTTGTGTGCTGTTTCCAGTGCTTTTTAGATACACCAAGCATGGCATTTCTTTTCATAAGAATAGTCTCCCAGCCACCATCAGTGACTCTACCAACTGGCTGCCTCCTTGAGCCAGGGACTATTCATGGCTCACATACCACTTAAGATAGTGTCCTTGCTACCAAGGAGCTGGTTGGTGATCCAATTCTGGACCCACATCTCTCCTACAGGCTTTCGTGGACTACTCTTGGAATCAGCTGGGTTCCCTGGGAAGCAGACATGGGGATGGGTCTGCAGAAGGCTTTTGTGAAAGGAAAATGGAGGAAGGAGGATTATGAGCCACGATGCATTTCTGGAAAACAAACAGACAGACAAACAAACAAACAAACAAATGAAACCTCTGCCAGGCCCAGGGGGAGCTGCAGAGGGAGTTCAACCTGTTAGAAAGGTTCTGAGTTGGGCAGAAATGGCCAGGCCTTCTTACCTCAGCTTTGCTCCATTGTCATCATAGATCATCTTGAAAAGTGTGTGACTTTGGCTAACCTCATTTCTCAAACTGAATCCTGTATTGAAAAGGATCTGAGGGTCTCATTGTTTACAGTGAATTCAAGTAATTATATAATGATAAAGTTGACCTGCAGATTTTATAGTGAAGCCAGGGCATTTCTTGCCCAGCAGGAGAGCTTCCCAAGACTAGTGGCTTTAAAATAAGAACTCACTTTAGAATAAGTATGTTCTTGAGGATAGAAAGCAATATGAGTCCATGTTACAATAAAACTTCAGATATTCGGATCATTAATGATGTTTCTACACTATACAACTGAGATAAAATTACAGGTCTAATTTTGAGGGCATTTGGAGTAACATTGAAAATTATTTGCCACTTTCATGTGTACTTTAAAAAATGCTTACATATACATTATCTCATTTTGTCCACAGAGTGACTCTAACAGGTGGGTAGAGCAGTGTCAAAAATTTCCTTTTCAGTTTTTATTGTGATCTCATAAACTTCTAAAGATATTTTCATGACACCAGAACAAAAAAAAGATTACTACCCTTAGCTGCTATAGAAACAATCTGAGAACCACTAATTTCAAATCCAAAATACCAGCATTTTCTTAATATTTGTTTCAGATATTGTCATGACTTTAAGTTCACATGAATTCGATACATTTAAAAGTTGTTATATTATATGTTTGACTTTGAATTGTGACATTGATACATATTATATTAAACATTAGAAAATTTGATAAGATATAAAACTACCGATTATAACACAAATTTTCAGTTTTTACTATCTTCCTTCCTAACTTTATGTACATTTTTACATTACTGTAAATATTTGTAATATATAATTTTCTACTTTGCCTTTTTAAAACTTAACATTTAATTTAATTAAATTCTAAAGAATTTCCAAGTCCTGTAATTACAGAGTCACCATTACTATAATTTAAATAAACTGTCTAATATTATATCTAGTGTTTTAAAATGTTTTAAACATGGTTTGAATGGGCATTTTTAAAATGAAGTTTATGGAAAATAGACATTAGGGGATGTATGAAGTAAAAAAGTACATTTTAAAATAGTATTATACTAAATAAAATTTTTTAAATAATTTAAAAAATGCAAAAATGAATAATAAAAATTAAGTTTTTCAAAATCCAAACCAAAAACATATGATTATAATCATTTATAATGTAATTCTTCCTTGTGAGACTTTAGCATTTTCACTGACCTTTTAGACTGAATATAAAAATAGAAGACTTTATCATAGCCTTAGTCTGTAGACCTATTTTTAGATATACAGTGTCATGACCTCAACTTAATAAAAATCAAACACAAAGAGATAAAAGTGGGAACTTTCTTTGCAGAAATTCCTTTGGAGCTATATCCTGCCTCACTTCTACAAGAAAAATTCCCACAGAAATCAATAGGAGATTAAAATAAATATCAATGGCAGGATACATTCCAAATTATGAATGAAAACTTTAAACTTGACAGGTTAATTGTTTTTCAGAACAACTAGAATTTGAGGGTAGCATTTTTGTGAGGGAAGCCCAACATTTTGGCTGTAGATAAATTAGTACACAGCATTCCGTATAGCAGGGCCTTTTCTGTGGAAGTTGTGTTGGCCCATTGTTTTATGACATTGGTTTTGGCCATGTTGAAGAGAGGTTTCCAGGCCAGGCATGTTGATTTTACATTAGTGGGCCAAGTTTGCAATATGCTTTTACTTAAAGGACAAACAACAGATAAAGTGAAAGAAATGTGTTTCAAACACTTCTTGTTTAGACATATTATTCAGAAATTATTAAGATAATTACCTTTAATTATCTTAAAGGTAATTATAATAATATCAAAAATGAAAGATTCAAAAGTGAGATTGGGTAATGAGTGACTTGAAGCCCATTGGCTACAAAATGTTACAACTAGTACAAATGTATACACAGTGTTCAGGTACCTAACTTATTTAGAGCACTTGAATAGAAGTTTCTATAAAAGTTTTGCATTAATTATTAAACTTTGCCACCACGCCCCCAACAAATACACAGCCTTGGATACCTTAGTCTTTCTGAGTCACTTTCTTTTTTTTTTGAGAAAAGATAATGACAATACTTTTCTGTGAAATGAGGATGAGATACAAGAAAGAGCTAAATAAACATTTAAGAGTTTAGAAGTCAGGAGTTAGGCAACAATGGACAATGATTCAGTATTTCAGTGCTGAGAGGATTAGTTATCCTGAGAATCTTGTCTCTTTTCCTTGCCATTACGAGTCAGCTGCCACACCTCACAACTATCAACTGATGTCTCCTGTCTAGAACTATAACATATGATCAATCCTAGCTGCAAAGGAGTCTGGGAAATAGAGTGGAACATTTTCTGCAGAAGCACAATTGGATTGGATAGCCTCGTATAATTCCTTTTAATTATCTTAAAGGTACTTACCAAAATTACAATATTTTTATAATTTTAAAATTATTTTATGTTTTTCAATTATAGTTGACATACAATATTATATTAGTTTCAGGTGTACAATGCAATAATTAGACATTTATATAATTTATGAAATGATCACCCCGATAAATCCAGTACCTATTTGGCAACATACATAGTCATTACAATACTACTGACTATATTCCCCATGCTATACTATACATCCCTACGACTATTTTGTAACTACCAGTTTGTACTTCATATTCCCCTCCCCATTTCACCGACCATCCCACCTCCAAATTTGACAACCATCAGAATGCTCTCTGTAAATCTGAGCTTGTTTCTTTTGTTTGTTTGTTTACCTTATTCTCTAGATTCCACATTTGACATTTATCTTTCTCTTTTTGCCTTATAACACTCAGCACAATACCTTCTAGGTCCATCCATGTTGTTGCAGATGGCAAAATTTCATTTGCTTTTATGGCTGAATAATAGTCTATTGTAGTGTGTATGTGTGTGTATTATACACACCACCTCTTTATCCATTCATCCATTGGACACCCAGGATGCCTCCATAACTTAGCTACTGTAAATAACTGCATAAACATAAACATTCACATGTCTGTCCAAAGTAGTGTTTAAATTTCTTCAGATAAATACCCAAATTTGTGGGACAAATTAATCCTTCTTTGTCTTTTGTTACGATCTTTGTTTTAAAGTCTATTTTGTCTTGTATAAGTATTGCTACTCCAGCTTTTTTTCTTTGATTCCATTTTCATGATTCTTTTTTCATCCCTTTATATTCAGTCTATGTGTCTTTCAATTTCAAGTGTGTCTCTAGTAGACAGCATATGTAAGTGTCTTGTTTTCTTATCCATTCAGTCATTCTATCTTTTGACTAGAGCATTTAACCCATTTACATTTAAGGTAATTGTTGATGGATCTGTTGTTATTGCCATTTTATTGTTCATATTTTGTATTTTTTTTCCTTTTTTCTTCTTCTTCTTAAAGAAGTTTCTTTAACATTTCCTGTAATACTGGCTTGATGAACTCCTTTAGCTTTTTCTGTCTGGGAAGCTCTCTATCTGTCCTTCAATTCTAAATGATAGCTTTGCTGGGTAGAGTAATCTTGGTTGTAATTTCTCACTTTTCATCACTTTCAATATTTCCTGTCAATCTCCTCTGGCCTGCAAAGTTTCTGTTGAGAAATCAACTGAGAGTCTTATGGAAGCTCCCTTATATGTAACTAAGTGTTTTCCTCTTGCTGCTTTTTAAGATTCTCTCTTTGAATTTAAACTTTGGCATTTTATTGATGATGTATCTTGGTGTGGGATGGTTTTGGTTCACCTTATTTGGAACTCTCTGCACCTCCTGAGTTTGTACATCTATTTCTTTCATCATATTAGGGAAGTTTTCAGTCATTATTTCTTGAAATAGTTTTCAATTCTTTGCTCTCTATCTTCTCCTGGTATCCCTATGATGGGAATGTTGGTATCCTTGAGGCTGTCCCAGAGGCCCCTTAAACTATCCTCATTTTTTTGGTTTCTTTTTTCTTATTGCTGTTCTGATTGGGTGTTTTCTGCTACCGAATCTTCTAAATCACTGATTCGATCTTCTGCTTCATCTAATCTACTGTTAATTCTTCTTAAGGTATTCTTCATTTCAGTTATTGTATTCTTCATTTCTGACTGGTTCTTTTTTTCTTTTTTGTTTTCTATCTCCACTTTTATGTTTTCTATTTCTTTGTTAAAGTTCTCACTGAGTTCCTCTACTCTTCCCCGAAGTTCATTGAGTACCCTTATAATCAGTGTTTTGAATTCTGTATCTGGTAGATTGCTTGTCTCCATTTTTGAGTTCTTTCTCTGGAACTTTGTTCTGTTCTTTTGTTTGGGACATGTTTCTTTGTCTTTCCATTTTGGCTGCCTACTTGTATTGGTTTCTATGTATTAGGTAGGACTGCTCTGTCTTCTTGTCTTGGTTGAGTGGCCTTATGTAGTAAGCATGCTGTGGGGCCAGTGGCACAGTCCTCTCTGGTCACTTGAGCTGGGTGTTCCAGGTGTGTCTCTTGTATGGGTTGTATGTGCCCTCCTGTTATAGCTGAGCCTTCGTCGCTCTTTGCTAGTCAATGGGAGGCATTGACCCTTGGGCTGATTTTTTAATGAGCACTGGCTGGTGACTATAGTGGAGAAGCTGTTGTGGAATGGCTGACCCTACAGAGCAGGATTTGCTTTAGCTGGGCTCTGGTGCCTGCCCTGACTTACCCCAGGTGGTGCTCTGGCTAAGACCAAATCCAGCCATCAGGCATCCAGGCTAGGGCCTTCTGGAAGGAATCCTGCCACAGGCCAGTTTCAGCTGCAGCTTGTGCCCTGCTGGGACCACCTGGAATGAGCCACCAAGCAATCTACAGATGGCTGCCACCCACACTCTCTGGTCTTAGAAGTGCTTTGAGAGGCCCAGTTGCAAAACAAGGGCAGCTTCCTCTAGTGCTGGGCTTGGGGCTGCTCAGAAAGAGGTATGGGATACACTGAGGTCAGATGCTGTTTGTTTAGGTTTGGTGAACCTTTGAGAGGTTTTAGGAGTGTCTGCAATATGAGCCAAGATAGGCCATTTGTATGAAAAAGCCACTGGAAGTGGTTTGGGTGGACCTGCAAGTTGAGAGGGGTGGGGCCTCAGAGACTCACCAGGACAGAGTGAATGATGTTAGCTGTGTTGCAGGAGACTCAGACATGTCACCCACCTGGGTGTGCAAGCTGGGAGAGGGAGGACTCAGCAAAGGAACATATCCCTCTGCCAGCACTTCTGTCTGGGAGAAAGCTGCTCCTCCAGTCCTCACCCTTATGCCAGACAACTCAGTTCCTCCCTATATGTCCCTGGCATTTTTTGAGTTGCTGCCCCAGCGCTGGAGCTCAGAGTGAGTTTGTCACTTAGTAAGTCTGTATGTGGGCCCCTTAAGAGGAAAGTCTGCAACTCTCTCAGCCCTCTGTCTCACTCAGCCATAATCTCTGCTGGTTTTCACAGCCAAAATTTGTAGGGACTTCTCTTCCTGGCACTGGAACCCTCTGTTGAGAAGCCCAGTGTGGGGTTGAGAACCCTCACTCTTCCAGGGGGACCTCTGCACATAAGATATTTCTCCCAATTCCCAACTGCCACACATGAGTGTGGGACCATCTCATTTCATGTTTCTGTTCCTCCTACCAGCCTCGAGATGGCCTCTTCTGTGTGTGCCCAATTATAGGACTTCTTCAGCTAGACTTTAAGTGACGTCCAATGATGGGAGTTCTGTAGTTTAGTTGTAATTTTAATGTGGTTGTGAGAGGAGGCAAGCACAACATTTACCTACTTCACCATCCTAATTAGAATCTTCTCAAGTTTGCAATAATATTTTGGATAAGGATAGGCAGAAAATAGATGTTCATTCACTTCCATAAGGTAAGTAATCATGCTTGTTTTATTTACTCCTCTAACTCCCCTGTTAGAGCTCTAGCTACATAGGATCACTGTTACATGGCAGAGTGGTTGGCACATAATATGTAGCCAAGAAATATGTGGTCAAAGTAGTAGTATTTATTTCAAAGATGCTATTTGATTCAATTAAGATTTTACAAATGTACGTTATGTTAAAGTTATATGTTAGGGGCTATAAGAAATATAATGATTCTAACAATACCCCAAATCTAAAGGGGACTATAATCTGATGGGCAGGTGAACTTGAATCCAACCAATTAAAACACCAAGTCATATTGGTTAGGACCATAATTAGATATTTAAATAAAGTACTCAAGAAATATAAAGAAATGGCCATTATTTTCCACTGTAAATTAATCAAAAAATTAACTGTAAGACTGAAGAACACAGGGAGGGTAGAATATAAGAAGGAAGGATTAATTTCTATAGTAATAAAGATTAAAATGACAGTGACAGTACTTTACAAAGTAATTCATTTATTTGGAAGTGGAAGAACAGACTTGTGAATGAATCTTCTGGGAACAGTAACGAGAGTGGTGAGTTTTGATTATTTAACAATTAAAAGTAAAGTACACAAAATGACTTCTTTTATGAAGTTAAATGATCCCAGTATGAAGATAACAGAGATATGGAAATTAAAATGAGATGTCTAGTCCACAGGGAATAAAGAGTATTTGGTTGAAATGGAAGCAATTTTTTTTCTCCTGTGAGACTCAAGATCTTGAACAGTAAAAACATTAAAAAAAAAAAAAAACCTAAAAATGTAAGTACTAGTGGGAAAATCATACTGCCTCTGATTAACTTTAAAAGCTGAGCACATATTGAATTTGTTATCAAGGAGGCTGTTAAGAGAAGTCCAAATAAATCACTGTGGTTCCAAATTTACCTTAGGTTGAAATGGTCTGATCATATTTTTCCCCATACTGGGTGGAATGAAAACCTCTGTCTAAAGCATGTTAGTGTTGCTACATCAGTTTCTTTTAATACTAGTTTTGGCAAATATTTTAAGGTGATTGAGCCATGAAAATCTGTCTGAGATTAAAAATCTGCCGTTAGCCCAAGGAATGTAATAGTAAGTGAAATGTCAGGAAGAATTCAATATACGTGTTTGAGCTTGTAGGACAACTGCATTCTAAGGAAATTAAACTGAGAAGAAAATTTTGCTTCAACATAGCCAATATATGACTAAATTAGATAGTTTGCAAACCTCTTGTTCAGTGTCTGCATCATAAACTCTTATTAAATAAATATACATTCCCTTTCTCTGATTCTAAGACGTAATGTTTGTTGAGCATTTACTATATTCCCACTACTGTGTTAATTGCATTACATATTTTCTCATTTAATTTTCACAGCAACCTAATGAGTTAGGAACTATTTTTAATTTTCTTTTAGTAATGAGAAAACTGAGAAATAGTCTATCTGTGGTCACAGGTATTAAGCAGAAAGGCAAAACTAGGCCCAGGACTCTTTGTCACTCTTGACCACCCTTTCACATACTATGCCTAATGTCCAGATGCATCAGATGTGTTTTTAAAAAAACACTTAGAAAATTGACATACCCTTGATATTAATATCCACGACTATTTCTTAACCTAATTATTAAATTTAAACTAAAATGCCAGTATTCTCAGATCTGTAAAGAAAGGCTTCCTTTACATTAGACATTATTGTGCAGCCAGTTCCCACATTTATCTCTGGCAGTGAGTTGTTCTCACTGTTTGAAAAGATTTTGTTTATTTTGCTAGGAAAATATAAAATCTGTTCTATGTTATAGTAAGTGAAAAAGTTTAAGAAATGTATTGACTATAGTACTTAGGTATGTTTCCTTTTATGTATTCTCTTTAATGTTTAATGAGAAAATCTTTCTCTGATTTTCCTTCTTTAAAAGGAGAATGTTAATTCCCTAAGCTTATAAATTTAACTATGTACATATTCCATGTAAGAATAGTTTTTGAAATTAAAAAAAAAAACAAGGACAAAAATGCTACTCTAGTAAAATGATGTCTGTGTTTGAAGACTGCCATTTGTCATTTGTAATAGCATTATACTGAGATAATATTGATAGGAATACAACCTTCTTTCATGAAATAACTGCTCATGTGGTTTCTACAAGCAATTCCTCCTCCACACTGAGTGTTGTCCTAGGGCGCTATGTAAAGGTGTTAGTCCTGGGAGTGGTTTCTGTTATTTGGGGCACTGAACAAAGGAAAATAGAGATCTGAAGGAAAAAAGAGAGTAAACTAGAAGCTAGGAAATGTCTGAAAATTCGAGTCTGTAAAATCAGATAGTATAAACACAGGAGCCCAAGTAAAGTATCTTACAAAGTCTCCATGAACCAATTTGAAAAGTTGAGCCTAAAAGATTCCCCTTGGGCACAAGATATAAAGTAAGGCTTCTTTTATAGCTTGGCAGAAGTAGATCTATGCTGGGAAAGATATCAATTTTAGACACTTAAAGTTATTAAAGTCTCATTTTCACAACTGAGTCTCTTAACGGTGGGTAGTTCAGCTAATGGGATAATTTAACCAAGAAAGAAATTTATCCAAAAAATTCCTTAAGGACTGATATAAGAAACTTTTTACTAAGGCAACAAAACCAGAATTTATTAAATTGTACCATGATCGTCCTACAAGCAAATCTAATATTAAAAGTATTAAAAGATTTTTTACTGTAATATCCACAGGGACTTATATTTCTTGACCTCACTTTGTCCCTAGATCCAAAATTTATAAAAATTAAGTGGTGAAAGCTGACAAGATGCTTGAATTACCTTAAGATGACACATTATGAATTTAAAGTAAGAGAGATGATGACCTAACATTTGCTTGAAGTAACATATTCACTAATTGCAAGCTTAGAAGAAAAATTTTCGGTGAGACTATATCTTAAGGAAATTACAATTTCAGGAAATTTCTTTATGATGTAAAAATCCTCTGGGTAAAAAAAATGGCGTGAGATTTTACACCTAATGAATTTTATACAGTAAAACAAAACAGACTTTAGGACCTAATAATACCAGCTCCCACATGTTGGGTGCCCTGTGCCTGTCAGACACTGTGCTTGAGCTTGACTTGCATTCATTATCTCATTTGATCTTACCCTTGACTCTCCAGAGTGCTGCTACTTCTTACTCTACAGATGCAGAGGAAGGCGCAGAGAAGGAACCAAGCCTCAGTGAGGATACTTGATTTGCTGGATCTGGGATGAGATATCATATGTGCCTGGTTCCAAAACTCAATTTTTGAGCACAGGAAAGATATGGCTATTAATTATACCTTTCTCATGTCATTTGTTGTTACATAAACAAGGAAAAATATATACTCCAAAGGGAACACTTACATCATGTATTAGATTGATCATGATAAAAATGTATATATAGTTAAAAGAAAATTTTGTATCGTTACCTTTGAACATTTCAGGCTAAATCCTTTCAGTTACTTGAATTTTGACAGAAGTGTTGATTTTCCTCTTGGGGATAGAATCTCCTTCTTTTTTGTCCGTGTTCAAAACAAACTGAGAAATAAGATGAGTAAAATACTGTATTATCTGACAGTTTCTGTGGTTTAAGAATCCGGGAGCATTCTTTCTGGTGGGTTCTGGTTCAGAGTCTCTCATGTGGATACATGCTCTTTAGCTGTCATCCATGGCTGTCATCATTATTTCAAAACACTGAAGATTCATTTCCAAACTCACTCATATGGTAGTATGCAGCCTATGCTTCTCACCAGCTGTTGGCCAAACACCTCAATTTCTCGCCGCACAAGCCTCTACACAGGCAGCCTGAGTGTCCTTAGAACATAGCAGTAGGCTTCCTTCAGAGCCAGTGACCTGAGAAAGAGAAAGCAAGAGAGTAAAATGATATTATCTATCATTTATGTACTAGTTTCTGAGCCATACACCATGTCTTCTTCTATTTCTTAGAAATGGGTCACTAAATCCAGTAATACCCACAACAGAGAGAATTAATTACACGAGGGTTTAAATACTAGGAGGCACGGAACATTAAGTGCCATCTTAAGGGCTGGCTCCCCGAAAAAAGTCATGAGAAAAAAAATCTTAATTATATTCTCACCAAGATGCCACTGGTTAGTCGATACAAATTAATTAGAATCTTTGATTTGCTAATTTAAATTTAATAGGGATTAATGTCCATCAAAAGGGTTTAATGCAATGCACCTACCATTTCTGGGAAAGAAAACTGCCATGCCTTGTTGCTTAATTTCCATTTCTTCTCTGAGCTGTATGTCTTTGGCGCTTCAGTGTTGTATGGATGGTGAGCTCTGTCAGGTCGCACAGCCAGTATGTGTCTTGCAGAAGGGAATTTTTAATCCTGTGCCACAGCAGTTAATGCCTTTGCCTCTTGTTATAAAATTGCTTAAGCCCAAGAAATTTGTTTCTTAACATTGTTTTTCATCTTGTTCCTATATATATTTCAATTAAAAAACAAACAAACAAAAAACATTTGCAACATTTTCCTGAAATGAAACTGCTGTGAATGCTTCTGAAGCCTGTGCGCCTTGACTCTGGTGAGGGCCAAGACCCTGTCATGTGCTCCACAATACACTCTCTTTCCTCTGCTTGTGGATTCCATTAGGTTATCAGTCAGCTTCCCTCGTAATAGAGTGAAACCACTGAAGCGCCCCTATCCCACTCTACAATAACTACATCACCATGAAACCGCTCCTGAATTTCTTTGAGTAGTTTCCATTTGAGTCTGTGGACAAGTCTCATAAATCCAGTCTTTTTCCTGGCCCTGAAAAGAGATAATTTGGGGCAGCTGGTTGTTGATGATCTGCTGCTGCTTACCAAAGCCTGGTGCCAGCAATTTCAGATAAAACCTCAGAAATTCTGCACAGCATACATGAAACTCAACTGCCTTATAGTTCAAAAGCAACTGTATCAGGGTGTACATATGCATTGACATAAAAACTCAAGTTCTCTCTGCAACTTAGTTATTACCTCTGCTGCCCTTGACCACCAGGACCTCTGCAGCCACAAGTACCTGCTGTGGCTTTTTCTGTCTAAGCATCATATACAAGTGTATTTTAAGGCCAAGCAGCATCAACTTTAGCTCTGATCCAAGCTGCTGGTTCCTGCTGAGGGTTTCACTGCCCCAAGCATCTTTGTCAAGGCCCTTCTAGACTTAATTCCATAGAAAGTTGCTTTCTCATGGAGAAATACAACATAATCTGCCGCTGTAGACCCAGATTAAAATTCCATGTGCCCTAAATCTTTAAGGTGCTGGCCTATGCCACAACAGTTAAAAGTTGATCCAACATAAGCCATTATAAACCTTAAAGCATTTGCTGCAAAACTTACAGCGGAAACTCCAAACCATACGTCTTAGCTCCAATGAAAATGCTCTCCGTGCATTTATTTCTCTTTTCTCCTCAGCTCGCCCCTTACATTTCATTTCTCAATGCTCCCAGCCAATGCATTCAATATTGAGCACTAGTGTCCCTCAATACTGCAGATTCTCCATCACAATAGGAGATTTGCCTAGAAATAAACAGTTACGACTTTTTTCTGCCCAGAGGCTGGATCTCAGAGATAAATGGGGGAAAAAAAAACTGAGCATGCCGTTTATTTTTCCAAATTTACCTACTATATAAGATATTTCACATAGGTTGTGTTTACCTTAGTAGACAGGCAGAAATGAGCTAGGAGTAAGTCACACTAATCAAATGTCCTCCAAAGGAAGAAAACGTCAGGAATGAGAGAGAAGCCATTTTTTTTTTTTTGAACAAAATGATGAGTGCATTTCTTAGGCTTATAGCACAGGCAAAAGGAGAAAAAAAAACATCTCTTGCCTTATTATTATGTTGAGTATTCTTGTATGAGTGTAGCTGTTGCTTTGTCACACTGTAGTATTGGAGATTTGAAGAAGAGATGAGCATGTTCACCAGGAAAGGATCAATTTGGTCAGAGAAAGCTATTGCTCTTCCTCGCTGCATATCCGAGCCATCTGGTGTCAGACGCCTTCTTATCCCTGAGCCATTCTTCTCTAATGTCAGCACTGGTCTCTCAAATGCCAAATCCAACAAATATTCCTCAGTTCTCCTCCAATGTGATCTTGCTTTGATATTTGAGACTATGCTTTTTGGAATGATATATTTTATTTTTCAATATCTCTTTTTCAAAACTCTCTTCTGCCTTGGCTTTCTTAACCCTGAATTCTCCAGAGTCTTAGGCTAGATCTCTGAAAGATCCTTCCCTTTCTCTTACCATCATTTGTTTTTTCCTTAAAGGAAGTAATTCCACAGGTGTCTGCCCCAGCCCTAGTGCCTAGTAACCATGTAGACACCTCTGCCATGGTGTCTACAACAACCTCCATGAGAGTAACTCAGAGCATTGTATCATTAGCCCTAAATTATATTTCTTTGTATTTTCAACATTCAAAATACATGTATCCAACACACACACACACACACACACACACACACACACACACACACACAATTTTATTTTATTTTATTTTTTACCAGTGCTCTCCTTCATATATTCCTTACCTCAGTCAATCAGATCCCCATCATCCCTCAAGTCACTCAGGCCAGAAACAACATGGTCATCTTGTTTCCACTTTTCCTTCATTTCCCATGGTCATCTAGGCAGGTCAGAGGGTGTTTATTGTAGGGATCTGTCCTGCTCTGGATCAGTTAGACCTGGGTTCAGTCCCAGCTTTACCACTTCCTAGCTGTGTAATCTTGAGCAAGCCATTGAACATTTCTAATCCTTAATTCCCACATCTGTAAAACAGACATCTGAGAACACGCCTCAAGGCTGTTATGGAGATGTAATGAGACAAAATGAGTGGAGTCTTGCATATCGTAATGGACACAGAGAAGCCAGACCATATACATTACTATGTGTAAGTACAACAGTGACTATAACGCTCTACTACTGTTGATATGTGGGTTCTAGCTTTGGGCCGTCTTGGCTATATGCCCTTCTTTCATTTCTGCTGCCCCTGTCTTTGTTTATTTCCTTTTCTTATGTGTATTATTGAATCTGACCGGACTCCTTGTTTCTCACCCTTGAAATCCATCCTTCATACTGTCACAAGCTTTCTCTTACTAAAGCCCAGGCCTATTTGTGCCACACTCTGCTGCTTTAATGCTCCAGTGGCTCCCTGTCACCTACAGGATAATGTTCAATTCCTACATGACATCCGGGCTCAGTAATCTGCTTACAGTGTGTTTTTCTCATCACACACTTAGGCTCAGACACACTGTACTCTTCACTGTTCCTGAGTTCACTTTCATAAACCCATGGCTTTTTTCAAAAAAGAAAAAAAAATTCCTCAGCCTGAAATTCTCTGTGGTGTTCATACTTCAGATATGTCCACACCACTTTTAACCTCATTATAGTGGCTTATGTGTTCATTCCTAGGGACCGTGTCTAATCCTTTGGACACAGTCATAACAACTAGCATGAATGTGGCAGATGATTAGAAAAACACTTATGTAAATGAATTTGTAACTAATAAACATTTTAAGGTAGGATTTTAAAATTGTGAGTTCTATCCCTTCATCAAATTAATCTGTTTCTGTTTGATAATAACTTGCCTCTTCACTGCTTTGATGGCACTGTGCGAGGCAACACATGGCCTGTCAGCGGCAGCGTGCCATGCGGCGCGTCTGTGAAGAACAGAGGGAAAGTGGGAGGCAGTACGTTCACAGTCGCGTAATTAAGATGTTAAAATTTAAATCTGAGATATAGTTGCTAGCTATAATAAGTAAATAAATCAATATAAAATTTTTAATTAAAATAGCAAAACGGTAACAGCAAGAATCCAGATGGAAGGTGTTTTCTAAAATTACTATTGGCTTCTCACACCCTGAGAATCGTCGGTTCTAACTTTACTTAGAAACAGTTACAGTTAAAAGAAATTCTACTTTATTTAGTACTACATAGTTGACAGATACCTTTTCAATGTTCATGCAGTTTTGCTTCACTGTCTCATTTATTTCTTGGCTTTATTGAAGTTCTAGGCCAAATGTGAGCCCTGTGGAGTTAATGAACAAAAGCATCCTTTTCTATCTCTACTAAAACTTAACTATAGGCTATTTCACAGTGAACACACCTCGGATTCTTAAACAAGGTGCCAATATGCCCTGCACTACTTAGAGAGAAAATTAAGAAAGGCACCTCGGTGTCATGTATCGAAACCATTCCAAGTCCCTGAATGCCTGAGAATATAGTCTTTTCATTTTCAAAATAAATGAAAACTCTATTCACTTGGTTGAAGCACAATTTGTCTGGTTAAGCCTCTGCTTGTAAACATTTATCACACCTCATAATTTCTCTTGTGATTCTGGTGTCCTAATTGGAAGACTGACTTCCAAATAAAAACATAAGAAATTTTTTTGTTGTCTCTATTTCAAGTGAATGATATGTGTTAAATGTATAAGATATGATATATTTTGAAATTATTTTTAAAATTATGAATATCAAAGAAAGGTGTGGAACTTTTGTGTTTGTTAAAAGAGTTGTAGATAAAAAGATTGAAAAAATAGTGCTTTAGAAAAACAAAATTTGAGAAAAGCCTCGTTTTATTCATTCTGTGGACTCCTAGCATGTTGGTCAACGGGAAGTTATTGCTCAATCAATTTTTGTTGAAATTAATTCATGTTAGTTTCCAGAAAATCGATTACCTGGAAATGTCAAATGATTATCTTTCACATTTGAGTGTGTCCTTATTTATCTCTAAATTAAAGCCATAGACTTCTAAATGAAAGATCTTTACTTTTAATAAATAATGAATTGTTATTCTTGTCAAGTACTGTTCAATATTTTACTTGAGTTGGTGTTTCCAACTAACACCTTAAGTATATTGGTTTTTTGATCCATCTTTTCCTTTAATTCAAGTTCTACTAAGAAATTGGTTCGAAACTATACCATGCAACATATGGATAAAAATAATTTTCTATCAGAGAGATATGTTAAACTTTATGATTGATTTCTCTGGAGGGCTGTATTTTATCATGTGTGAATTTCTTTCTCATCCACAGCTTTATTGAAATATAACTGACATATAACATTGTGCAAGTTTAAGATGTAGAATGTGGTGATTTGATAAACACATATATTGCTAAATGATTACCACATTGAGGTTAATTAAACATCTATTACCGCATATAATTATAATTTGCGAGTGTGTGTGTGGTAAGAACATTTAATATCTACTCTTCTAACATCTTTCAAATATATAATACAGTGAATGCCTTTTAAAAGTGGATATACTAATTTTGGCTCAAAGATAATTTCTCTTTTAATGAGATCAGTATAAAGAACAGAATTTAGGATTACATGGGAAATTTTTGGTTTGGATTAAGCTGAAACATACCATTGTAATATAGTGCAGTTGGAAACTGTCAGGCTTGTGAATTGCCAAACACTCTTTGGAATAAGGAGCTGCATACAAATTTGAATCTGAGCCATTTACAATTATAAATGGGAAGGCCAATTTCCTTAAAGAATATCTATTTAACTCCGGAGATCACAAGATCGCTGATAAATTTTAAGTGTTATCTTGCACTAAATGTCTGTTTCAAAGTTTAGCTCTTCTGTCTTTTCTTAGAAATGCATTTTTGAAGCTCATTATGTCCCTGCATATAATTTATCCCATATAAAAAATGAGATCCCATTCAGTTTTGATTATAAAGCTCTTTGGGGTTATTTTTCTTCAATCTAATTTAATTTATTTGCTGCTTTTCATACTTAATGACAGATATTTATATTTGTACTTTAAAAATAAATAAATAATGAAACTAATTTGGGGGTGATGTTTAGTAATGGGGCTATCTATTTCCCAGTAAAAATTATTTAACAAGCTTGAAAGAAATGTTTTTAAATATTTTATTAATTATAATAACATTATCTTATATAAATAACTCTTCATACAGATCAAATTACTTACCAGGTAGTCCTTATTGAAAACCATACTATATTACAAACAGATTAGGAATTGACATATAACTGAGGATATAAAATAACAGTAGTGAAGCAATAAATTTTGATTTGATTAAAGTCCTTCACTCATCAAATGAGGACTTGAGAGCTCAGTAATATATTACTGATTTTCCTATCCTGAATTACTGTAACGCTCTTGTTCTCATTCCTCCTCCTTTTTTCTCTCCTCCATATTAAAACAAAACAAAACAAAAAAGGACAATAAATAAAAAATAAAAATATTGGCTTACAAGGAGCAGCTCTTGTCTGAACATCAGTCTGAAGCCATAGCTCTTGTGAATTCCATATCAAGTCTTGTGGAACCTTTCAAACAAAAGTCAAATTTTTAGGGTCATTTGGAGTGTGACTAAAATAATATACCCACTGGAATTCAGTTGATTGTCAAGATAAATCATTTGAAGTGGGATGGTGCATTCACTGAGTCCCTGACAAATGTGCTACATAGTTTCATTTAGTCCTAACTTGGACCCTTAGCCTGATAGCAGATGACATGAACACAGTAGACACCAGAAAGTGACAGGCCACTGAGACTGCATAAATAAATGTATAACCGTGCATACAAGTAGAACTTTAAGTATGTACTTTATAAAAAAACAAGTGAAAGGTCATAGGGATACTGAGTTTTAGTGTGTGATGAAGCCAACAAAGGCATATGATCTGCATGAGGAAATATATGTATATGAAATTCACAATTCAATAGTTATATTTAAAATCAACTTAGTGTAGTAAGACCAATAATTAAAAGTTTTAGAGATATATTTATAAATGTACATAAAATATATATAATGTAAGATATAAGTATGTATAAATTTTTAATCATTGGTCTCAATAATCTGTAGTAATTTTTCAGTTATTGAATTGATATACTTTAAGAAAATAATCTTTCAAATCCTTCTTTTTATTTCATAAGAAGACTATTTCTCAACATGCTCACAATCAAGAAGCATTACAAATAGATGAAAAATTTTTATGTCAGCTACTTTTATAGGATATATATCCTAAATGTTAATGTTGTCCTCATGAGTTTCCTTTAATGATATCAGAAGACTAAAAATAAAAAATGTCAAAATGCTAAACTTATTCATCATAAAATTATTAACTTTATTTTTTCCTACTTTAAGTTGATTGGTATTGATAAATTTAAGCTCTACAGTGATTGTTCAGCATAGATGCTTATGATTTCCACTGTTAATAATAGCATATTTTTATGCACTAGTAAAAAAATTATATGGGTAATATATTTTCATTTCAGATGTATGTTTCTATTTGACATCATAGTGTGTAAGTGATAAATAAATAACGAAGTCCACATGTTCTTGCTGTTTTTAAGTCCAGTTCTGAAATTAAGTGGTAATAATAGTCTTATCCTTTACAAAATATAAGGTGTAAAGAGTTACACTTTTTCTTTCTGCTGATTTGAACTTTTCATATTAAAAGATGAAGTGCAATGTGTCAATGTGTGCTTTTTAAAATTGTCTTTCAATCAATATTATTATTACTACATTAAACCAGGTGTCTTGTGTGGTGTTTGACAAATGTAAACAGGTACAATATCTTTGATAACCCGATATCACCTGGTTAGCTTTATTAGTGACTAATTTATATTTTATTCCAAGAGCCCTCATGGTACTTTGCAATATAAAATTCAGGAGGCTTTTTTACCTTATACTCATCCATCACAAATACGTCTTTACTTTTATAAGCATTTTAGGTTTATTTCAGCAAACATTTTAAGAACATGTGCTATGGAAAGTGCTCTGCCGGACTTGTCACTTGGTGGTCTACTCATGCTCTTGAGAGATCTCTCCTATCATTTCTGATACATTTCTTGTTTTAGGAGACACTGAGGAATTCTGGAAGTTCCTATAACTGACTGGGAAATGGTGAACAATGATTGATAGATTTTCTTACCCCCAAATAGCAACAGCTCTGTACGACTTTGTTATCAGAACATGAAAGAAAACAGAATAAAGCATCTCAAAGAATCTCAGGTTAGTATTATTAGGGAAGAGATTTCTAGATGCTACCTTTACATTCTCTGTGACTTCACATGCATTTTTATTTTTCTCAAATACATGTCCTTTTTAATTAGGGGTAAATTGAGAAACAAGGAGCTATTTTCAAATAAAAGATGTTGAGGCCACATGAGGACTTTGGTATTTTCACTATTGAAGTAGTTGGTATTTTTCATAATGTTCCAAACATTTATTTTAGAACATTTAATTTACTTCAGATTTCAAAATGAGCAGGTACTTTGGATGACTTACACGTTTAATTCAGAAACACTGACTGTTCACAAACACTTATTGACTGTCTACTCTGGGCTGGATACTGGGCGATAAAATGAATAAGAAGCCATCCTCTCTCAAAGGGTTTCTTCTTGGTTGGTAGAGAGAGACATGTAAACATAGGTGCAATTCAGTGTTGTATGAGCTGCAATGTGTACAAGGCACAGAAGAGGGGATCGGGGTGGAAGGAGTCCATTCTACCTAATAAACCTCATGAAAAGATTCACAGAGTGGTGACATTTGATCTTTATCTTCCTTGTTGAAGTTTGCTAGGCAGATAGGGATGAGGAGAAATGAACATTCCATCAGAGGTAGAAACAGGAATAGAGATACAGAGGACTGAATAAGACTTGAGAACAGTTGTTCTTGATGACTGGAGTGTAACAGGCCTCTAGTAAGGAGGAAAAGGAAAGAGTGCATCTTGTAGGTGTGTATAGTGGACCTAGATAATATATTTTATATCTTTGTCAAAACTTTATTAGTTTTTAGTGAATAAAAATGTTTTCAGAGTTTTGAATGTAAAATTCCCCATGCTGAAACTTGGAACTCTTATTTAGAGTAAATATATCAGAAATGATAAGAATCACCGTTGCTAATAAGCATGCAATATTAACCTACCAGTATATGTGACTGCTTGGTCAAAGGGCACACAATGATGGTTACATGAAATAAGCAGAGAAAAACCTACTAGTTAAGAAAATAAAACCATTAGAATTCAAGTTGCTTTCATAAAAACGTGTTTTCCATAGTTCACACCAAAATTGCCTGGCATGTTTGTTAAAAATACCAACTCTCTGACCCTCCCCAAGGAGAGTCTGATTGAGTGAGTCTGAAGATGAGACTCCGGACTCTGCATTTCTAATAAACTCCCCAGGATTGGTGTGTACATGGAAGCATGAGAACCAGAACTCCTATAGTGAAAATGTATTCAATGCTAGTTTTATGAATTTTAAAGCACATTTATGTGCTTCAAATATATTTGATTAAGAAAGTGGAAATTTCTCCCAGTAAATTCTGATAACAAGACATGGCTGTGTGAGGTTATAACCAAGCTAAGCCGTTGCCCATCTGGATAGCAGTTCGCTCCAATTGAAGGGCTAGTGTCTGTCTATAGCATTGGTCCTGAAAGCCTAGACATGTAAAGCAATGGGAAATACAGCCTCTACACACTTACTTATTAGCATTCAATCTACCTATTCACCACATGTAATATTCTAATCAGGAAATGCTGCGTTGGCTTTCATTTGAGCTAGTATCAGCTCTTTTCGGATGTATCAATGGACAAAAAGTTAAGTAATTAGGAGAGTGATTTAATTGCTGTGGCACCAAAGAGGAAGCTTCATTCTCTCTTTAAATGCTGTCTGGGAATGTCATAGAATACCTAGCAGAGGGGTAGGCATTATCTCTGCTGAATATTATTTGCTTGGGCATATTCTTTTTGGTTATGTTGTTATATTTTTAATGATGATAAATAAACTATTGATTTACTTAAAAAACATTGGAGGATTGCAGATTTGATGTTAAAATTAAAGTTCTAAAAGATGGAAAAAATGGGGAGATGAAAATGTATGACTCTCATTCTTCCCTTCTTGAATGCCCACTGTCCTTCTCTACTTTCCCTTCATTGCAATCTCCTCAGTCTGTGGCTCATTCACTCCACTTTTCCACCATTCTCTTGATCTCCTGTTAACACAGGCAACAGCAGGCAAACTGAGATTCTCTGAAGGGTCAGTTTTCCTTTTTTCTGATCAGATTATTTCCTGGAGTTAGTTTATAATGTATGGTTCGAAGTTTACCCTCATATTCTGATTACCAAAATAATTAAATGATTATTGATATTTAATGTGTAATAATATGCATTATTTAATTTACATGTTAAATATTGTACATAGAAATAAAATTGTAATTAATTCTTTATTGAAAATGAATTAATATTGTTTTTTATATTTTAGTTGCCAGATTAGGCAAATTAGAAAATGATGAAAAAGTATTTTTTAATACTTTCCTCGTCTCAGTTACTGGTGAGACAAGACAATTTTATTTCACAGGGATTCTTTAGAAATACCATAAATCCCAAAAAATTTCAATCTATTAAACTTCAAGTTCTAAAGCCTAAAATAGATGAGAGAGTTTGTTGTTTTATTTGGTGCTTTTGTGATTATTCTGTCTAATAACATTAGAAACAGATCAGGAATCCTTGAATTTAACTTAAGACTAAAACACACTAGATGGTGCTGTTATCCTAACAGCAATCATATATCAGAAACAGTGCTAGAATGAAGTTAGAATAAAGCTAGAATAATGGAAATGATGCCCAGTGTGCATACTGGATTTTGTCTTATACCAGAAGATACACTAATATCACATTATATAATTCAAATGCATAGCATTTGTATTTTACTCATAAATGATTTGCTGAAGTTTTGCACTAGTACAACCTTGTTTTAATAAATGTGTGTGGGTGTGTTTGAGACATTATTCTGGTTTTATCTGATTTTGTCTTCCATGACTTCCTTATAGGTGTATGGTATTCCAATCAAAATTCCCTGTACATAGCTTACATCTCACTGCTTGTCTCCCACATGTTTTCCTCCATGTGGTATATTTCCATCACCTGTTTCTATCTATGTTTTGCCTATTCTACAAGACCAGTTTCAAATGCTATGTCTTCCACAAGTTTCTGATTGCCTCAATCATTCTTTCTTTCTTTGAATTCTCATAACACCTCCTTGGTACTTCTCTTATGCATATCATATTCCATCTTACCTTATTTGTATACTTTTCTTATTATCCTATAAACTTTTTGGGAACATAAACAATTTCTTATGCAGTTTTGTTTCTAATTCTTCCCATTTCAATCTTATATAAATACTACATCTTGGATGAAATTGGTGGTCACAAATGTACATGCAATGACGAAGTAAAAGAATGATAAATGAATTGCCATAAGAAAAGCTTTATTCTAGATACCCTATTTGATCTCCACCCTTCACCACACTGCTTTGGACCCTGAGAAATTGACCTCTATTGATTACATCAATCATCTTTTCCCTCTGGCTTCCAGTTAGTGTGGCCAATGGAAAGCACGGCAAGAACTATGAAGGTAAGAGAAAAGAATAGTAGAGGTATTCATTCTCCAATCTCCCTTTGAATCAAGCCACAGTTGGCCACAGCTCCATTTCTCCCATAGGACCACAGCTCTTGACAGTACCTGGTAACCTCTCCCCTCCTTTGCTCTTTCAAGCCAAAGAAAGGCTGGTAGCTCTGGATGCTTCATTGTCCTTTGTTTACCTTAATGCGATTCCTTTATTAATCTTTCTGTAATCACCTATTTTGAGTGTGCTATCTATGACATGTATACAAACTTCGACACACAAAAAGCCGTTAGAAAATGAGTTGGCTCATATAAGAAATTATTCTTTCTGATAGTATGACCATGGCATCACATCTTAAAGGACTGTTTATAGCTAAAATTTGATTTTACTTTCACTCTCAGCTTAGAAGAGAGCCTAATCTGACACACATAAATGCTTACTCTCATTTGCTAAGGAGTTCAAAATAAGCATCTCAATTATTTTAGAACATTTACTAGCTACTTGGAAAAGAAATAATCTACAGTAATATTAATGATAATTTAATTAATGATAATTTAATTAATGATAAACCTGAAACAATGGTTTTCAAACCATTCTCTGAGGGACCTACAATTTCCAACTTAAATTTTAGCTTCAACATAAAAAAAAATACATTTTACTTTTAAGCTTTTAGTGAATATCTGATTAAGATGGGCTTCCAGGTATTGATAATTATCTTAAAATGACAATATTAAACATGTCATGTAATAGGATTCAGATGAAAATCTTTTCTGCTCACCAAAAAAAAAAAAAAATGACTTATATTGGTTGAGAAAACTGTTCATTGATTCTCTTCCAAGACAGACACTAGTTATGTGAATTTTTCTCATCTGTAAAATAGCAGTAATTTATGTAACTCACAAAAGTTTTAAGGTGATTAAATTGTATAACATAGATACAGCATCCTGCTAAGGGCTGACCAAATGCTCTCCACATATACTAATTTGTTTTTCTTTTTCTCAGAGTCATACAGTCACTTATTAGACAATCAGATCAAAGCCTAGGCACCCTAATTTCAAGTTCAGGGCTAGTTCTAGCTCACTGATATTGCCCCAAATTGTCTTTACATATGTTAATTTATTTTTCAGGTATAATTTTCTATTTTGCAGATATGTAGAATAGCATATCAGGAAAATATAGGCTATCATATGGATTTTAGGCAGTATTAGAATTTCTACAATTTCTTTTGTCTATAGCATATACAGTAATGGTTTTAGATATTTGTTAATTTCCTTTTCAATATTTACAAACTATGAAATGAGAAACCACAGCCTGTGTAATTAGAGCATTTGATCTTTTATTCCTTGTCTTTATTGAAATTGTGAATTAATTGACCCCTTTGCCTATATTTGTGTTTCTAGCTTATACCCTGCCGACAGTACTAACTTCCTAACCTTGGCCATCCAAATTCTGGAAGGACAACACAAGGCTTAGGTGCCTGTATCTTTTGAAAACACAGGCAAGTCAGCTTTCAGAATTCTATTTCCTGATATTATCTGATCCATTCTTTGACTGACTGACTCACAGGTCTGATACTGGGAGAGAAAGCAATTCTGAGGGAGATGAGTTTTTTGAACTTGTTTTAAATGTAGGCATTTGAGTCAAATTTTATTGCTGATTAAAGTAAATTTATAGTTCTTGGCAAATATTAAACCTGCCTGAGTTGAAACCAGTTTGATAACTTTACTTTTTGCCATACAGGAAAGGACAGACTAGCCACACAGAATTAGTGGATAAAGGTGAAAACACCACATAAAATCTTCAGAGAAAGAAAACAGAATTTTAGTTTCTGAAAAATAGATAGAATATAGCTCTTAATTTTTTAAAAAAGTTTTCAAAGTTTCTCTGGAATTTTGACTCTCTATGTAAGTGAGGCATCAAGTACATATACATATACATTTATATGTGTATATAATTTGACCGTAAGAGTTATGTTTTACATGCGTGGATATATATATTCAGGGGTAGAAAAATAGTAGATCAGTAGATGATAGAAATATATTCACTCACTCACACATTAATTTTAAGATTATTCTTATATTTTCAAGACCTGATTTCTAGATTTTCATGGGGAATCCAATTTGTCTTGCTGATGAGGCTACCTTGGTTGACATTGTCACATGTGGTGAGTGACAGGCAATGATTATTTTCAGTGTAGAAGCCCACAAAAGAATATTTCATCTGATATGTAAATCACCTCCCCAGAAATTATGAGCTAGTCATAACACCCACTTTCTTCTCATAGCACCACATAGAGCTAAGGAGAGTGTACCAGGGCAGAGGAGGGCCAGCCATGACATCTCGCAGTACTCCATGTGCTCAGATCTCTGCTTGGGGCCCAAAAGTTACTTCAAATGAGAGAGAGATAAGAGATGATGTCCTAGTAACTTTCCACCTTTGTCAAACCAAGGTCACTGGAAGAAAACTAGGAAGACACAGCTCAAAATAGATAAATGAATCTGATAGTATGGGACACCAGGAATGAAGGGCAAAAACTAAAATAAGAAATGATGTTTATTATTGCCATATGCATACAAATATGATTTTTACTTCAATATGAAAGAGATCATTGTACATACTAAGAATATCTTAAATGAAGTGGACTTTTTTTTTTTCCTGAAAAGAGGGTGTTTTTTCTCTAGTGGTAAATCACTGTGATTTGGCAGAAATTTGTCTCAAGATATGCAAATCATCATTTAAAAATAATAATTGTTAACATTTTTGAAAATTTACCATGCTACTAAATGTTTTATATTTTTACTGAACACTTACTACCACCCTAAGACATGGAAATTTTTATTTCCTCCACTTTATTGTAAAGTCCTAAGGAGATTGAGATGAGAACAGCAAGTCAAACATGCTATTAATGGTGATCCAAAATATAAATGGCTGTCCAGTAACTGTGCATAATCCTGAGATAAAAAAACAAGCTTCTCATTTATAACTGAAGATTCTAATGAGATAGAAGAATCATTCTTGAAGAAACTAGAGGTATTTATCAAAGTGATCTTTCCATACCTACTGGCAACAAAGATAAAATAGGAGGACACCACATAATCATATTAAATAGCAATGATTAATTTTGATTTTTGTTAATATGTTTTGTCCTTACTGAAAACCAAAATAATCTCAACTCTTGTCTACATAAGCTTGAAGCTAGCGTTCACTTAAACGATGTTACTTATCTGGTTTTTGCACACTTGGGGGCTAAGATCTCGATTATGATAATCGCTATTACTTGAATGATCTTAGCAGCTGACAATTGAAGAACCAAATGTAAATCCTAGAGGTATATCAATATCAAAGTGTTTTTAAGTCTCTTTGTTACACAACTGAGCCTCTACCTAGAAGTGATATTCAAAATATTTCAAAACTAATGCAGCATAAGAAACAACCAGCGTTGTGCTGAATCTTACTTAAACTGAAGCATGTAGGCCAAATGTTAAATAGTCAGGAATTTTACGAGCCAGTTATTAACTCTTCTATAGTTTGAAATAGCCCATTGGCCAGTAATTACACCACAGAAATTGACAAATGCCATAAATCAGGGCTTTTTGTTCTGAAGACCTGGATTATTATACCACTGTAACCAACCACTCACAATGGATAGATGCTAATACAGAGAGACTAGATGTCAGGTGTAAATAACAATTTCTTCTATGTCAGTGAATTCCAGTAAAACATCAACTCTGTTTATTCTCTAATTAATACATTGGGCATGCAGTTTAACTTCAACCGGATGTAAGTATAGAAATAATAAAACAAACTAGAAGCATTAATAATTTTGTGTTAAGTTTGAAAATTACCTTGGTGTGTGTGATATTTAAGTATTTGTAAATAGAATTTGGCATTTTAGGAAATGTAGTAGATTTGACTATGTTCTAACTTACAATATAATTGAGCAAATGATTTAGACTCATGATTTTAAATTAGGAAGTATGAAAAATTGTATTGTTTATAAACAATTGGGTTAAACATTTAGGATAACTTAGTGCTCACTATATTTATAAGTCAAATTTATTAGATTTATGAAATGCTTAAGTACTTAAAAGGTTTTGTTTATAAGAGGCATTTAAATATTTTAAAAGAAAATCAAATTCAATAAACTGACAGTTGCAATTAAACATGTTTACTAAAATGGTTGTCTTAATGATTGTCAAAATTTACCAGATTACTAAATAGAATAAAATGACTTAATAGTTAAATTCTAAGGATTTAGGAAAATATAGAGTTTTAAATTTGACTTTAAGAAATCAAATATTGATTTTAAAAATCAAATTAAAATATTTCTTAGTTATTAACGATGCTTTCAAGGACATAAAGGATTCTCAGTGACATATAGAATCTATCAGACCCGGTGTTTCTAGGTTCTTAACTCAAGGAACTATAAAAAATGTTTAAGAGATTTAGGAAGAATGACTATCTCTACACCTTAGGAAGAGAACCAAAAAGATACACCATGTAGTTCCGATGGGTGTTTCCTTTTCTATTTTTAATTCACTGGGAACTTGTGGTAACACTTTGTCACTGTGAGTCAGAGAATGACCTTGAAGGCCTAGGTGTCTCTTCCATTCTGATTCTTATCTGTGTTCCACAGTTGATATATTGCTTTCCTAGCATCCAGGGACCTTATAACTATTTTCAGATTCTCCATCTCTATCAATACAATTGCTCAAAGTTTGCCTCAATTATTAGACATATGTTAATAGCTTTTTACAGATATTAAAAGTGCTCTGGAGAGTGCCAGTTGCCCAGTTGGGAGTGTTATCATGGGAATGACTGTATTCCAAGATCTCTGTCTTGTGCACTTCATTCTCAGCTCTCTCTGAATTGCCTGCCTTGCTGCAGCAAAGAGAAAGATTTTAGTCTACATTTCCTTATGAGAAGAGTTTCCTCTTGTCTGGAAGTGCGATTCATAAAGAATAAATCCAATTATATTAAGATTCTTCTTCTTTATACAATTTAATATCCTCCCTGGTCGCAGTGGTTCAGGAAAATCCTTGTTTGTACTTTTACATTTTTTGTGTGAATTTTCTGCTTGTTATGCTGAGGTTACTACTATACCTTAAGCTAAACCTTGATATTCCATGAATGACAAGAACAATATTTGGCTGTGAGACCCGATTAATTCAGCATACTCTGTTGATGCTTCCAAATTTTAAACATACATTTTTGTTTGTGCATTTATATTTACAAGCACTGCCAACCTCACATCCACAGGAGGACATCTACAGGTAATACCACTGTTTTCACCCTATCTGGACTTCAGTCCATAACGTGTTTACATTCCTCTGGAAAAAAATGCTCATGATTCAATATTGTATGATTATCAAGATTTTTTGAGAGATTTTCAGAATCTGTTACCTATTATTCCTCATCCAAGAAGATAATAAAAATTTAAAAACTTAATTATTAACTAGAGAACCAAGTCACGAGACTGGTTTGTCACAAAAGAAACCAAACCAGAATTCGTCATCAAAATCTGTTAAAAATTTTTTTTTAATAAAGTAGGAAGTAGAAAGACACATCATAGATTCCAAATACATTCTTGGGTGCTTAAGTTATTGGCACTGGTTTTCCAGACAACTAAAGGCCTATTAAAGCCAAACATGTTTAAGCTATTAAGTGACTGCATAGTTTTGATGGACAAAATCTTAGTTAAAACATTTCTGGGAGTGGTTCTATTTGATTTGGCATAAATGATTATCAACTAGTATTGCATTGCCAGACAAGACCATTCAAGCATCACTGAAGGCATCCTTGTCATGTACTTCTTGGCCTGGCAGGACATCTACAGAAGCTGATAGCAAGGTATTCTTGAAGCACTGCTGTGTGATAAGAAATTAGAAGATTTTAAGCAGGATATGGGGAGAAATGCTTTCAAGTCTTCTTAAAATACAACCTCAATAATATTGAAAGAGGTAAATAACTAAGAACAGTAGCATGTAACAATCAACTTGGAATAAGGAAATCAAGTATAGCTTATGTCTCATGAGCATATTCAGACCGAAGAGGCAAACAACGTTAGATTGCAGAAAAATATTCTGGGAGCAGTTTGCAGTCCAAGGAATGTATTAATCTGCATATGATAGAAAAACACCAATATCTTTTATGCTAGAATTATACACAAATGTAGTGATATACTTGAATAGAATTGTTGCTACATGTTAAGGATCTTAATAATTATATTTGGTGGGTTGAATAAAAGCAGATTTTTAAGAAACTGTAATCAGATTTCTGAAATAAATTCCACTTATATTTGTTACTTTAGCTTAGATCCTAAATGTTAAGCTCTTAGGTTGCTTTGTTTGTTTTTGGTTTTTGTTCTTCTGTGTGTGTCTCAGGCTTCCATTTCCTATTGAAACATACAGCTAAAGAATCCTTCTTCACTTTTCTCAAGAAAAGTTAGTTCTAAAAAAAAAAGCTAGTTCTAAAACTGTCCTCTGAATTCTACTAGACTTGTCATGTACAAATTGATAATAATGAAAAACATAGCTAATGAATAATTTTTTACATAATTCAATATTCTATACATTGCATGATTCTATGAATCTGCCATGATGCAATGAGAGAAATATCAACTTTAATTTTCACATAAAAACATTTTGACATACTAGAGTGAAGCTATTTTGGAAAAATAGAAGTGTATGCTATTATGGTATGGACAAATGAATATGTGCAGAGATTGGCCTTCAAAGTTTGCGTGTTTTAGCCTCCTGAGAGCACTGTGCTGCCTTGACATATCACAGAGTAAGTCAATATGGTACGTTAAGGATGTTGAATCAGACCAAGCTGTATGTCACTCTCTTACTCATGCTTTCTTTCTTTCTCTCCCCACTGCCCTCTCCCACACTCTCTTATTATCTTTTGCTTAAGTTTGAACCTTAGCATTATTGCAATAATGTAGTTTGCTTGTACCAATAACTTTCTTGTCAGGAGACATCTGTTCCATTATGAAAAGTCTTTCCTAGTAAAGCATCAATCATGTCTCACTTGTAAAGGAACACATTTTTTTTTGTCCCTAGATAGCAAAATACTGCTGCGAAAACAAACTGTGCAGAAATATTAACTGTGGCATATTAATATACATATTCTAAGCATTCTTTGTCTACCATTGGTGCCATGTGATTCTGACAGTATGGGCTGCTGACCTCTTGTCTCTGGAACCACAGAAGACTCGTTGAAGTCTTCCTTAAAAGCATTATAATGGGCTGATTGCCACAGAGAGCCACATGATGAGAATATGATGCTGTATTTTAAGCATTGTACTCTCATATGCTAAAAACACAACTGTTATAACTGTCGGAACTGTCAGAGTCCCTTTTAAAGCTGTGGACACATAATGTCAAGCTACCTGAGAAGTTTCTATCAGTCATCTGGGTGTTTCCAAACACTTAGATGCTTTGCATCATGGACATAAAGCACCTGAATGTTGAGCCTAAACTTCTACTCGACATCCTGATGTTTTTGTACTTTACTGACATGCTCATGTTTACATTTATAAAATAAGATTCTCTGCTTTGAGGACCAGATTATTACTTTCTAAGTGCCAATCAACTTCGTGTATAATAGCATGTGTTGAGTGGAATTGAGAGTATATTGCTCTTTGCCTTCATCAAAGCTTGAGTGGGATATAAAAGAAAATTTTGTGTCTTTTGGGTAAATACTTCTACATGGAAAACTGCCTTGTATGTTGTTAGAACTAAAAGTGATGTGTCAATCCATGTCCAGTCAGGAAAACAACATCATGCTATGTATTTCAAGTAGAAAGGGGTTATATATAGAGTACTTATAAGGACTGAAGAAGCAAAAGGGAGAAAGATGGGGTAACAAGGGAGTGAAAGAAAGGAGTGACGTATAGCGATCAGGAATCTACTTGTGCTCTCGTCAGATGTCCAGAACCTGGACCTGCAGCCTTCTGTGGAGATTCTGCTACTTCTAGAGCTGAGGGCACCAAGGCAAAGCTGCTACTGCTGCCTCTCTGGATAGCTGAGCCTAAGGGCATCTCATCCCTGCTGCCCTTACCCCAAAAGCTGGTGGCTGCCAGCAATGTCCACTGTTGTGGGAACATGAAGCAGAAACTTCTCTGCTCCTTCTGCTCTACTTGATCTCCTGTCTGCAGTTTCAAAGGATAGAACTAACAGGAGGCCATCTGGGAGGGGAATTTGGAAAATGTAGTTTGCAGACTAACAACCCCAGAAATCCAAAGCAGACCATAGAGGGACAAATAGGGAATGAGAGATATCTGGCAAAGAAGCAGAACAAATGCCAGGCAGAAGCAATGTTGTTTTTCCTGGTTAACATCAAATCAGGTTATCATTAGCATGAGAAACAAGATACAAATGTTGGGTATAAAGGGAAGTACAAAAAAGTGAGGATTGTCACAAAAGACCAGCAAGTGATCCGTGGAGCATACAAAAGCAGAAAAGACTTTGTCCTACATAGCCTGCTGGCCTGCTCTGTTCTGTAAAATAATACATCAGAGCTTTAAATTTATTACTTTTAATTTTTTCAATTAATACATGACTATATTCTCCTTGTAAGCCATTAAAATTAATAGAGGCAGGTTGACTACCAAGATACCTTAATCTCTTCCCCAGAAATAACTGTTGGTTTAATGACTGAATGAAACAGAGCATAATTACACTAAGGAATAGATATGCTGCTTTTTATGAGAATAAGTAGATATGTAAACTTCTTATATGACTAACAGGTGGAGAATTGAATTTGCAGCATATATACAGTATTTTCCATTTATGAATTTTCTAGAGAAATACAAAATGAAGTCTTATTTTAGCTCTAGCATGGCCTCCAAACTGATCTCTGCCATGTTGCTTCCCATATGTATCTGAGCCAACCCTCAGGTTGATTCCGACTCCAACCTTTTCCCTCCACACTGTCTCTGATGCTTTGCTGCGTTTCCCACATGCAATTGACCAGAAAGAAGAGTGGTAGAAATTAGAAAAAGAGAAAACAAAAGGGTAAATGAAAATAAATAAAGCATAATTACAGGTAACATCTTGGAAATTCTTTGTTATTCCAAAAACTGAATCAAGGGAAATGGTCTCTAGAAAATGCCATGGATTCTCAGCTTCTATCAAGTAATTAATATATCTGTTTTGATTTTCTTCCTTTCCTTCCTTCCTTCCTTCCTTCCTTCCTTCCTTCCTTCCTTCCTTTCTTTCTTTCTTTCTTTCTTTCTTTCTTTCTTTCTTTCTTTCTTTCTTTCTTTCATCATGCTTAGATCTTGCTTTTTTAAATAATGAAGGTAGTGATTAAAAGAAAAACTTTGTGAAAGATTGTATTATAGTCTTTTGGTGAAATCTTTGGTAAGCTTCTAAAAATTATATGTCTAAGGGAAGGATTCCTGAAGAAAGAGCCTCCCTCCAAAAAAAAAAATTCAGTTGCACTGAACATCATTAAACAACTGAGGTAATGAGGGACCATTCAGATGGTTTCACCTTGAGTCTCCTCAGAAGCCGACCTGAGAGTGAGAGGCCAGTGGACTGAAACTAAGAAGGTAGGCAATGTCAATACAAGATGTGTTATTGAGCAGGTCATCCCTGCATATGATAGATGCATGACTGCACCATGACTTTCCAAAAACCTTTATAGAATGCTCTCAGATTCACAACTGTCAATCTGAAGGAAGAAAGAGAAAAGCACTTTTCTGTCACTTTCCTTTCTCTATTTTTCAAGGATTGTTCCATTGGTAGTCAAGTCATCTGCATTTTGGGGTTGTGCAAGCATGAGTGCCAGTAGTTCATACACGTTTCTCAAGCTGCATGGTTGGAGAAGATACTGGGAAGTGAGAAAGAGAGAAATAGTAAGTGCCTGAGATGAGGCATTGTCAGGTTTCACTTGTGCAAAGATGACAGCAGGCTTCATGAAACTTGTTACCACAGCTGTAGCTGAATGTGAGGCCAACAGAACTTGAATACAAGAGGTGTCAGACCCATAATTTCTGAAAACTGTTAAAATGCATCTCCTGAGTTATGAATTGGTGGTGGAATGTCAGGGCCGTATTACATTTAATATGTATTTGATCTGCCTTATTTTCATTACCTACCATTATAGGATAAAGGGATTCTAAATGGGCATCTATTTTTAAATGTTCCACAATTTTAAAATTTATTTGAACACATAAAGTGCATTCCTTGAGAGCAGGAACCATGTTTTATCTATTTTACCATCCGTATGCCTAGTAGAGGGACAGGCCATCATGGGAGTATATAAATAATTAATCATGGGTAGAAATGAAAAAGATCTTCAAAGACACTCAGAAATAAGATGAATCCAGTCCAATTATTTCTTTAAATACCATACAGGTTTGAAGGGTAAACCCCTTCTCTGTTTATTATCTACTTTCCTTTTCCTTCTGGTAAATGTGAAGGCAGAAGGGAATGGCAAGTATTAGAATGGGTGAGTAGGACATAGTGGTAGAGTGGGAAAGGATTAAATACTTTGCCAAATGCTGGATAGTTTATAAATCATGCATCCTGACCCCAAGATATGGTAGTATATCATGCTCAGGCTTTATTTTTCTTCCCTATTTTCCTGTCTCATTATTTCCAAAGTCTGCCCATGAGCTCTCAGTCTATTGTTTTGTTTCATTTTTCATGTCCACTCTGTTCAGCTCTTGTTTTAAATTATAGTGTGAAAATAGTTATTAGCTTCGGAAGTTATATGGGGAGAGCTTGAGGTTATAGAGTATTATTTGGAACTTGCTATGGGCCACCCTCAATTTATTGCTATCCTGCCATTAGCTTCTCAACAACTGGGCTAGATTTCAGGAAAAGTAATCACTTAAATGAGAACAATCAAAAGTAATTCTAATTCAGTTAATACCGTGTCTCTGCTTATCCACAGAGCTCCATCTGAGAAGGATACTGGCTTCTTCTTCTGTTGGTCTGTTTACACCAAACTGATTTGATATTTTTATCTGTTTACAAAGTGGTGCAAAATGTTTACATAGTAGTGACCTGGTTTCTGCGGATCTGGGAGTGCTGTTTGCAGTAGAATGTTTTCTAATCTTCCATGAAGCTCTAATCGTTTGCATTTAGTGAGGCCTCAGTTCCAGTTGATGGGAGGTGTTTGGAGAATGGCTCCACTTCAATATCAATCTTGTTTTCATTTGTGTTCGACAGAGTGATTTTAAAAGAGCTCCCTGTGCACTAGACTGCTTGTCTTTTACTTTAGATTTAATTCAAATTAAACACTCTAGATTTCTAAAAATGTGTATTTTTAGCCACGAAGAGTTTGGAATTCTGCCTGCACTGTGCAAAAACAGCAGGAAACAGACTAATAGGACCTCTGGTTTGCCACAGTTTTCTCAGAACCATAATTTCCACCGAAGTGTATCTACCTCCTCCTTAGTCTACATAAATTATTTTTGGATCTATCCCTGGAAAGCACAACTAAGTTTTTTTTTTTTTCTACATCATAACAAGTCATCATCTCATGGGACAGAGAACTTTTCACTTAGCGCTAGGTTGTAAATCTTTGTAGAAAGGAAGCAAGGATGGCTCAACCCACCTTGCAGAGCAGATGGAACTGTCAAATGCGATAATAAATTTGATGGCATTTTCTATGCAACATGAGACTGAATATGTATCAGGCTAACATCAATGTATATTTTATTTGATTCTAAATCTAACCCTGAACTCTATTCTTTGACTTAAATGCATTAGGAAGAAATAGGTGTAGGAAAAGCACTGAAATGGAAATCATCAGCTCTATGTTTTCAACCACTTTAAGTACTGTATATGAATAATATTTGATAAGTCTTATCTTCTCTGGGCCTCAAACTCCTCACTGGTAAAGTTAAGTAGCTGAGTTAACTGAGCTCTAAATTCTTTTCAGCTCCATATATAATTCTTTGTAGCAATAGTACATATTTCTGGTGAAATAGAAAAGCCTAATGTCATATGACTTAATTTTGAAATATAGTCCTTCACCTTTTATTCACTTTATTTTCAGATAATTGACTTCATGAAAGACCTTTTAAGTGACTTTAAGGCACCTTCCTTTGCCTGCTAATTCTTACAGCGAAATAATAATATTATTTTGGTTCTATAATATATTATAAAAAGAGGTATCAGATTTTTTTAAAAAGTGCAGGACAATTTCCATTCTAATTAAACAAATATAATTTTAATTTAGATAAAACTATTTTGAATAAAAATGGAATTTGGGGAGAGTCTTGGAAAGAATACATATCCCCTAGCCACCACCCGTAGCCCTATCCCCCACCTGAGCCAATGAAGCAGGAGAGGATTGATGACTAGGGAATGGGGTGACGTTTTGATGCTTTTTAAACTACACTTATAACCAAGTTCCTCAAAGCTTGTTTCACAGAACAGTAGTTTCATGAGATGTTATAGATAAAGCATGAAAAAAGGTTCCATGAGTAAATGACTTTGTAAAACATTATATTCAACAAACGTAAGTAGATTTCTCGACTATGAAACTTTCTCAGGGTTTTTAGGTATATATATATATATATATACACACACACACACACACACACACACACACACACTAATGTATATTCTCCATCTCCAGCAGAGACATATGATTTGTATTTTGCACAAATGTGACTGACCATGAGACATTACATTTGAGGAAGTCTCATTGGACTAGGTTCCTTGGAACACACTTTAAGAAATTTGTTTCTTGTTTTTAAGGAACCAAAATTAACTGAGAAAAGTAAAGGAAGGAGAATCCTATGGTAATTCAGTAGAATGTGCTAGTGTGAATATAAAATTGCATCAGAGTGAGAAACAGTAAGAGTTGGTTATTAGGTTTATATTTCCTAAAATCCACTTCACCAATTAAATTAGTTTGCATAGTACAGTGCTTAATGCAGCATTGGTGACATGTAGACTTTTCATAAATGTTTCAGACACTGAAGTTAAAAAATCATTAGACTGTGTTTTGGAGCTTATTAGTGAACATAACATGGCTACTTTATTCTTTACCTCTTTTCTTCCTTCAATGTTTATTCATTAAGTGCCTGCTTCTCGGTGTGTTTCAAAGCTCTAGTGTTGCATATCTGACCATTAAGAGATAGATCCTTCTTAAACAAGCCATGATTTTGTAGGAGAAGCAAAAGTGTATTAAACTAGAATATAATGTGACAAATATAACATTTAAAGCAAGTGCAAAGCAGAAAGAAGACAAAGTACAGAGAGCAAATGAAAGAAGAGATATGTTTTCTAGAGAGACACCTGTCTGATTATGGAAAGCAGAATAAAACTTTGTAAGACAAAATGTGTCAGTTGCTTCCAGTACCAAAATTAAAAATTTCAAAGGCAAGGAGATGGGAAACAATTTGATGAGTGTGAGAAAGTATGAACAGCGCATATTACATGAACACTAAGTAGAAGAAGCAACATAGAAAGATATAAGGCTTAAGAGCTCTGCAAAGGTGAGATTATTGAAGCTTTGTGTGCTTTATAAAATAGCTCAAGAGTGTGACTCAGGCAATGAAGTACTAAGAGAGATTTTTAGAAAAGGAAGATCCATGATAAGTAAGACTTTAAATGCTGACTTTTAGTGCTGTGTAGAGACTAGAGGTAGGCAAACCAATTAGTAGGTATTAAAATTATCCAAGCAAAAGATGACAGGGACTTAAACCAAACCACTAGCAATGACATAGTCCAATAGGACATATTTGAGGTATTGATAGTGTAGATCTAATCATTCTCATTATTGATTAGGTTGCATGGGGTAATAGGGAATGGACAGTTATAGATGACTTCCAGGTGTTTATAGTTTACAAGAAGGGTCTGTCAGCCTTGACACCATCTTGGGCCGGATAATACTTTATAGTATGCAGGCATGTTGAGGTGGGGGATAGAGAGTCTTGTACATTGTAGGATATTTAGTAGCGTCCATGACCTCTTTGTACTAGATACCAGTAGCATCCCATTGTGACAATCAAAAATGTCTCCAGACATTGATAAATACCCTGAGGAAGGAAGCAAAATTGTTCCTGATTGAAAACCCCTGGACTGAAACAGAAGGCAGAGGAAAAGATTGCATATATGAGAGAGAAGGAAAAAAAATAACATTGCAGAATCCACTGAGGTAGGAGGCTCTGGGTTTCAGAACATAGAAAAATGTGCTTCCTTTATACCGAAGAGACATATCTTCCTCTGACACCAAAATGAAAGAAAAAAGGAATTTAAGGATGCTAGGAAATTTGCATATGGGATGAAACACTGGTCAGAGAATCAAGGGATGACTTCTATTTCCTCCGTGAGTTAAGACGAGGTCAGCTGGTAAAAACGAACACACAGAGAGGTGAATAGGAGTAAGGAGTGGAAAGCATTCAGGATGATAAAGATGAAATGAATGTGAAAGGAAGAGGTCAATAACTTTTTTAAAGTCTTGAGGAATGTAATTGAGTACACAAATTTGGAAAGCATGAATTGGGATGAGTCCCAATTCCAATATATGACTGTTTTTTCATTAGCCACATCTAGTCTCTTGGTTAAAGAAATGAAGAGGGCTACTTATATGATAGCTACAGTGTGAGATGTTTGTAAGTCATTTGGGAAGATGGCATAGTAAAATAGATTGGATCATAGACAAAGGCAAGTAAATCACACATAACTTCAGAGATTAGTGGATCTTTGGCAATATTCAGTTCAGATTTTCAAACTAGAGTTAATCAATGAAAAATCATTTAAAAAATCTAATGATAGTATTTCAATCATTTCCAGAAGTGATGTCTGTACATATGAGTGAGAGTGAGTATGTTTCATATTTTAAAAACCTTTTGTAAAGTCTCTTCTGTGTGCTGTATATTCATATTTTAACTACTTAAAAATAATATGCTTATGTTTTTCTTATTGATTTGTCAGATATCTTTACATATTAAAGAAATTAACTTTGTTATAAGTATTGCAAATACTTTTTTTATTTTTTGTTTGTTTTCTAACTTTTTCTGAAGTTTTATTCAAGAATTTAAAAATTATTATGTATCAAATACATAACTTTGTCCTCTTATAAAACCATGAGGAAGGAGGCAAAGTTATTCCTGTTTGAAAATCCCTGGGCTGAAACAGAATGCAAAAGAAAAGATTGAGTATATGAGTACAGAAGCTTTGTAACTTACTTAAAGTAGGTTTTCCTATACAGATATGATAAAATCATTCTCTATGTTTTCTTCTAAAATTTCATGGTTTTATTTTTTTACATGCTTATACTTGTGGGTCATCTGGAAATTTATTTTGGCCTAATAATTAAGGTAAGGATGCAAGTAAGTTATTCTCAAGAGAATATCAATTACCCAAACATAATTTATTGAATCCTATTTTCTCCATTGTTATGAAATAGTGCTTTTTCATAAAATAAATGCATGCAGTTATTTGAGTCTGTTTGTATACCCTCTATTTATTATGTTGATCTGTTTGTTTATTTTTGGATATGCATGTATTTAAAAGCTCTATCAGTAATACACATGATGATAAAGAGTGACTGATTAGGTTTAACTCCTTTTATGATGCACTTGGGTGCATGTATCTTTAGTCATTACGGTGACCAGATGAGAGAGTTCCACAGATGGCTGATGGGAAGAGAAAATGACTACTCAATAGTCATAAAAGTACCTGATTCTTCATATTCTGTTGCAACTGAGGACAAGGGATTGTCAGACCTTGTGTAATAGGGTTGATATCGGGCTGAGATTGTATGGCCCTGGAATTAGAATTCGCGATGTACCCAAAGAAGAATACATAGATATTTAACATAAACTATTAACTAATTTTTAATGGTTTGTGTAAATGTATTTCTTTACAAAAAATATATACTGATGGAAAACTTTTGTGTGTATGTGCCAGCATAAAATCAGAAAAAAAGAACATCTATTGATTAGTTGTGTTTGTGCAGTTTTTATTCCAAAGTTATAACATCATTATGACTTTGCATTTTCTCAATTTTAAATGGATAGATATTGGACTACAATTTTTTTTGGAATTATTTTTAAAGTTTAGGAAAATAAGTGAATCATGCAGTTTTTAGAATCATCTCCAAAAGACAGAGGAACCAGTTACTTGATCATTTAAAAGCTTATATATGATCAGCAAAGCACCATGGAAGTCCTCGAATATATGAAATGCCAGTTACAAGTCAACTGTATCACTTGAAGTAGGAGAAGAAGTGGTTCAAATCCTGTAAAACCCTAAACTAAGATATTGGCTGCTTTTCCGCCAACACATACAGATATGTGAGGCACTAGAAGAAAGATTGCCTGCATAGACTTTACCCTATACATAGAGCTATTACTCCTAATATTTAAATTAAGTACAGATTGAATTGGCCTTACACAGTGGATTTTTTGGCAGAGATTTTTATTAAGTCCAGGTATTCTTTGCTGTTTGTATTTAACACAAGGCAGAGACGAAAAAAATGGACTGGTTTGAAATTTTAGCCAATTTAAGAATTTGATGCACTCTTATTTGTAAATTACCTCAAAATAAGTGTTGAGCAAATAACTCCAATATGTAGTTATTTGCTCAACAAATAACTGGAGTAAAACATATTCAACCATGAGACCCTTATTTTAATTCTCTGTAAGAGCCTTAGGACTCAAATTAAATCCTAAAGTGACAGAAGTTAGATTTTCCTTATGGATTATGAGTTATCATGTAAGCATTACATTTTAATTTCAGATGCATCCTTCTTGGAGCAAAGAGGACACATTTGGAAACTTATTGATTAAAATTTTCAAAATTGGAACTTTGAACTTCAGGAAAAATTTGAAAATTCTAGAATCCATGTCTAAGCCTGGGGCAGCTGAGTCATAAGTGAATTAGGATATAATTTATGGTGAATCTTATATAAAACGTAATGAAGCACTTAAAAGATTGATTTTTTTTCTTTCTTGGAGGATACTTGTCTAAATTAATTCTTACCAACTTGGAACCCAGTTTAGTGACACTGATGCTGTGTCGTTGTAGCCAATAGCAGAGTTCCAGAGTGACATTAGTCATATATGTAAAGTGTGAATGCAATCAGTCTCTGAGTAAGAACAGCAACACTTACTATGTCTCAGCTTATCATAGAGTAGTGATGTGGTCCAGATCTGAAATGAACCAGAATCTTTTTTTTCCCCAGTCACCTAAAGTCTATACCACTGTGGCTAAAACTATTGGCTATATGTAGCAGTTCTCAGAATAAAAGAACACTCTTCTAGTTTCCCTTCTGTGTGATATTCTCTACACATATCAAAGACCTCAACTTCTTCCATATTCTCTGTATTTCTTTATTAATACATGTCCTCTGGAAGGATCCAAGACCAGTTATTTTTAAGTTAACATGAAATTAATAAACTATTGCCTCCAGGTTAGTTGCATTTAAAGCCTTTTTGAAATTACAGATTGAAAGTATGTATTACCTTTTAAAAATCTTCAATACTCATATTGTACAGGTATCCTTATGATTTATTTTAAGATCAATGATTGATTTTAAGATTTATGATTGGTTTTAGGAGTTTTGAATAGTTTCTTGAAAACCTTATGACTATGTGTTCGTGATACTGGTATATCAGATGTAAATATTAAATATAATTTTTATATTTGAATTAATGCATTATACTATTCATATGTACATAAAAGAAAATCTTTTGTTTATAAGCTAAATATTTCCTCAGAACAATCCCACATGGTGGCAAGCAAGAGATATCATTAACATCCTTTTTTTTTTTTTGATGAAAATTTTGAAGCCCACATCCAGACAATTCTTGGTGTAGAGTCTAGTATTTCTAATGGAGTTTATTCCTCATTCTGCCTAAGAGTTGTTAGACAAACAATTCTAAGGAAAAAACTGCAACTTCCATTAAAAATTATTTTCTTCTCTACATATTTGTTGAGCAAATGTCCAGTCAGCAAACTAAGATATAAAGCTATGACAAATATTGTTATAAAAATTCAACTGTTGAAATCTTCACTTTCTCAAGTTCCCACAGAATTTCAGGGACAGCCACAGAATGATGAATGTTGCAATGCTATGTCGGAAATATAGACTCATGTTGAAATCTTGGTCAACAACTTAGAAAAAGATAGAGAGAAATAATGAAATCATGAATTATGAGGAAGGTCCAAGGCCAAGGTTACAGAATAATTTCAGATTAGGTATATCAGTTAGTAGAGGGAAGGGAGTAATTTTAGGTAAAAGAAATAGTGTTAGCAAAGCCACAGGGATGTGAAAAAACACAGAATGATCAGAGAAGGATGAGGAGCCCAACAGGGTACAAGGAGTGTTTAGTTGATAAGATACACTGCAAGATATTATGAAGAGCTTTAGATGTCATACAAGAAATTTGGACTATGTGCTGTAGGAAAAGATACCTTGTGATCAAAATTATGGTTTGATGGCATATAAGGTAGATGTGATTAAGAAAGCGATGGATTATACAGAAAGAGAAAAGATGTCGGTTTGAATAAAAGCAGAGGTAGTGGGGATGGCATGCAGGAAGCATATCTGAGAAAAAGTTGGTATACTTGACTAAGTTTAGTAAAAAATTGAATATGGGCATGGCAGTAGAAGGAGAAATAACAAAGACCAAGGATAACTTCCATTTTTAGTTCAGAAGTCCCTGGGGGTTTAGAAATGCCATTAATTGGTCTCTAAACATTTGAGGAAAAGCAGCTCTGGAAAATTGAGGAGGTGTTGAGAAGAGTGATGTATTCATTGGTTTTGGACATATTGACAGTGTAGTTTCAATGAGCCATCTAGTTTAAACTGAAAGTGAGCACTACAATTCTGGAGTTAAGCCTAGAGGCAGAATTTATAAATACAGAGTTGCAGGCTTATTAGGGTCCATTGGGATCTCTCTCAGATAAGAGTTGAAGTGATGAGAAGACAACTCGGATCAAGAGGTAAAAAAGAGAACCAAAGAAAAGTGGTATCAGAAACCAAAAGAAGGTCATTTGAAGGAGGAGAAAATGGCCATCAAATTCAGTCATCGCAATTTCGGGTGAGCACTGAAGAGAGACTACTGGGTTTGGCAATGTAAAAGGTGTTTGATAATCCCAACTGAATTTCCAAGTATTATCTTAATATTTGTTTTATCTCTAGTTACATCTGTATTTTTATTCTAATTATTTCTTAATCTGTCTTATTCGGATTTAGTCTACTTATGTTCTTTATAGAAAACCAAGATTCACTTCTATCATTTACATATTTCATTTCATTGTTTTCTGTCTTTCTCTTTCTGTTCTCCCTCCCATTTTTTTTGCTTATTCCATTACTGATTGTCTAACTTTTTGACTTGAACCTTATTTGTTTTCAATATATTTTACTTTCTGATATGTGAACACACACACATTCAAACCTGTAAATTTTCTTCTAAACATTGATTCAGTTGTTGCACATAAATTTTAATATGTGCTGGTCTCATTGTCTTTCAGCTTTGTGTTTCTTATAATTTGCACTGCACTGCCTTTTTAACTCAAGGGTAATTTAATAGTCTGTTTTTTTTTTTTCCTTTGTAGATATATGAGACTATTTTAGTTATACTTTTGTTATTGATTTCTAATTTTGTAGCTTTACATTTGGCATCATAGGTTGCCTGATGTTTATTCTTTGGAATTTTTAAAGACTTCCTTTGTGACCTATTATAAATTTGCTTTTTATAGCTCCAAAGAATGTATTTCATGTTTTTGTTAAATGTACAGCTGTATGTATGAATATTAATACAAGCTTATTTGTATTGCTCAGCTTTTTCATAGCTTTGCCCATAAAGGATCAGTATGGTAAAAAATGAGTCAAATTCCAAATTACAAAATTTAGTTAATGTTAGTTATTAGTTTTTGAGTACTTCTTGTTTGATAGGCACTAAGCTAATTCCTTAGAAGTCATTGAGTCATTTCATCCTCAAAACCACCCTCTAAGATCAACATTAGTCAATGGTAGATTGTGGCAACCAAAATAACAAATTCAACTTAATATGCCTTAGTTGGGGACCAATATCTAAAATTCGGTAGATAAGAGTCTGGCATTACTTTATAAAAACCAGTTCTCATCCTGTCTGGACAACTGTGATGACTAAGTTGTACAGATATTGAGGATCACCCTGGGTCCATTCAAAGGAAAATGAATGGGCCTGGAAGCCAGCCCATCCTGGGCTTCCAATTGTTGAATTGTTATGCTGAAATCAGAATACACTAATTTCTATGTTTTCAGAGCAGAACTAAGAAAGGGAAAGAATATTATGATTCATTATAAGGACATTTTTTTCAATAATTAGCATGACCTAGCCATAGAATGATCTTCACGAACAATAAGGGACCTATATCCTTCCAGAGTCCTGCAGATGCAGCCAGATGTTACAGGAAAGTTGTCAGGATTCTTACAGTGGTATGACATTGAGCTGAATAAGGTCCCCAATTTTTTTTTTTGACTCACAGACTCTGTTTCTGTGCATTTCTGACAATAGCGAAAAGTGGCAATGATGTGAGGAGGCTGGTAATGAAAGGAAGTTTAAAAGACCATCTTCATTTCATGATTCTGCAAGGTCCTTCAATAATCCATCAGCAAGTCAGATGAATTAGTGAGATAATTTTCATAACTATCTGATTTCATATATGGACATAATCTTAGCAAGGCCTGAGCTGGGAGCTAACTAAATAGAACCAGTTAAGAGTAGATTGCAGGCTATGAAGCCAGACTGACAGGGTTCAAACTAGTAGATGGCTCTGCCATATATTAGTTGTGAAAACGAGGGACAGTTATTTATTTTCTCTATGCTTCGATTCCCTTATTTGTAAGATGAGAATGATAATAGTACCTCATAGGGTTGTTGTGAAGATTGAGTCATTCAGGTAAAGAACACTGTGCTTTGTATACATAATAAATATTATTATCCAAATGTATGCTGAAAAAGAAAACAAAAACGTGTAACTTCTTACAGCTAGCATAGACTCAGTATATAACTTTGGTATATTAGTTAATCTCTAAATGGGTTTACCAGTTACAATCAAATGCAAGAGAAAACATTAATCTCTGCTGTCTTCCTTCTTTCCTTGCTTGAAGAAATGCCTGAAAATTTTTTACACGTACATGCCACGAAAAGCACATTTTTGTACTTAGATTAACATACCACGCTCCAGTGCACCTGCAAAAAAATTTTTACCAGACAATTTCTCCCCACTTAGGTGGCCTTGGCCTAATTCAAAGTTTTCAGAAAGAAAAGTATTTGGGGCAGGAGGAAGAATGAAGAAAGAGTAAAAAGAGAACACTGCTCTCTTCCTTTCCTTGTCATGCCTGAGTCAGACCTGAGGTGAATTGTGTGTGTGGCAAGGGCAGGAGGGGAATCTGGGGGGAGTAGAAAAAGGGAGAGAGAATTTTCTAGGTTTGATACAAGACTTTGAGCCTGAACATTTAAATACCTAAAAATGAGACAATTCTTTACTATAAAGAAGGACATAAATCTTTCTTTCAGATTATTTTCTAGGACCCAGAACAGGAAATCCTTCAGATTGAAAGTAAAAATCAGCAGGAAGGAAGAATATATGTTTTGTCCTTTGCAATCCCATCCCGAATGCAAAGCTTATCATTTGGTTGCTGTTTTAGCTAGGCATAGAATTCATAGAATTCATGAAATCTTTTCTTGACATTAAAATGAACAAACACAAACAAAAAAAATTGCTCCTCAACATTTTGTGGCTTGCTCTGTTGCCAATTTATGATCTTTTTCTGTCATTCACCTCAAGAGAAGTAAAATACATGCACATTCTCAAGAGATTATTTCTATGATGACTCTATAAAGTACCAGCAGTAACTGAAGACACAGAATTAGAGTTAGAGATGTTTTCCCTACCTTTATTTTAAAAACTCCCTATTTCTTGGCTGAGGAAGAGAAATAGGCAAAGAAACATGGTTGGCGATGAAAGTTAAGTGAGGCCACATCTGATTCTCATAGGATATTTTTGAAGAACATTTTATCCTTAGAAAAATATTGTTCTTGTTTCATTGCCAAGTTCAATAATAACAGACAGTCCTCTAGGTATAAACTAACTATTTTAAATGAGATTTGGCAAGTAACATATTCAGTACATGCTCTTTAACTTAAAAGTATTTGCAACATTTCTCATTTACGGTAAGTTAAAATATATTTTACCACACTTCCCCATTTTTTCCCTATTCCTTTTTGTTCTAGAAAAAGACAGTAGATATATTTTCTCTCCAGAACTTACTTTGTACATGACTCTGAGAAGGTTTCCCCATCATTTGTCTAAACCATAGATGGAAGAGTGGGAGGACTTGAAATGATACTCCAGCAAAGAAAAAAATAACATTTTCAAAGAAAAAAAAAGACAGGCAAATAAGTTAAAAAGAACTGCAGAATGATCATTTGAAAATAGAGTCACAAAAGGATGCAAATTTTTGGTGTGAAGGCTGAAAGCAAACAATTGTGCAACTTGCCTAGTGACTAGCCCGAATGGCAAAAAAAAAAAAAAAAAAAAAAAAATTATGTCAGCTTTGGGAAGTCTCTGAAGCCAGTTTTCCTATGTCCTTTTTTATTATTTATTTAATTTTCTTTTTACAAGAGAAAAACAAAACATTTATTAACATGTTTACTTCATAAATACATGGGAGATACCCAAGATAAATGAGTAACTCAAAGAAGTATCTTAGAACTTCAGCTTATATAGCATCTTTGACAAAGAACAATAAATTTGTAGAGAAATGACAACACATCTGAAACCAATGTTTAACTTTCCAAGGGTCATAGATTGTGGGAAGATGAATATATGGGAGGAAAATAATGAGATAACGTTTGTTTGCAGATTTCTCTGATACCATCTCTGAGCCAATAAGAGTCTTTCTCCAGTAAAAAGAGAATTTATATTCTGCCTTTAGGCAGAAAAGGGGAAGGGTAGAAAGAGCCTTGAACAGATTTATCGAATGTATCATCCCTTTGATCCCACCCACCCTCCACTATGCTTCAGTGCAGAAGAGAATGGCCACAAATAACAAGATGATAATTCTTGATATTGCAGTATGTGTCAAGGACATTTTATGACTCAAATTGCATAACCGTATAACAAGCATCCATTCTTACTATGAGGATTAAATGATATAACTTCTGAACTGTACCTCAATAAATGTCATTTTCCTTTTAACTTCCTTGATATCTGCTTAGCTTGTTTTTGGAAGAAGATTGTCCCTATCAGTTCCACCTCTTTCCCTCTTTGTTATGCATAAGCCACCCTATTATTGCTGAGAGACATTGGGCAGCTTTCAACCATGTAATTCCAGAAGAAACACTAGATGATGTAAAACTGGATAAGTTGAAGGTGTACATAGGTATGAGTTTGCACAGGGTGGGAATGGTCACAGCTGGAATGAAACTGTTTTTACTTGCATGTTAGAGCTCAGCCTGTGTTGGGACCAGCTGTCTCTATTCTCTCAAGATGAGAACCATCATTATCTCTAGGGTTTCTCACTTGTATTTCTTTAGGGCAATTGACTTCTATGGAAATGTTTTTCCACTTAAGTTGTAAGTGGACAGAAGTGATCTTCTGTTTGCATCAGCGCCCCACTGAATTGCATATCCCTTTCTGACTGTGGCTGGGCATGAGCCAGTTCTATGAGGAAACCAAGGAAAGACTCCTGATGTTCAGCTAATTCAATGGATTCAGGCTGATTCTACCCTGGTTCTAGCTGGGAGTTGTTATGAGTTGAATGTGTCTCCCAGAAGATATGCTGAAATCCTACCCTGTGGTACTGCTGAATGTGAATTTATTTGAGAACATGGTCTTTTCAGATGTAATTAGTTAAATTAAGATGATGATATACTGAACTAGTGTGGGCTCATAATACAATATGACTGGTGCCTTTATAAGACAAAGGAAATTTGGACTCAAAGAGAAAACTCCACATAAAGAAGGATATAGATTAGAGCTATGCTGCCACAAGATAAGAAATATCTGGAGCCACCAGAAGCTAGAAAGAGACAAGGAAAGATCCTCCCCTAGAAGCTTCAGAGAGAGCATGGCCAACACCTTGATTTCAGACTTCTAGTTTCCACAACAGTGGCAAAGAGATTTTTGTTGTTTTAAGCCACCCATTTTGTGGTTCTACATTACAGCAGCCATAGAAAACTAATACAATGGGTCTTGTAAATGAATTTAAGTTAAAGAAGAAGAAGAAGAAGAAGAAGAAGAAGAAGAAGAAGAAGAAGAAGAAGAAGAAGTAGTAGAAGAAGAAGAAGAAGAAAACAACTAATAAACTTTTTCAAATCTCCGTTTTTCAAGGACCCAAGAATCCAAGCAAGATGACTGCTTTTTTTGATGGTTTCAGATATCCCTCTTGGAAAAGAGAGAATGGAAGAGGAGGTGGAATGACTGCGTCCCTCCTGCCCAGCTGCTGTCTGCCTGGGCAAATGTGGAGGCCAGTCACCCTTGAGGCTGCTCTCAGTAAGGGACTCTTGTCTATTGGTGGAGCTAGATGTTATTAAATATATGAAATATATTTCTGGACATTAATTACATCCACTAAAAAGTAATCCCATGATATTTACTGTGAAGCTTTAATTATTCAAGCATAGTGGCCCTCTATGATTCAAGATGAATTAAACCTCATATAATTATGACATTCAACCCATTAGGTTACATAATAAGTCACCATTAAATGAAAGTTTACATTAAAAAGATCATATACACAAGTTTCTTAATTAAAAGAAAAAAAACCATCAATAAGTTAACATTTCTGAAGTGGATATTCACAATTACACTATTTCAAGAGACTACACTTGTTTACTTGCCCTAAATGGTTCTACTGGCTCTTCACACAACACAGAGCAATGGTATGTTCCTGGATGATCCTGGTCACACAAAACAGAGACCCATTTTCAACTCTGCTTATGGAATTCTTTCTATAGAGATCTAAGGGAAGCCTGAGTTAAGGCTACTTTTTAGACAAAATTATTATTTAGATAATGTCCTTAGTGGCAAAGACTTTCTACTAAATAATAAAAACATGAAATTGTCTGGGGTTGCATAAAAAGTCTGCCTTCCTTAATCTCTACAGATGTGCATATTTATGAAGTGCTGAAACTATATTTTTGTTTTAATCATAAGGGAGTACCTTACAAATATTTACCCAAAAGGTAAATTACTGTTACTCTTGGGAATATTATGTGATATTTTCTTTTGGAGTTGGTTCACTAATCTCCACCCTTACCCCGAATGTATACTTGCTTCTCTGTGCTGTGTCACAGGTCAAGAATTATAGGCAAAGAGCTCGGATCAAGAGTAGTTTCCTCCATCAAGGAGTTACTGGCCATTTGGGAAGATAAGAAACAAGCACAACTATCTAAATAGCACATTAAATTGGTGTCTGGACTCTATAGTCACTGATAATTTAGACGCATCCAAACTTGCTTGAAGAACCAGTGAGGCAAGTTGAGGATCTGAAGACAGACTGGTTGAGTCGGAGAGTGACCTACTGGGATTAAACATTCTGGCGATCTAAGAACAAGGTCTCCTTCTATCCACAGTCACTCTGTTCTATGACCTGACCACAATGTGTTGTTCATTAATGCAAAAGTGTAATTATTTCAGGTAACCATAGTAATTTGTGGAATAAAATGGTGTTAGGCCTGTACTTCTAGGTACAACTACAGCCACAATTGCACCATCAAAAGGTGACAACAAGAAGGTCGCATGAACATTCCTAATTTCAAGAGGTGAGGCAGTATAATCCTCACAGGTGCAGGAAGCAGGACAGAGCTAGACACTGGTGACAGATGGGAATGTCTACCATCCAGAATAAGCACTGTTATTTCACCGTCTGTGTCCAGTTACGCTAACATGTTGAGTTTCTGTTTACTGTTATTTCGAGAGTATCATATCATGGGGATTTATTTACTTATCTGCCAGGTTATTTCTGATGGTGTGATGCTCATTATTATGAAAAATTATTTCCAAGAAACTTTGAGGTCTAATGTAGCTGTACCATATTGAAGAGAGAATTTTCATTAACTTCTGCCAAGCACCTTTAGACACTACTAGTCTCATAGTAAACACAAATTAAAGCTTAAGAAGCTGCAAATGTGGGCTACAAGTCTGCACAAAGGATGATTATTTTTTAGTTTAGAGAATCCCTGGGTGTACATCCCCTGACTCCCAGATTAAACTGGAAGAGGATGCAAACTGATTCTCTCTGTGAGTGATCCTTGAAGATGTAGTATATATATGCAAGGGAATATTACTCAGCCATAAGAAAAGATGAAATACTGCCATTTACGACAACATGGTTAGATCTTGAGATAATCACACTAAGCGAAAAAAGATAGAAAAAGTTGAGAACTGTATGATTTCACTCATGTGTGGGATATAAAACTGAAAGCAAAAAACAGACAAGACAAATGAACAGAAACTCATGGACACAGACAACAGTTTAGCAGTTACCAGAAGGAAAGGGTGAGAGGGAGAGGCATAGATATAGGGTAAAGGAGGTCAAATATATGGTGATAGAAAGAAATTTAACTTTGGGTGGTGAACATGCAACGCAATATACATATGACATATTATTGAATTGTACTTTTGAAACCTATATAATTCTATTAGCCAATGTCATCCCAATAAATTTAATAAAATATTAACTTATATTTTATTGATTTATAAAAGTTGCCTTCAATGAGAAAGAAAGCAAGTTAGATTCGTTCACTTGTCATAAAGAAGAAACCCCTAAAATTGGGGTTTTTCAGTCTTGGCACTATTGACATTATGGGGTAGATAATTCTTTGTTGGAAGGCACTGTCCTGTGCATTGTAAGATGCTTAGCAATATCCATAACTTCTACCAACTAGATGCCAGTAGCAAACCTCCCCCCTCTGCATTAGTCATGACAATAAAAAAATGCCTCCAGATCTTGTCAAGTATCCCCTAGGGAGCAAATTGTCTTTAGCTGAGAACCACTGACCTAGATAATTAATATTTTAAAATAAAGTTTTCTGAAAATATTTGCAGTGTATTATGAATTAAGAATAATTATATTTTGTGTATTTGCTTCAGATTTCAGCTTTATGATATTGAAGAAATGGACCTTGAAAATCCAATGGGAAATTGCTGAACAACGTGATTTATAGAAAGAACATTAACTTTAGAGTCAGACAGAATTGGATTCTAAACCTGCCTCAACTATTTACTGTGACAGACTACTAATTGCATGGCCTCAGGCAAGTTACTTAACCTCTTTACCCTTATTTCTACTTCTGTAAATTATGATTCTCAAAGGGTTGTTTGTAAGTAATTTCCTTCTCATTTGGTTCGATTATTCAATCAGAGTATGTAGAACATGCAATATTAACTTCTTTTTTCTTTGTCAGATACTAAAGTATAGGCTTTTTCACCAAAGGCTTTATTATTAAATTAGGGGGCATTGAATTAAGTATGTTAGTCCACAAAATATTTTATTTAAAAATTGAATTTTTAAAGAGTTTTCAAGGTAAGACTCAGTTTCAATCTTACTTTAAAAATTATTTATGGATTGGGAAAAAAAGGCAGACAAATTTTATATTAGGCTAAAAATCTTGTTTCAAAAATTTGTACTTTTTTTTTTGAGGTGTGTTTTTATGTTATTGTGTACAGATTGAAGAGGTGGGAAATAACAATTTTGATGTAAGACAAGTAACAAACACAATTTTTTATTAGTTCTCATATCAACTTGAATCTGAGAAGTCAATAACATCTTGATGATACTACAAAGAAAATGGATTGAGCACCATTTGCCAGGCACCATAGTAAGTGGTTTTTATGTGTCATATCATTTTATTTTCATAAGACACATATGAGGTAAGTGTTATCCCATTTTTCAGATTTAGGAATCTCAGGTATGTTGAAGTTATCTGTCCACATTCATGCAGCTAGGAACAAATAATCCTAGTCTGGCTCAGTTCATATCCAGTGCTCTTAAAGATGACATCATCTTGTCTCTGATAACCAGATGCAAGAGGAGAAATAATGATGCATGGACACTAAAGCATAGTGTCCTATTGGAGGAAGCACGAATTTCATGAAATATAATGGGAAGGGTTTTTGAGGAAAGGCAGAGATTCAAGATATGAAAAATCTCAGATAGGATAAACAAGGGGAAAGAGATGGAGGGCGTGACCAGAGGCATGGGTTTATAGAAAACTAACTTATCAGATTAAAGGAAACATCTTTATTTTTAGTTAAACAGAAACTCCCACAACAACTATTCAATTTTGTGTGTTTAAATATGGGATTATAAATGATTCTCTCCTGCCCACCAAGAGTTTACTTATGGAAAATGAACCTCCCTTTGATACAGAGACAAGCTTCTTAATCATCAGATAATTCTAGCATTTGGACATTTTTAGAACCAGAGAATTATATTTTAAAGCTTCGCTGAGCACGGTAGTGCTTGATGGGCATTTTGTCTCAGTGAGATCTTGGCCTGTAGATCTTGGAGAGAAAAGACCTTTGAGATTCTCAGGTGGATTTTCTTAGCATGGCAGAAAAAGTAATGAACACCGTTATGCAGAGCCTTTAAAGAGCACACTTCACTAACAACTGCTTAGCAAGACCTAACACTTCAGACAGTATCTGTCAAGTGAAGATTAAGTATATCCTAAGCCACTTCAGAGTTCAGCTTCCATTTAAGAATCAAATCTACTCTCCCTCTGTATATAGCAGGCACTTTCTCCCAAGAATGATGAAAAAGTGGCAATGGGCATGGAAAATTGTGAGCATTTGTTTAGTTAATATAATTTTTTCTCTTGGCAGCTATATATTTTTAAATAATTTGGTTCCCTATTCACTACCTTGTATTAAATGTATTTTAACCTCAAATATGTGGACTTCCAATAGGAGCTTAATTTATAGTTTATAAATGGGTAAAGGAGTTTTTGAAGAGAAGCCAAAATTGATATTTTGATGTGATATTTCCCTAATTTTAGTTATTTGCAACTACTTCCAATATTTGTAAATACAACACAGTTGACACACAGTCATTCTGTGACCTGAGGTGTGAGGGCTGCTAGGGTGACACTTCTAAAGGCAAACAGAAATTTAAAAGATTGAGATGACCTAGGCATTCTGTCTGAATATTCCACAATGGAAAGAAGAAAAGAAAAAATGAGATTTGGAGCCACGCTGTTTTGGAAATTAATGGTTGTGTGTAGGGGGGCTAGTTACTTAATCCTTACTCTCTATTTTATTAATGGAAAAATAGGGCAATGAAACCTGTGTTATGGGGCTGTTATGAGGAATGAATAAACCAGATCACAATATGCTAAATGAGTGAGCATCAGCTCAACACACATTTCAGTTCTTCAATAGAGTTCAGAGATGACCAGTCTATTAAGAGAGTGATCAGACTTTGTTTTGAAGACTCAATTAATTAAGTACCTACAGAAGTTCAACAGAAAGAGGAAGAAAGGGCTAGACAGAAATGTAATGTGAGAGTGAAAAGTTGGGGATAGTTAAGTACTGATTTCTGAATGAAAAGTCAGCTCTATCTGAATTCAAAACTGTATTTGTATACCTATTGTCTGTTGGCCTTAGGGATCCCAACTTAATTGTTGCCTTTCTTCTGGTCATCTTTGGGATTTTGGGGTTTGATGACTGGCTCTTCAGAACCCCACTTGTCACATCCTTTGTGCTGACAGTAGCCTCAAGCTCTGCCTGATCCCAGAGCAGCATCCAATTCTTTACACTTCTCTGCATCTCTGTTTCTGTAGGTGCTGAAAATAAGGATGTAGAAAAAAAGCATCATTTAGATTCTGCTGAACTTGAGTGGCAATGAAACTTGAGGAAGCTGGGGTCTATTATCAAAAGGTTCCCTTCCTCTGTCTGGTTTTCGTGTGGTTGTTTTGATGATAGACAAGAACCTGTCTTTGTTCTTAGTTTTCTATCAAATGTGAAGGAACATGATGGGAAAGCACCTTTTGAGCAAAACTTAATCTAAAAGAACGGGGACCAGACATTTTTTCAAGCCAGGTTATAAGGCTAGAAACAGTAACTTGGAAGTGAAAAATGAAATGAAATGTGAATGATGCTTTTTAAATGAGCACATTGGTTTCATGAGACATCAATACTCCAAGATAACATAAAAGTATAAATTTTAAGTAGATATTTTAAGAGAATAAGATGAGCATATACTATACATATATATGCCTACACATTTTACTGTCAAATTATAAAATTCATGCATGCTATGGCATATACAGAAAGTCCATACATTATTTGGCAAAAAACAAATCTCAATTATAGGCGCTGTGTGGAATCCAAATCTATTTCAAGAAGGGAAACAGATGGCAACAGAAAATCACTCAACTGTACCTCTAATTGGTATCAAAGTTCAATTTGCTGCAAAGCATGCAGATAGTTTGCTACTTGAAAAGCCAAGTTTAAGATAAATCTGAAAATAAAATAATCCTTAAATTTGAAATTTTTAAAGAAGTTGTCCTGACGTGCTAAATTTAGTCATTGATTGTACTTGATTTTAATTCATCCTGTGCTAAACTTCCTCCAGAACTTCCCTGAGCTATCTATTTTAATGATTCTTTCATACTATTGTATTTAAATATTTGCTGGGCTCTGTTAGGCTAACAAGTGTCAAATGAATTTCACTTTGTTAATTTCTAGTTTCCTGTACTTTAGCTCCAGCATGTTCTTAGCTGAGATTCTGTCAGTTACAGTGGTTGGATATTGGGATATAGTCAGGATCACTGCTTACTATGAAAAACTCTCTCAGTGACTCTTCAAGAACACATTACTCTTGTGAACTAAAGATGAGAACTCTTTCAGCAATCATTTGAGATAAGTATTTTCTTAGAAATACAATTCTTGTGTACAGAATTAATTGGACAAACATTGAAAAGATGTTATCATGTAACAAAGGCATTGACTTTTATTTCTATATCATACCTCTTCTAATCACCTGGGAAGAGGTGTGGGAATAATTTAATAATACATGTTATGGGGGAATTTGGAAACCTGATGTTTCTAATTACAAGACCCTTAAGATAGAAAAAAAGCAATTTTATTTCTAGAAACTATCTGCATTTTTATATGTCTATAAGTCATAATTTTAAGAAGTAAAGTCTGGAGTGAACTTGAACTTGCACATTTAAGTTTAAAAAATCTTAACTAATGATACATTGGAGAAGATAAGACTCCCATCTTTCTCTTCCAAAATATATACACACTCCTCTCCCTACTCCTTTGGCTGGTTTGTTCCATTTCAAGAGAAAGTTGAAATATTTCAACCTAAGATAACAAAGTCTCATTCAAGGTTTTCCTAGCACAACTTGGGAAAATGCCAAGCATAGCAGCCTGTTGTTCTCGACAGGTACAACTCCATCAGTTCCTTAAGGGAGAGAAAAATTTACTCGACATTCCATGGGGATATGGAGCAAATGCCTTGTCGAGTTATAATCATTGAATTATATTTCTTGGCACATTCTGTTTATATATTTTATAGAAGACTTAAAAAAGATACTGGGTCTGAAAATAAAATACAAATCTTAGTAGAAAGGCTTCTATGTGGTCAATCAACACTGTGAGAGATTAGAGGATTGTTAGGATTCACCCAGAATGAATTATTTTCCTTGAGCTCTTATTAGAACCCCAGATAAACACAGCAGCGAATTGTGCATGCACATAAAATGCTTGGCCTTTTCTTTTTGCAGCTAACAGGCTGTGGGCTGTGTCAGTAGTCAAGATCTGTTCCTCAAGGATATCTCCTGTGTGCATCTTCATTATGTCACTGTCAGACTCCATAGCTCATTCTAGGATGTGGGCTAGTTATTTCTGAACTGGTTGAACAAAGTTTTAGTCTGTGTCATTAGCGGACAGAGGATCAGAGCTTCTCCAGGGATGTAGTCTCAAACACTGGTCAAGCAAGCCTCAACTTATCTCAGGTTTTTAAGTGAAAAATCACATTTAGAAAATCAGCATTGTTCTCCCTTTTCATAACTTCCCTAGTCTTAAGAAAGCAGAAAACTTGGGGAAAACGTCAGTTTCATCCTAGTAGATGGCATGTATATTTAAAACGGAGGAGATATGCTTAAGTGGGAAAATGCTGTGTGTTTTTTTTTGTTTGTTTGTTTGTTTTTTTGTATCACTACTAGACATCTAGGCAGTTTGTAGGCAACCATGCTGAGCAGATGAGAATCTAGGCTATTAAGAAATATCTGCTGAGAAACACACTTCACAGTTGCTCATTAAACTAATATGGATTATTTATAATGTTTTTTGTAATGTTTTAAATATTATTTTGCACAGACGGTGCCCAAGTACAAGTCCATCATCATAATTATATGCAATTATCTGGGAGAAACACTTTTTAAAGTAAGCAATCATTCCTAGGAACTATTTTAAGATGACTAAGTGAATGTATATCTATGAACATTTGAACTGTGGGTTGAAATATTCAAAATTATTATTAAAGCAACCCACGAAATACGAGTTAACTCTAGGAGAAATTATAAAAAATAAAAATTTTAGACACTGATGGGTAAGGACAGTGTTTGGTGTTATGCTCAATGCATGGGGAAGGGAATATTGAGATCTGCTACATTTTGCTGTTGAGAGGTTGACTTGCTCCAGCTCCATCAAACCCATGACCTTATAATCCTTGAAGCAGTGCACATCAAAAGATATGTTTTCTTGTCCAAGTGACCTTAAAGACATGTATAGATGGACTCACATTTCCTGATTGCTCATACAGGTATACAAGGTTACTCCCTCTCCATTAACAAAAGCAAAATTCTAGGAGTATGGAGAACAGTAGAATGGGTTTTAGCTAATGACAAACCTTGTTAAACATCCTCATGTGACACCTCAGTTTTTACCTAGCTAAAGCCTGGAGTCAGTAATTTGTGGCTAGGCCCTCTTCTTTCACTGTTTAGTATCCTACACAATTGGGTTAGGCATATTTTATACTCATCAAATCACCATAGATGTCTTCTGAACCTTAAATAATTGGCTGACATAAGTTGGTCTAACTGATGAAATGTTACCATAAAAAAAAAAAAGAATAAAAGCAGAAAGAAGTCATAAAGGTAAAAATTTTTGCATTAAAGTCATATTCAATCCAGTTTTGTGGTATACATACAATTTGCATAGAAAAAATATGACCTGAGTAAAATTTCATGATCCTGATTATGCCATAAATATGAGATTATGTTGTCTGTGTTTGGAAACTTTGCTTTGGAGATGGACGACCCCACCTGGATTCAATACACAAAAGAAGGTAACTGAGGAATTTTGTAAAGAGACTTGGTTTAGAGGTCAAACAGATCTGGTTTGAAAAATTATTTCTTTCACTAACTTGCATTGTAGCCTTGGGAATGTCATTTCATCAATTAATCTGTTTCTTCACTGTAAATTTGTTTTCTCATTTTCTTCATTTAATAATTTTAACTTGAAGAATTGATGTTAGGATTAAAGAGTTGGCGTATGTAAACACTTGGCATACAATTAACTCTCTGATGGCCAGTCATGTGCACTAGCTAAGAGCATAGATTCTAGAGCAGAAATGCCTAGGTGTAGATCCCGGGTCTACCTCTTATTATCTCTGACCTTAGACATGTTACTTAACCTCTTGGTGCTGCAGTTTTGCTCTCCTGTGGAAGAGAAATAATGGTAATATTATTATAATAGAGTTGTTATGATGATTAAATGAGTTACTACATGTGAAGTGCTTAGAATAGTATTTGGCATGCAGCAAGTAAATGGTGCTTACTCAATAGTAATGATAAATATTACTATAAATAAGCATTAAAATTCAATTTCTTCTCTTCTTTTACTTGATGATGATGACTTTGCAGTTCTGGGCTCTTGCTTCGCCTCTAATTACATCTATTCACCTGTACTGCAGAATCCCAGCTCAGGAAAGATACGTTGGTCTAGCAAAGGCAAGAGTCCACTGGATCCTCTTGAATCACACATAGTGTACTCTAGAGCCCCTTGCACCATAAACTTGAGCTGTTGTATACCTTAAAGATCAACAGTGTGCTGAGGAAACACAATTGTGATGTTAATTGAAGATTGTGAAAGTTAATTTTATGTGTCAAGTGAACTGGGCCATGGTGTGTGTAGATATTTGGTCAAACATTTTTCGTAGTTGTGTTAGTGAGTATTGTTACTGGGTGAGATTAATATTTAAATTTGTAGACTGTGTAAAGCAGATTGCCCTCTCTGGTGTGGGTAGGCTTCATCTAATTAGTGAATGATCTGACAAGAACAAAAGAATTCTGAGTAAGAGAGAATTTTTCCTGTTTGATTGCCTTTGAACTGGGACATCAGGTTTTTCTTGACTTTGGACTCATACTGAAACATTGGCTTTCCCTGGGTCATGAACCTATTAGCCTTCAAGCTGGATGGAACTACACCATAAGCTCTTCTGGGTCTCAGGCCTTTGCACTTGAACTACAAATAAACCATTAGTTCTCCTGCCAACTCATACTGAAGATCTTGGGACTTGTCAGCTTCTATAACCACATGAACTAATTATTATAATATATATGTGTGTACATATATATAATAGATAGTATATTGGTTCTGAGTCTCTGGAGAACCATTACTAATATAGAAGTGCACAGTTACATTTAATTTAAAATTTTTCCAGTTTAATTTTTTCTTGCCTGTAGAGTTAATCTTTCTAACAAAGATTTTATCTGACAAAAAATAATGAACATCTAACACCACTCTTTCACTTATTAAAGAAAAATGTATTTATGGTCTATTACATACCAGGCATTATGCTAGTCTCAAGTTTATAATAGGAAAAAAATGATTCTTCCCCTTATGAAAATTATAGTCTGGTAGTATAGAGAAACAATGTAGAAGTAAACATGCAAAATATAATTATATTTTTAATAGATTCTATGAAAACCATGAAAAGGATGGAGACCCTGTGAGGTGATGTCAATTAAGCTGAGGTCTGAATGATGAGAAGGTTTTAATCGTATAAACAAGAGGAGGGGAATTCCAGGCAGAGAGACCGCAGGAAAAACCAAAGAGGGGATGCTGATGTGCTGAGGAAGTTGACAAGAAGAGCCCTGGACTCAACAGAAACTGCAGGAGGTGAAGTGAGAATGATAGGGCTGGGCAGGGGGTTGTGGATCATAGTAAAGAGAATTAATTAGAAATAAATATGCAGCTATAGAAAGACTTTTAGTGGTGGATTAATATGACCCAATTCATGTTTTTAAAACATTTTCCAGGATACTGAGAAAAGAATTGATTAGATGAGGCAGGATGGAAGTGGGAAGACCACTCCTGCGGCAGTGGTTAGCGCAGGGATATTGTGCTTTAGATGAGAGTGGTGGCAGGAAAGACAAAGAGAAGCAGCGATGGGAATGCGTTTTCTCTCTCATATACTGCCCAGAATAGATCAGAGACTCTCTACCTTCTCCTTGTAATCTTCATGACACATCATAGTTTTGATTAATTAAAATTCTTAAAGGCAAGGACTTTCCAAAATTTTTTTTCAGTATTATATACCTAGGATTTAGTTAGAATTATCTGGCACACAATTCTAACTCAATACATATTTTTCAAATGAGTTAATGAAATTAGTACTATATACTCTGTAAAGATAGAAAGAAAAGTCCCAATTTCCAGAAAGATTATAGGAAATGAAAAGAGTAGGGAGTAAGAAACTCTTCGAATATGTTGTTCAAACTTGGTTGAGACAAAAATTCTAGAAACATTAGTTGCGTAAAGCCATCTGGAATCAATACAGTTTATATTTATCCTGGAAGCAACCCTCCCACCCCCAAACCCCCTAACCTGTAGTGGAGAGACCAAAACATAAATGTCTTAACTAGTAAAACATTCTCTGATTCTTTACCACCAGTGGAAGTTTAGTCAAATCCATAAGACTATAAGGCGGTATCCCATTGAAAGTCTTTAAGTCTCTGGTGCCACTGCACTGGCCAGCATTGTCCACTTCCATCTGCTACAGATATAGCCAGGAGAGAGAAGGTACAAGGTTGTCCACTGCTTAAAACTCTGGGGAGCCGTGATGGATGAGAAACCCTGCCAGCCTAGCAGTGACGAGGCCCCTACTCAGTATTCTAACTCATGAGTGACATTTCTCTCTGCACCTTCTGTGCATTCTTGATTTACGCTTGGGCTGCTTATTAAATTGGTACTATCTCTGCTCCGATCAACAGGAGGAGTGTTAGGATTAGGAGTAAATTTTGCTACCAATTTTTTACCTGCAAGTTAGAGAAAACAATCCAACCTCCTTTGCTAAGGATTTGTGGGACTTCTGCACGTACTGTTTGCCCTCATTTTACTGGTTAATTCGAATAACCTGTGTCATTTATTTTTTCCACTGAGTTAACCAGTGATTTAAATTAAACTGAATGGCTTATAGTTCTGGTGTTATGTAAACAGAGACTATTTGTGATAAAGGATCAATAGTGTGAAGAGATTAATCACTTAGATTGAAATAAGTGTTTTTCAAGCCTGTATAGGAAGGCAATATGTAAAAAGACTTCCTGTCATCTCCCTCTTCTGAAAAAAATGAGGAACCCTAACCCATTAGCAGTGTCCTGTAGAATGGGAAAGAAACATGAACAAAACTGTACACAAAAGCTCAAACCTGAAAACAATCCAACATGCTTCAACAGGAGAGTGGATAAGTCAACCATGGTACGTTCACATAAAAAATATGCAGCCTAGAAAGCAAACACATTGAGTGGCATATGACTCTAAGGACGAATCTTAGCAATATAATACTAAAGTAGAAGTTAAAAAGAGGTGAAACTTAAAATATTTATTTTAAGAATACCTTTATATACCATGAAGATACCTAAATTAGAAAGTAAGGAGTTCAGGGTGACGATTCCTCAGGTTGCATGGAGGCAGAGTGCTAGGATGGAACCAGAGGAACCACAAGTTTAGATGTAGATTAGTGTCACCACTGTAGCTTGATTTGCATTGCAGGTGTTAATTACGTTATTAGGAAGAAAGAAAAGGAAAGAGAGCAGGAGGGAAGGAGAAAGGACTTTTACATATATCAGTAGTGAGAGTGGGTCATAGAAAAATGATAAATCTAATTTTATGCACTCAAGAGAAAAAGAGAGAGAAACACACACACACACACACACACACACACACACACACACACACACACAAAATAGTTGATCAAAAGTCTTTCCTGGAATCCTAAGCAAAGATCTCTTTCTAAGTTTTTCTGTTTATATGGGGACTGAAGCCAGAAAACATGACCTGTTTTTCCTGGAACCACTCTTATCCAGGACACAATATCCCCACACTGACCACTGCCCTAGGAGATGTCTTCTGACTTTCATTCTGCCCAGTTTAATCAATTATTTTCCCAGTATCCTGGAAAATGTTTTAAAAAACATGAATTGGGTCATGTTAATCCATCACTTAAAGTCCTTCCTTAGTTTTCCATGTATTTCTAATTAATTCTCTTTACTATCTATGGTCCACAACCCTATCCAATCTTCTTCCTCCTCCACCCACAAACACACTCCATCTTAGAAGACCCTTCTGTGGCAAGAAAACCTGATTCTACTTGCAGAAGTACCAGGAATCTTCACCTCCTGAAGGGTCCCACTCTCCTTGTTCTTGGTGACTCAGACAGGCAGAAACAGAAGACAAAAGTGTCACCCTAAAGGTAATAAACTAAAAGACTTCTTATTGGCAAATTAGAGAAAACAATTCAGCCTCCATTGCTGAAGATTTGTGGGGCAATCCTAAGAACTCAGGTGAAGTCAGTTGGAACTGGCAAGGTCTTAAAATTTTATCAATTTTTTGTGGATCTAGTCTGTTCCTATTAAATCCAAGTGTTCCTGGATGGGGATGACTCATATGTACTCTTCATACGTAGTCTGCTAACTTCAACACATGTCTCCCAAGGTTACATTGCAGATGGTCTCCAATCTACCAAGTCATCTTCAGAAGTGTACTTCTGTGGAGGCCATGGGCCCTTCTTTGGGCCAAATTTGCCAACTCTTCTTTCTTCAAACTACATTTCATTCTCCACATTCAGGCTCAGTGCCTCCTTGCCCATCACCTGGGACTGCCATGAATGACTCCTTCCCAGGATTGCTCCCAGGCATCCATCTGTGTTCTGCCCTGTCAGGAAAAGGCCCCGAGTGTCCATAAGGAGGGTTCACTCTCTTAGCCTTCCCCCCCTGGTCACACTGACGTGTCCTACTGCAGACACAAAAAATGGCTCTGGAAATGTGGTGCTGCCCAGCTGAGAGGAGGTTTCACGGTGATGCAAGGATGTTCCTTTTCCAGGCCACTCCAGCAGCCAGAGCTCAGGGTGCCATGCAGTTGTGTTGCAAACTAGAAGGCATTTTAGCACTGAGGGGTGAAGGGGCCTGACAGTCAGAGCTGCTTAGAGGAGTCTCCAGAGATCAAGGCTTGTTACTTACATCTTTGTGGAGAAGCATTTAGCCCACAGTGTGGCGTTCATGATGATTGTGGGGGCCGACAAGTTTGAAATCCATAGAGCAGGTGGGCAGGCTGCAAATTACAGGTAAGAGTTGAAATTACAGTCTTGAGTCTGAAATCCGTAGGGCAGGTCAGGCAGGATGGAAACTCAGGCAAGATTTCTGTGTAGGTCTTGAAGCTAAATTCATTCTTCCTTTTTTTTTTTTATGTATAATTTTGCTTCAAATCTACTGGGAAGGAAGAAAACTTTCAAAAGAGGACAAAGAACACACACAATAACAAGAAAGCATAGGTGGAGTAAATTGGAAGAGAAGAATCTCCTTTTTGGGGATTGATAGAGATTTACAGTTCAGAAGTTATTACCCAAAATGTATTATTCAGAAAGCTCAGAGGAAGAATCAAGTGCTCTCACTTGACCTAACTCTGAGCACAGTCAAGATAAGAGATGGACTTATTCTGCCCACCCATGCCCACGTAGCCAGCACACAGAATCCCTAGAACGCAGAGCTTTGCTTTGGGAGGGGAGAGAAAATGATGAAGATCGTCAACTCTTAGGTTTCCCACAGGCTTGCGAAATGACGCTTGCCATTTCTCCTGATTTGGGGAGTTGCTGTTCCCACAGCAGGTCTTTTTCAAACCTCTTTGAACATGAGTATAGGGGTTTCCCAGCACAGTGGAATTGTGACAAAGTGTTTGCTCTGACGCAGGAGCCATTGACCTGATTGGCACCAAGGCCTGCCTCGAGCAGATTTCCTGCAATGAGTTGGGTCAAGGGAACTTTTCCACTGATGCTTAATTTATTTTACATGGCCACATTGCTTTCTTCCTTCTTGGGGAGTAGTGTTAACAAAATACTCCTTAGCATTTACTCAAATGGCATTCACTGCCTGATGTGAGAAAATTCTTGTTTCTTTGTGTAGCCCTGGGTTGCTTGTTAAGAAAGATGTTTTGTTATTTCAGCAGTCTTCAAAAAGGTAATAAATACATTTCCACTGGGTTGAAACTTCCTCTCATTTCCTAAAGGAGGGGCTGATTGTTCTGACAGCTCCCAAGGGATATTCCAGGCTCTTGAAACGACTAAAATGACCACTGCGTCATTCCCTTACACGCACTGTCACAGAGAAAACCTAAGAAAGGTCATTTATAATAACAGCATTAGACTTTCTCTGAAGCTAAAGAAACTATACAATGGATTTACCACAGAAAATGGTAGAAAAAGCTTAAAACCAGTTGAGATTCTCTTTTATAATATGTGACTTGCACAGAGTCACCTGTAGAAGGCATGGTTACTTCTAAAGAGCATGAAGACAATAAGACTTTCGACACAAAGCACAGATACTCCTGCCTAACACAGGACAAGCAACTACTAACTGAATAAGTCTCGTAAAGATAACAGAGATTTGTGAAAGATGATTACTTCTCCTCGGTGCTATGCATTATGGTTAAATTCGAGTGTATATGAGGAAGAAGTGAGCAAAGGTGAAAAAGCTGTACTGCCGCCCACTCAAAATGATTAAATGACTATATGAAAGAAGATTTCTCATAAGTGTGGAATGTGCAGAATTCAGTTGCTTCCAGTCCTGAAATAAAGTGCTATAATTTGACAGTCGTTCAAATTGATATTTGTTTCAATAATAATGCATTGCTTATTTTGTAAAGGAACCCCAAATCGTTGGTCCTAGTAACTCACTAAACTCACTAACACTGTAACTTCAGGGATTTAATCGCATAAATAAGAAATGATCAAGGTATCACCCCCCAAAAATTAAAACTGGGTCTATCTAAGATGGCAACATTATTGAAATTATTGACATGATTTATGAAATATTTATTTTCATAGGGGCTAGAAGAAAAAGCTCTTATTCTTATTTCTTTCCTGATCAAAATTTTAGCAAATTTGGATGTTAAGATTAGTCACTAGGTGAATGCTATATTTTCTCCTTTTTCACTCCAAACCATATGTTATTTTATTTCTTTTCTGTTACCAAATTATTCAAGGATATTCTAGAATATTTAGAAAATACAGATAAATTAAAGTAAAAAAGTAAAATATCTTGATATTCAACTCATTTCTGTCAAACTTTAATTTTATCATGAAAATAAGCCCCATCCAATTACATTAAATTTTACAGATGTTATAATAATAATGTTCAAGAAGATACTTAGTTAAATAATTGACTGGATATAGAAATCTGAATAAGATCTAATCCTTGCCCTCAATAAGTTAAAGTGGATAAACAAGTAGATAAATGACAATAATATAAAGATAAGAAAATTAGAAAAATTTCAAAGAGCTTGATATTACTTCAGATTTAAGGAATACTTCATTTAGCACAGCATTCATTCATTTAGTTTGACTTGATAAATCAGTAGTCATAATAAATAAATATATTTTAAATAAATATATGCTAGTTAATCGGAATAAAATGTTTAATACTAAAAATTAATTAGTGAGCCAAAATGACCCTCAAATGATGATCTTTACTACAGATAACTATCAGGTATTTTAAGGATGGAATTATTATATACTTTTTATCTTTCTTTCTATTGATATGATGTATCACATTTGTTGATTTATATATGTTAAACATTTCTTGCATCCCAGAGATGAATTTATTTGATCATGGTGTATAATCCTTTTAATGTGCTGTTAAATTTGGTTTGCTAGAATTGAAAATTTTTGCATTTATTTTCATCAGGAATTATGGCCTGTTGTTTTCTTTTCTTATAGTGTCCTATCTTGCTTAGTATCATCGTAATGCTCTCCTTATAAAATGAATTAAAGAATGTTCCCTACTCTTCAACTTTTTGGAAGAGTTTGAGAAAGATAGGTGATAATTCTTCTTTAAATGTTTAGTAGAATTCACCAGTGACACTATCGGGTCCTGGGCTTTTCTTTGTTGAAAAGTTTTTGATTCCTGATTCGATCTCCTCACTCATTATTAGTCTGTTCAGATTTTCTATTTCTTCATGACTCTTTCTTGTAGGTTGTATGTTCCTTGGGTTTTTCTGTGAGTCAGAAAATGTTTAGCAGCATCTCTGGTCTCTATCCACTAGTTTCCAGTAATACTCCTTCAGTTATGGCAACCAATATGTCTCCACAATTTCCCAAATGTCTCTTGAGGGTCAAAATCACCTGCAGTCAAGAACCGCTTATATAAATATATGTAAGACATCAAGAGCGAACCTGAGGACAGAACATTAAACTTTACTTGAATATATCAGGAAAGGCTTCTGACAGGAGGTAATGTTTGATGTTACTAAGGATTCTCTAGGCAATCAAGACATTTGGGGAAAGAATTCACAGTGAGACATTATTAAAAAAAACTTGATAATGCTGCTTATTAACTAATTAAGTCATTATGTAGGGCAGCTTGTCTGTGCATTAGTATGTAAACTGAGGGCCTGATGTTTAGGTTTTAGGATGTCGACATTATCAAAAGGAATTATTGCTGCTTCTTTGTATCTAGGATGAAAGAACCTTACATCTTGCTTAAGTTACCCCTTATAGTGACCCTGAAGTGTCAAACTACTGGAAAAAAGGGTACAAATCAATTAACATGAAAATGTCTTAAGAGCAGAATTTTTCTCACCATTAGAAACGTGACTGCAAATAGACAGTGAAAAACCGTGAGAATGGCCCTGTGCACTATTGAAATTCTATATCCCAAAACATATACAATCTCCACTAAAAGTTACATTCTAAGTCATATTTTTAGAAAATATTTGAGCTCTTTTAATATTATTCCTTCCCATTTTGTTCTCAGTCTTCTCTTTAGCATGTCAGTACATTTTTATGTATAGTGCACTGCATACTATAATTGATGTTAAATTCAAGTCGACTCTTACATAAAGTCAAAATCAAGATAATTAGAAACAACCACAGGATTGACTGTACAGCTATTTTTTATTCAAAATCCTGGCCTCAAGCAAATGCAACACAAAATGTGACTTTAGACATTATGCCTATTCAGACTTGTTATGCTAAATTACCAGAACCTATACAATGAACTGCTTTTCTCACCATTCAGACATTTTTATTCTTGTGACCAGTTCTCATTTGGTTTTCAACATCTTTTTTTTATGATGTGATAACCTCCTAAGTGAAAATAACATGAATCAAAATTGTTTTCTCATCTGGAAAGCAAGTAGTTCTTTATGAGTCTCAGCACATTGCTTAGCATCTTGATTCCCCAAAGGCAGTCCTCTAGATGACTTCCATCTTGATATCGGGGTTGACATAGGCAGATGACAATGATAATCAGAAATTGAACAAACTGTGGGAAAGTCACTTAGTTCAGGTCTCTGATGCAAAGGCATTTCTCATAGCATATGGTTTTCTCTTTTCCCATCAAAAAGATGAGAGAGAATGACCATTTTGGAGTAGTCTGCCAAAAAACAGTGTTTTGTTCTCCAAATGCATTTTAAGTAATTAGAAATACACTAACATATGAGGGTTACTACATGTGTTAACATGCCTTTCATCATAAGAATGATATTTAATAGTATTTTCTATGTGTGGGTTTCCAATTGTTATTTCTCATGAAGCCCAAGAAAAAAAGCCCCAACAAAAGCTTCTTCTCTCTAGCCATAGGACCAAGAAAGAGGAAGTCTAGCAAGAAAACTTTTAGACAATAACCGCTCTGCCACAGCCAAACACCACAAAAAAAATTGTGGCCCCAATTCCACTTGTCAATAAAGGGCAGATTAAACCGCCACTCTAGTCAGACTGTAGTGAGGTACCCCAACTCACCCTCCAGGATGGTGCCAGAGAAGGTCAAGTAAGAAACTGGGACTTTCATTTCTGCCAGGTGGTAAAGATACACTCCCCCTACCCTGTCCCCACAGTGTGCATGCAAATAGCTGAGGAACCAGAGCTTCCGGCCCTATCTGGCAGAATTGACTCATCCCTCACTCTCCCTGCTGCAGTGATATCGGTGGAAGGTTTTCACCTCTGCCCAGGGGCAATGAGACACCAATCCATGGTGTCAGTGGAGGACAAGTGAGAAACAACAAAGAAGGAATTCTTGCTCCTCTCATCCCATGTAGTATCAATGGAGACCTAGAGGGAAAATGGAACTCCCATTCCCATCCAGGAGTAATAAGGAACCTAATTTGTTTTCAAGAAACTTTCTCTCTAAAACTATCTTCTTTTTAGAGTCTTTCCTGATATAATTTATTTTAACAAATGTTTTAGTATTTATATTATTTATATGATACCATAAATATGTCATTAAATACATTGTGTATGTGAGAAATTTTGTGGTTTTTTTTTTCCTAATACAAAACAACATGTTATATGACTTTAATTGAAAAGTCAGTTAACACTAGTGAATTTTTTTGTATTCTAGTCACTGTAAATAGGCAAAATTTGCAGTGATTGTATATTGTTCTCAGGCACATCATGAGGTGTAGTGTGCTTTGAAAAAGATGATAGTGCTGAAAAAAAATAGAAGATAGTAGGAAAAAAGCAAGTACAACTATGATATAAATTGACTCCGAAAAAAAGGAATAGGCCTGAGTTTATAGGAACTGTGCAGGGCAGCTGAGGACAGGACTTTGTGGACATTATTTACAGAGTCTCCATGAGTTGAAGCTGACACAATGGCACATTAAGGCACACACACATTGCTCTATGTGATTGCATATCACACTCTGTGTTGGGTGCTGCAAGGTACACAAAGATGAGTGATATACACCTTTAGAGATACAATCAGGGAATGAGGTGTGAAAATATGTATATTTATTAGCAAGTCTCTATTATAGTCACTAATGAAAATATAGCTTATGAGATATTATGTATAGTATGATACTACGTTTAAAATGTACACCACCACCACAACAAAAAAGTCTGCCAAGAATATTACATCAAAATGTTAACAATATCTCTTGATAGAATTAAAAATTTTATTCTTTTGTTCGTTTATTTTTGAGTGTTTTATAATGAAGTTATATATGTTTTTTATAACCTAGTTTCATATAAGAATAGTTTTTAAGAAAATGTGGCATTACTAGGAAAGATAAGAAATTAATAAGATAAGCAGAATGGGACAGCCTATCCCAAAGGGGGAATGGCACCAGGAGAGTATAGTATTGGGAAAAGTGAAGGAATATTCAAGAGAAAAGGAGAGTACAATCTGAACTTGCCAACAAGCAGGTAGTAGTGGGAAAATCTTACTGGTATTTCTGTGCAGTGCTTTGAAAGTTAAAGGAAGGATTCTGCTTACAATTGTAAATGCTTAAGCAGATAATACAGTCAGAGTAATTAGTGTTAAGGAACATTATTGTTCTTATGGTGACTAACTTAAATATAGTGAAAAATGGAGAGGAGATTGAATAAAATAATGTTGTTATTTTTTTTTTTTTACTTATAAGAATGAAAGATATTTGATCATGTACATGAACTAATTTGAGAGTCAAGCTTACTTTAAGGATAAAAAAGAAAAATAATATAATAAATAATTTCTAGCTGTACTATAGTCTTCCTGAATAAAAGACCTACATATTTCTCTGTGAAGCCTATGAAAACAGCCTTATTTACAAAAGAGTTAGTGTCTATATACTAGGGTCTTCTTTGAATAAAGTCTTTGTGTCGTATTGACTAGTTTTAAGAAATAAGAAAACTTCTATGTTAGTGTTTTAGTTGACAAAGTATTTTTGTGACTGGCATTTTATATTGCTAGTGATCTGGCAATTGAAATGTAGCTCTCAACCCAAAGGAAGTGTTATGTATTTGAGTTCTTTTACTGGAAATACATTGGCTAAGTCATAGGAATGAGCAAGGAATCAAAGATAATTGGAGAAAATATTCTAATAGGACAGCAATTTGCATTTACCTCTTAAAAGCTAACTTTAAACTTTATCTTAATAAGCATGACTCTTCAATTCATAAACTGGCCATTTATTTATTTAAAATCATAATTCTAATATTTGAATTTACCTACATTTCCAAAAGTTAAAAAATTTCCAAGAATTTAAAATCTTCTTTAATTAGGGAATAAAATTTTAGAGTTCTCCTCAGTAATATATTTTTAAAAACCATTTAGCTTTTTTTTTTTTTTTTTTTTTTCATTTCAAAATCCAGTGATAGAAACCAGCTCTGTATTTCCAAATGTCTGGAGTAGTTTCAGATAAGTCAATATAAATGCCAACTTTCTGGTCTGTTCTGGTCTATGGTGATTATTTAAGTGGTAGTTTTGATAATTGATGCTTTTTAATCCATTTATAAGAGAAATGCATTCTTTTTCACTTTTGTTTTTTTGGAGAAAAGACACTTAAGCAAGGCATGTTTTCTCCGTTTTTTTTTTTTTTTTCAGTGTTAGTGAAAGAAAAAAAAACCCAGAAACATCTGTTTTCCTTCAAGTCTCTGTGATTTTCCACATCCATTCTTATAAAGTGGGTGATTTTTCTAGGATGCTCTGTACCGAACAGGAACAAATAAACTTGGGAATATGGTATTTCTGAACCCATAAGATATGCACTTTGGATTGGCAAACAGTTTTCAGCTCTTAAACCAAACTATGACCTGGGTTAACGTATTATTTGAATCTTGTATGTACTTATCTCATTTCATCAAATTGTCTCCATGCATTTGAGGATAGCAGCATTTGGAAGACATGAGAATGACACTGAAGCATAATGGCCCATAAGCTTATGTAAGATTTAGGCTGGGTCTGCAATAGAATAATTATTCTGGATTTTTTCAGATTCTGCCATCAACTTATTTAACAATCTTAGAGGAGTTACTTAAATTATTCTCAAATTTTATTAGCAATATGGGAGTGAGTGTACTTACCTATGTCATTGGAATTTTCCAAACTATGACAAATATAGGTATTAGTAACCTATTTTATGAATTAATAGAGAAAAAGATATGATTGCTATCAGAATCTACTCTTCTAAAAATTAAGATTGTTATAAAATTAGTAGAATATTTCCAGGTCTTATTAATTATACTTGAAATAAAATTCACCAGTTACTTATTATTTTTTTCTCTTATACATAATGAATTCTCCCACTAAATATACATTGATATTACTAGTGTAGCCCAATTCCATACATGTTGGTACACCCGGAATTCATGTTCAATATTCATCTGCTGGTGGCTCATTGCTTTGCCTTAATCTGAGTATTACATAAAGCAAAAGATTGACATGTAGTGGATGCCCAATAAAAGGATACTGATAAAAAATGTTGATATCTGAGGTTAACAGGGTTTGAAGTAAACACTGTATTTACAACCCACCTGCAATTTTATAGAGTGCAGTGAGAGTTTGGGGATTTCTTTTGAGTGTCCACTATGTAGAAAGCATAAAAATACATGTTTTTCCCCTTACTAGTTCATTTAATTTCTCACAAAAACCCTATGGAATGTGTACTATTTCCTTCTTTTTCTTACAAATATAAAACTTGAAGTTCAGTGTGATGAATGAGTATGTGATCATCAAAGCATTGGTCAAAAGCAAAAATGTAACTCAAATTTTGCTTTTTCACTTTGAAACTCAGACCCTATTGATAGACCACAGTTTCTAAGAGTTGAAGTTGGCCATCTTAAAAGGGAGGGTGAAGGTAAATTGATTAATTTTGTTTGTTGTTTTTAACAACGTGGTTTTGTTGATGTTTACTAGGTGTGGTAGGCAAAAATCTAAGATAGCTCCCATGACCTTCCACTACTGGTGTTCTCCCCTTGATTATGTGACAGTATATGACAGAAGAGATTTTTCAGATTTTAGGGTTACTAATTAGTTCACCTTAAAATAGGGAGAGTATCAGGGTGGGCCTACTCTAATCACATGAGCCTTTAAAAAACTTCTCCAGCTGGTTGCAGATGGTTAAGTCACAGATATTCTAAGCATGTGAGGAATCTATGTGAGGAAAGATAACCATTGCTGAGATGGAGGGTCCCTGGGGCAAGGACTCGAGAGTGGCCTTTAGGAGAAACTGAATCCTGCCAACAGCGTCAATGAGCTTGGAGCAGCTTCTTCCCCAGAACTTCCAGATGGAGTCCAGCCCAGCCAACATCAGGAGTTCTGCCTTGTGAGACTTTAAGTAGAGGAATCAGCTCTTCTGGACTTCTGACTTAAGTTCGTAAATGGGTGCTGTTTTAAGCTGGTTGGGTTCTGGTAATTTGTTATGCAGCAATAGAGAACTGATACACTGAGTGGTCAGATTCACTTTGTTTGCATTTGGTGACACATGCCAGTATTGCTCTCAACACAATTCGTAATTATGACTTTGGTTTCCTACTTGGATAATAATATCACTTTGTTATTGCTCTTTATTATGAGGAGATTTCCTCACCTGGGAGCCTTATTCTTCATTCGAGCAGGTTGAGTTGTGTCAAATCAGAATAATGAATGGATTCCGTCACTGTCTAGTTTTTCTCTTTTTAAACACTGTTTATTTAAAAAGAAGGTCAAGTTCAGTTTAATATTTCTTATATGCACTAATAGTGATCCACGTTTTCCATAAGAGATGTAAAGGCCTACCTTGCAGCAGAGTGCCACCTGTAAAATGTCCACGTCTGTTTGTGGAGGAAACAATTACCACAGAAAAAACATCTTGTGGACTGTTAATAATTAAAAATGCTTTGAATCCCCTAGAATAGCTGGCAACTTTGCTATAAAGTCTTGTTTTCATTAAAATGGTTTGGGCTGAACCTTTCTTTGATAATTTAAAATTCTTTTCCACTTTCCTTTCTTCCCGCCTCCAACCCTCATGCTTAAAAATCATTGGTATTTTGGGAAATTGGGTGCACTTAAAAACAAACTACTGGCTTACATTTTGTCAAGCATCTGTCTAACAATCACACAAAAACATGATGATAGGCAGGATTTCTCCATGAGGCTCTTGTGCACGTATTTGATTTTGCCCTTCTTACTCATGAGCTATGTATAATGAACATAGCACCAACTGGTCTCATTATTCCTTTCCAGGAGCTTTATATTCCATGAAAAGTCAAATTGCTGAAACCATAGAGGTGAGCATTTGTAGTATTGGTGTTTTTTCAACATTCTGACATGTCTTCAGTCACTTTTTCCTTGACTTTTGTACTCTTTGTTCTTTTCTTGTTTTGGTTGCTAGTGCTATGGAACAAACTATTTATATTTATTACCGTAAAACTGCAATAATTTTGTTATGTTTACTGATTGCATTTGTCAGAAATTCAGATAGGGTATAGCAGGGATAGTTTGTGTCTTCCCTGTAATGATTGGGCCCTCAGAGATGGGAGTATCAAATATCTGAGGCCTGGAATCATCTGGAGGCTTCACTCACATGTCTGGTATATGGGTTGGTTTGATTCAAAGGTTGGATTCAGTTGGGACTGCTGACTCAGTTGTGGCCCCTCGAGGTGGATTATGATACACATGACATAGTGACCAAATTCTGCGAGAGCACACACTAAGAGTCACTGTTCAAAGAGTGAGTATTTTAGATGACCAGGACCATACAAGGAGCATGGCAGTTATGACCCAGTCTAAAAGGCACATGGCAGCACTCGCATTGTACTCTGAGTCACTTGTGTGACTTCTGTGGAATAACATCCTTAAGATTTTTAGAAATCCTACTTTTTTTTCGAAACAGAAGCATTCTCTGAAAACCAGTAGAAACCTTGTTATCTATCTGAACGTATCTAGAGGTTATGAATGTAAATCTTTCTGAGATCTTCATGAAGTCAAGCCTAAGGTAGCATCTTTGCTCTGAGACAGTTTTTCTGCTAGCACTCTGGGTTTAATATTTGAACGAAACATCCTTTCTTATTTGAGAAGCTTTTTCTGCCTGGAAATGCTTTCCTAAACCCTCTATACTTGCTCTTGAAAACTGAATATTGTTTGTTTTTTGAATCATCTCTCTACTCTCACATTATACCACGTCCAGCTAGAAGAAGTCATGTGCATCTCAGCTCCTCTCCTAAAGCCTCCTTACCCAGCCACTGAGTTCCCTGGTATATTCCTTCTTTTCCACATGATCGTCAGTATGTTGCCAAGCTCTCTACCACTGCCCATGAGTTGCCTTTCCTTTAGCTTCTAGAATAGTCTCTTTCAAACTGTCACTGACTGTCTTTTAGAGGGCTATTCTTTTCCTATGGTGGCTCTAACAAATTACCATAAGCTGGGTGGTGTAAAACAACAGAAATTTATCCTCACACAGTTCTGGAGGACAAGTATAAAATCAATTTTACTAGGAAAAATCAAGGTGTTGACAGGATTGTCCTTACTCTAAAAACTCTAGCATAGACTCCATTCCTTGCCTTTTCCAGCATCTGTGACCTGTGCTGACCTTGCTCTGACCTCTGGCTCTTTTCCTGTTGCTTTCTCCTCTTTGTGTGTCAAGTTTTCCTCTGTCTCTCTCTTACAAGACACTTGTGATAGTATTCATTTTAGGCCCACCCCATCACAGATTTTTAATTTAATCATATCTGTAAAGAATTTTTGATAAGATAACATTCATAGGTCCCAGGAATGAATATGTGGGTGTCCTCTGAGGGCAATTTTTCAGTTTTCCACAAGGACTTTCAGACTTTGACCTGACACTCAGTCTTAAAAACAAATTCTGCTTTTTTTGGGTTTTGTTTTGGCAGTGCTTAATTTCTAGGCACCTAATTCCATTTCATTTACTATTACTGCATAAACAAACACCTGAGACTTTGTAAAAAATTTTTTCAATCATTTTATTTTTTTCATAGATCTTGTGGTTAGGGAATTCAGTATACAGCAAGATGTCTGATCCATGCTCTATGATACCTGGAGCCTCTGTTGAGGTTGATTTGAATGGTTTTGATTTGGAATCAAGGGGAGGGTTCTTTACACATAGGTCTGGCACCTGAGCTGGGATGATTTGAAGGCTGGGCTCAGCAGCAAGTGCTTACCAGAGAGCCCACCTGTGGCTTCTCCATATTGTTTAGGCTTCTCATGGCATGGAAGTGAAATTCTGAAGGAGAGCATCCTCAGAGAGCATTTGGAGAGTGGAATGACTTCCTTGTGCTTTACTGGTTGAATCACCCACAGTCCACCCAGACTCAAGGGAGAAGACTCCTGATGAGGCAATTGCAAAGTGCACTGTAGCCCATTTGAGATGAGAGGGGAACCCAGCAGATTCAGCACTTGCAATGAACAAGTGCTCACCCCCTTTTATGTAGTAAATCTACAAACCGATCAAATATGCAAACAGCTCCTGGGCTATGACTTAAATCTGTACTTAAGGAGTCTCCCTGCAAAAATACAGTAGAAATACTTTTACAAGTAATAACTGAGAGCTAAAAGAGTAGACTCAGAAGCCAGGAGCCTTAGTTTTAATTCCCAGAGATATCATTTATTAGCTCTATAGTTTAGGGAAATTTGTTTAACCTTCTGGGCCTCAGTGTCCTCGTTTCTAAAATTGAGATAACATTACTTACCTCATATGATATTTTATGAATTAAATTAATATCTATATGCAAAGCACACAGAACAATATAAGAAATAGCAAGTACTCAATAAATAGTTTATATTAAAAACTCATTTTTTTCACTCAACATTTCTATTAAATGGCAAAGAATACACACACACACACACACACACACACACACACACTCTCCCCCACAACATACACACAAAACACATAAAACCCTTGAATCACTATCTAATAGTTCCTTGTGAAATAAAGAAAAGCTTGGTACTGTCATAAATGTGTGAGAGCTGAGCATTCATAAAAGGATTACTTGATACAAAATTTGAAAAGCCACTGAGGAAAAATAAATATTTTAGAGTGAACTACATAGTTATTTTTTAGTTTGTGCTTGTGAGAAATATGTTGTGAGTTTACAGTGGAGAACAGAAGAGACACAATCATGAATAGATGATAATCGTGTACTTGGCGTATTGTTTTTTATCGTAAATTTGAAGGAACTCTCTTTTTATGGACTTAAACTACAGCTATTTTAACAAAACTTACCACCATTTTAGAAATGAAAAGTAAATATTATAGTACCAGAATATTATCATTTGAATGAAATTGAAAAAAAAGTACTGGATGGGAAATACTGGACATGGCAAGGCTCAGAACATTCAAGTGCAAGGATGTGCTCTCTAAACACTTAGATTAAATTATTCCTTTCATAGGAAGTGGCCTCAAACTTTCCTGAGTGTGTGCAGTTTTGGACTGTCAACACTGGGTGAATAATTCTTGGTTTTTCTCATGACTTTTGACCCATGGCAGCATAGGTTTGCTTAGACTCTACCACCTCCAAAATGACGTGTTAATGGCATCATGTTCTTTTGTGGAGGAATGATTCTTCTTCTCTCATCTCCCCCCACCACTGAATTTAATATGTATGTGCTTTTTAGTTGGGAACTTTTCCAATTATCTCGCAGAACCAACAGGTTGGTCACCTTGTTAGCATTGTAAAGTTATGGCTGCCACTCTCAAAGTGAGATAGTTAAGAAAGAGGTTTGTAACCAGAAGTAATTTTGAAACTTTTTATCATCATAGTCATTTTATTTTTTTCCAGTTGTTATTTTCATCCAATCAAAGATGGTAGGAGCTCTGTAGTAGCAAGTGATCTTGGCACCTTTATATCAGCTGGGGTTGCTTTTGCAGTGGACCAGTTTCCAGGCAGTAATCTGAGTGTGTTCTGGATTTATAGAATATCTTTCTACTGACAACTTCATTTATTTTGTTATTATTGTTGACAAGTAAGCGTATTGTTATAGCCATGATTATGTTTGGTAGTATGTGACCCTTAAAATGATCTTTGTTTCTTAGCAGTCAAAACTCTGTGGGGTCGAAACTGAACATTGTTTTCTGTGATTTATAATGAAATGAGAGGAAGATTAGATATCTCACATAATTATTCAGGATTTGGCAGATTCTTGAACTGGATGTTAAGTGATTAGAAGAAAAAAGTCCTTTTTAAACAAAATACTACTTCCTTGTCCTGATTTTAGAAAACTTTTGTGCTCGATCAGCTAAAATATGTATGTGAATATATCACTGTAGTCACTATATCTGAGTTTTTAGAAACTGCCTCTTATTTCTCTTAAACTTTTGAGGGAGAGTGTTTTAAAGCAGTGGTCCCCATCCTTTTTGGCACCAGGGACTAGTGCTCCTATGAGAATCTAATGCCCAATGATCTGAGGTGGAGCTGAGGCAATGATGTTAGTTTTGGGGAGTGGCTGCAAATACAGATGAAGCTTTGCTTGCTTGTCCACTCACCACTCACCTCCTGCTGTGTGGTCTGGTTCCTAACAGGCCACGGACCAGTACCAGTCCAAAGCCCGGGGGTTGGGGACCCTTGTTCTAAAGTACATTTAACTTGCCATCTTGACACAAAACCCTAACCATTAAAATATTTTATGCACTCCAGTATTCTTTTTATCACCAGGGGGCACCTTTGATTTCTTTGGCCTCCTCTTTTAGTTTTCACAACAGTCCTAGAGTTAGGCACAATTGATATCTCCATCTAACTGATGAAAAGACAGATGTAAAAAGGTAAAATTATCATTTTGTCTTCAGAACATATTCTTTTAACCATTAGCTAAATCGCCAAATCTCTAAATGGGAACAATAATAACTAAAATTTTAGAATTTTAAAGAATTGTTTAAAATTGTGTAAAACACATAGTGTAATGCTTAATATATAGTAGATGGTTCGTTAGCAAAATAGCTAAAAAGAACTTTATTGAGATGAAAATTTCCCTGGATTGAGAATTTTTCATATCATTTAAAATGAAAGAATTGATTTGCCTTTTTTATATTAGGCCTTGAAAAGCCAACAAAAATCTTTTTCTGAGGACAGATAATACAAATGGCCAATAAGGACTTGTGAAAGGGAAATATAGAATATACTGCATTTTGGTAACTAGCAGGCCCCAAATTTGTGTGGTTTTTTACAACCGAAGCATAGTTCTCATTTGCTTATACTACTGCTCTTTCATTTCAGCCACTCTCCCAGACAGCTGACTCCTGCGGGCCTCTCAAATATCGAGGCACTTAAATTTTGCGGCTCTACCATCTTAAGATAAGTGTTTCTCCAGGATTTTTCTGGGAGAGAAAGAGAGTGATTATAAAAGCACACAGAACTTTTCACTGACTCTGCCCAGAAACCACCCATGTGATTTCTACTTACATTTTATTGGCCAAAACTTGTTACACAGACTCAAAGGAGGGAGCTAGGAAGTGAAACACATAAAATAAAGGGGAACTTAATATTGATGAGCACTATGATTATTTCCTATACTCTTAAATGATCTTAGCCAACATAGGGGAAAGAAAAGGGAGGTGAACTGCTATCACGTAGAGATAATGAGGTGGGTACGAGAGGATGGAAATGAATTTATTTTAAAGTTGTTGCCTAACTGTTGTGGGATTATGGATCTTATTAAAGAAGGTAGTTTTTATCTTGCTTTCATCTAATAGCAGAATATCTGTGACAGGGTGGAAATGACAGGGTAGAAAGTGAAGTTAATAATAAATGGATATTCGAACTGGATTTTATTGATAATACCAACAAAAAATGAGAAAAAAATAACAATATAAATTAAATAAGTAAGGTAGAAAAATAAAACAAATTATATCAGATATTAAACAAAATGTGAATAAATCAAACATATTAGAAGACAAAACCTATATGTTATTATCAAGAAACAAGCTTAAAAAAGGTAGATCAAGAAATATTGAAAACAAAGAGATGATTGCAAACTAAATGAAAAGAGTGGAGATATTAATATCAGACAATATAATTCTTTAAGGTTAAAAGTGCCTAATAGAAGAAAGAGGATATGTTATAAAATATGTCTATTTCAGTTTGACATACAAGCACATCAATGGAAAGAAATAAGTATATTCTTTATAATTAAACAAGTAGTTGAAATCAGAGTCATTAATTTGTATGCTGATAATATACACAAATGGGTGCTAGATACTTCCATTCAAATTGTAATCATTTTGGAAAAGTCTGATCCTAAGCAGGCTGATATTCTGGTGTCACGTTCTTCAACTTAGTAGATGGTTTTAAGTATAATATTTTCTATATAAAAATAGATGAAAACTTAGAAGCAACATTTCAATTTATTTAATGCTATAAATGATAAAAACTATACTGAATTTCCTTATTTGTCAATTGCTTGGTTTTTGAATAGTGCCTTAAATTAACTGTCAGTCCAACAAAGGTCTTGTACATTGATGTGAGACATTCCAACATCCCAAATAAGAATGCTGTCCACCCTCTTTTTATTTGTTTTTTTTTCTTTTATTTTTTTAAATTAAATTTATTGGGGTGACATTAGTTAATAAAATTATATAGGCTTCAAGTGTATAATTCAATAATACATTACATATGTATTACATTGTGTGTTCACCACCCAAATTTAAATTTTCTTTCCGTCACCATATATTTGACCCCCTTTACCCTTATCTATCTCCCCTACTCCTTTCCCTCTGGTAACCACTAAATTGTTGTTTGTGTCTATGAGTTTTTCATTGTTTGTCTTGTCCATTTGTTGCTTTTAGTTTTATATCCCACTTATGAGTGAAATCATATGGTTTTCAACTTTTTCTGTTTGACTTATTTTGCTTAGCATGATAATCTTAAGATTTATCCACGTTGTCACAAATGGCAGCATTTCACCTTTTTTATGGTTGAGTAATATTCCATTGTACGTATGTACCACCTCTTCTTGTCCAATCATCTATCAAAGCTTTTTAGTTTGATACAGTCCAATTCATTTATTTTTGCCTTTACTTCTCTTGCTTTTGAGGTCAAATTAATAAAATCTTCTCTAAATCCAAGGTCCATGAAGTGAGTATCTATGTTTTCTTCTATGCAATTTATTGTTTCAGGTCTTATATTTAGGTCTTTGATCAATTTTTAGTTAATTTTGGTATATGGTGTCAGGTGCAGAGTAGTTTTATTCTTTGCTTATGGCTTTCCAATTTTCCCAGCACCATTTATTAGAGGCATTTTTCCCTTTGTTGTATGTTTTTGGCTCCTTTGTTGAAACCTATTTGCCCATATATATGTAGATTTATTTATGGGGTTTCAGTTCTGTTCCATTGGTCTGTGTGTCTGTTTTCTACCAATATCATGCTGTTTTAATTATTGTCACTTTGTAGTATAATTTGAAGTCAGGCAGAGTGATACCTCTGCCCTTGTTCTTTTTTCTCAGGATTGCTTTGGCTATTCAGAATCTTTTGTTATTCCATACAAATCTGATAATTTTTTTGTTCTATTTCTTTAATAAATACCATTGGCATTTTGATAGAAATTATATTAAATCTGTATGTTGCTTTAGGTGCTATGGCCATTTTACCTATGTTAATTCTTCCAATTCATGATCACGGAATACCTTTCCATTTCTTTGTGTCTTCTTCAATTTCTTTTAATAATGTCTTATAGTTTTCAGTGGATAGGTCCTTCACATCCTTTGTTAACTTTATTCCTAGGAATTTTATTTTTTTTTTTGTTTCAATTACAAAAGAAATTTTTTAAAGTTCTTTTTCTGAAAGTTCATTGTTAATGTATAGAAATGCAGTAGGTTTTTGTTCAATAGCTTTTGGGTGGAGTCTTTAGGGTTTTCTATTTAAAAAATCATGTTGTCTGCAAATGTGACAATTTAACTTCTTTTTTCAGTAGTTCAACTGTTTTGTACTTTTTTCTATGGCCTGAGCTTTAATTCAATTGTGACAATTTATTTTCTAATTGAATCAGACTTTGTGTTATAGTTCTATCAGGCAATATATTGAAAACAAGAAATATTTAAATAAAACCCATTTTTTTAGGCTGAAGCATCTGGGATTTTCTTTTTCCGTATAATCTCAAAAAGTAACTTGTTGAGTTTACTTGGCTATGGAGAAAACATTGCAGACACTATGAAATTACATGGAAATGTTTGGTTTAATATAAATAGAACTATGTGGCATATGAGGCTCATGAGGCTATGGAGAATTTAAAGGTATTTTGTTATTGAAAAGCAGACTGCGTCAACAGGCTGCACATACAAAAAACAGTCAGTCAGAAAATATGAAGATTGACAACCTGGAGATATCCTTGCAGTATTTTACAGAGCACTAGATGAAGAAGGTGCTGTCTCAAGTACTGAAAGCACTGCATTTCATTTGTAATAAACTTATGGGCATAAAAATAATCGAATTTCTTTAGTGATGAAGAAAAAATAGTGAACTATATTAAATACTTTTCAATAAATAAATAAATCAACTCTGAATATTTTAGTTTTTCTTAGGGATGACAGAAACAAAAAAATGGTTAGAGATTTATTAAAAATTGTATAGAAACAAGCTTGACAGCTTAAGACTAATTCAAGAAAATGGCTTTGTAGCAAATGGACACATTCTGAGGTTAGATGTCTCAAAAATTTTCTCAGAAGATCAAAATACTAAAAGGAAGACAGCACGGCAAGAGAGAAAAATAAAATTGGAGATTATTTCTGCTATGGTCCTTGTTTTCAAATATAACTATTGTTCATAACAACATTATGGGAGAAAAATTACATGAAAGGTTGCCAGGTTTAAGTTTACTGTTACCTACAACTTATTCAACTTGTGTTTGGAAAATATAAATGGCTTTATAATTGGAAAGGCAATTTCATGGTTCAAAGAGGTCAGAGGTTACATTCCTGTTTATTTATTATTTTTTAACCCCGAAAAGCATAAGCTTTTAACAGACATCATTCAGCTTCCAACCAGACACATTATTTTGAAGTCTCCTAGGGGTAAGCTTAGAGCTGCTACTTAAAGGTTGATGGGGGAGAGTGTGGTTTCAGGAAGTAGAAAAAAAGACTAGGTAATTTAAAGTTTCAGAGAAACTTTTAAGCCTGTTAATCTTGAGCGCGTACATCAAAGTTACTGAAAAGATATAAAGTGAGAAAATACAGAAAAGATCACTAGCACTTACACTTTTACTCATACTTACACTATTAGTTTCATGTTGTATATTTGCAAACACTTGACTTGATGTTTTGTTTTTATATATCTAATGAAAGTCTTGAAAAGTGAGAGTAAGTTTTTGAAACATCATAGACCATAGTTTGAAATTTTTAATAATGCATGTATCTATGTAAGTTACAAAAAATAATTGTTGTTTTTCAAGCTTATGGAATTATATGACACAAACTTGGTCATTGGTCATTTTCACATTGTAAGTTACTATGTGAGATGAATAAATGCATATGTATTTAATGACTTCTATTAGAAATAACAATAACATATGGAAAAAATAATATGAACCCTAAGAAAACTGATTAAATGTTTTGGAAAATCTCAGTCAAAAAGAATCAATGTAAAAAATGTTGTTAGATCTGGGCAGCCAATTATCAATGTTTGGGGTAAATATAATTCACCCCAGAATTTTTTTCATATTGCTTTGTAAGTGACTTTAATTTCTCAATCCCTTTTAATAAAATAAAAATTCCGAAACAGACAAAGCATTGAAGGTATTGTATATGCAAGAAAGTCAATATTCATATCAAAAGAAAAGGTCTTGTTCTTACAACAAAAGTCTAGTGAATCAGTAACATGCATATAAAGAATAAAATTATATTTAAAGCATGATTATATTATGGTTAGTGATCCTCACTTTAACTTCTTAAATTAGTCAACCACCAACTATGAGTTCAGATTATCTGTGATAAATCCCTTCCATTCTGATTGATTTTAATCTTTCGACACAAATTTCATCACAAATAGACTCTAAAGACCCTCATTATTTTAATGTCTTTAATTTTGGACAATGAAAGTCAAGTACTTCATACATTACATAACTATGAAAATTAATGCCAAGGGGCATGTTACATTTGACAAAGAATCTCAACTGAGACTATGTTAACATCATCATTCAGAGAGTACAATTTGCTCCTTTTAACTCTCCTTTCACCAAAATTATTTTTGACTTTAACAGAGATTTAATATTTTTACCTGAAGACCAATAACCCAAAATTCTATTAAAGAGAAAGAAGTAATCTTATATTTTTATTAGTAGAAACATCATAAAGATTCCTCAAAGTTACCTGAGTCATGACTGACAAGTGCTGGTCTCAGTTCTGCAACCATCTTTGAGCATCCCTACCATGCATAAGTTGTAAAGACCATTGCCAAGTTAAATCATGCTTATTCTCCACATATTGAAAGACAAATTGTAAGATGTGACTTCTTTCAATATCTATGTTTCATAAACATTACACAGTCTTAAGAGGCAGTGGGACTTGGGGATAAAAAACCACCTTCTTTGGCTGGCATTTCATCACTCACTCCTCTCAACTTATGAATATCACCCAAAACTGATACATGATAAGTAATAGCTAGGAGGAGTTTACCAAAAGGAGAAGGTTGAAATGGTTAGATTTTTTTAAAAAGGCTGCTGTTGGACCCAGTCTTTTGCCTTCTGAAATAAAGCAATAGTCAGGTGAACCTGAACAAAATTGAAAGTCACAATGTGATAGTTGACTAGACAAATCACCAAGGGACAAAGCAGCTCTCTTCTTCTGTCTTAGTGATAATTTTGAGGTAGCTAGGCTGATGCTCTTCCCATTCTCCATCTTTCTACATCATTTGGAGATTATAATTTCCAGAAAATGCCCATCAGGCATTTGGTGGGGTGACTAATAGTAAGTCTTAAGGGAGAATCCCTGTGACTTTCAGGAACTAAGAAAATTAAAAATTAAAAATGATTCAGACTAAAATATCATAGCAGTGATGAAGAATCAAAAAAAAGATTGATAAAAAAAGAGTAGATGGTCTTGGAAGCAAGCAAGAATACATAAGAAATAATACATAATAACAGATATATAGAATAAGACACACACACACACAGAAAGAAATAATTATTTAAAAATATTGGTAGGGCAATTGACTAAATAATTTGGGCAAAAGTCAAATTAAACTATACACGAAAATAAATTTTTATTGGTTTAAAAAGTTTAATTTCATAAATGTGACCATTAAAGGACCATGTAGTTGTTTTATAAAAAGATTTTTTTTTTAAGACAAAATAATTAACATTTTAGGTCACAGATTCTCTGGCAAATTTATTTTTAAGTTTGTGTACTCCTCTGGATAGTTTTACTATCTGTACTAAATATTCTACTATTTTAGGAATTTCATATTCTAGAAACAATGAATGTCCAGTGAAATTATCATTGGTGTTACAATTTAAAGGAGCATCCGAATATGCCCACCAGGAACATCAAATGCCATTCTCATAGGACCATGGAAGAAAAAGAGTCAAGAAAGATTTGCCCCAGGAGCATCCTGCTCACTGAGAAGAACGTACAGGCTTGATTCACATCATGGCCTCGGTCTCCTGGTGCCTTGAAGATGTTCCTCTGTGATTAATGACACTATTTTCTGCATCATTTTCATAACTGTGAAATATCTTCTGATTACTGCAAAAGGAAAGAAGCTAAACATAAATAGAATGAAAAATAGCAAATAGAAGAAAAAAAAAACAATTTGACTCCATAAAATGTTTGTACCTAGTTAGAGACAACAAAACTACATTACCGGGTCAAGAGCAAATAAAGAAAAAACATATGTGAACAGTAAAAAATCATAATTTAAACAGTATTATTGTTTAAGAGTTTATAAAAGTATTGATAAGTAGAGCAACTGAATAAAAATTGACAAAGACTGAATAGGATTGTCACAGAAAAAAATTGTTAATATTTGAAAGCATAGTCTCCCTCACTATGAATCAAAAGAATTACAAATGAAAACAGTTTAAGATTTCTTTTTCACTCATAAATTAGCTGGAAAAAACTTAAAGATAGTAGTCAAACTGCAATGAAACTTGAAGCTCTCTCAGAATGGTAGTGAGAGTATCAAAGGCCACAATCTTTCTAGTAGGTCATATTGGGATTATGTATCAAGTTCCCTAAAAGATTAACAACTTTGACCCATAGAGCTTACAAAGAGAAACTTTTTTTGAAAGATGCTTTAATTTTTATCTATCATCTATCTATCTATCTATCTATCTATCTATCTATCATCTATCATCTATATATCATCTATGAATACAGATTTTTGAATTTCTACTATAAACGTATGTTTTTTCCAGAAATAATACTTTTAAAAAGAGACAATAGATAAAATAAATAATGTTATAATATGTTTTTAATAATTTTTTTTTCATGTTATCTGTAGTCTTGTATCTTCTGTGAAATAAGATTGGCTCCTTAAAATTTAAAATTTGTGATTTTATCTCTTCTTCCCTTCCTGCTACTTTTGCTCCCAATTGTACCTACCTAAAACAAGTACAGACTAATTCTGAAAAGAAATAGCTCGTGGAATCTGACTAATTTAATTAATCTTTCTGCAAAGGAGTAAACAAATATGAGGGGCGGGAATGAAATAGATTATCACATTATGATATGCCTAATTCTAAAACACATACATACAATGAATGAGGTATTGAAGAAATGTTTACTGAGCATCTTTTACTGAAAAATCTTCTGTTTTGGTCTTTATGTACACTGTTGCACTGAATCTGAACAACAATGAGATTAATGTGGATTAAGGAACTGAGAGTTAGAGACATCCAGTGGTCCTATCCTACAGCCTTGAGGAGAATCAGGAATCAAACTGTGCTCTTTCTACTACACCAGATGAACTTCTTTACAATAGTTGATTTTGATCAATCTATTCTTTTATGCCCTTTATGTTGACAAAATGAGATATGTGAAATTGACTAAGGATTATTGAACTTTAGTTTAAAAATACCGTTGTGTCTACATGCAGGTATTTTCTCAAGCGATAAGATCACTTAGAATTTTTGAATACACAGCCACCTTCAAACTTTGAAATACAGTCTGCAAGATTTTTGTGATAGTCTAATCAAATTTGTGTGGACAAATATTTTATTTCAAGACCAACTTATTTCACTCATGTGTGCAGAGTGAGTCATTATAGAAGAGTATTATATAGTTAGGGTAAAATAAAAGTATCATCTGAAAGTTGAATTTATTAATAACATTTAGGCTTACTTGGGATTTGCAATATATGGAGGATGGTCTATATTTTTTATTAACATTTATAGTAGGTCTTGTTTTACTTTTCATTTGCCTATTAGAATTTTAAAATTATATATATACATATAATTTACAGTTTTATTTTTAAATTATTACCTTCCCTCCTTCAAGCTCTCATAATTCTAAACTTTAACCTTTAACCCTTTCCAACAAACTAAGCTTTGAACCACATTGACTGAGCCTTCTGTTGTCCATCTCTTAGAAAATGTACTCCGGATTTCAGGAGATCCTATAATAATATTTTTTGTTTTGAGGAAGAAAAGAGTAAAACAATCAAATTTAAATGTGCTAGAAATGGATGAGAATTCCTAACATAGCTATTTCTTAGTTATGGTATATTTTCTCCACCAGCTGTTTAAATAGTAATATCTGATCTTATAAGCAAGTTATATATTAAGGACATAGTGTTGCCTCTTGTGTTCAGTTGGAAACACAGGAACAATGTACATCAGTGGTGATATTTTCCAGATCATGTTGCCTTTAAAAAATGCAGTAAGAATTCTCTCATAGTTAATGTTTGAAAAGTGCTGACTTAAACTGAATTACTGAGGTTTATGAGTAAAGTGTATTTTATTAAAAATGAAGGAAATCCTTTCTAAATGATATAATTGCTTAATCAAGTAGAAATTTGAATACAAAATTTATTTCTAACTTAATGTCATTAATATTCAGTGCTTTTTAATTTTTTCACGTTGATTTTCTTTTTCTGTCTGTATTCTTCACAAAAAAAAAAATTATTATGTTAAAACTGTCCCTTATTCTCTGAGTATCTACCTTAATCTTTTATACCTAGCCTCTTTGTGTGACTCTTTTTTACATATTAAAGGACAAAGAGTTGACATTAATATCTTTAAGTACAAAGTTGCATGACCTAATTTGATAGAAAGTGTGCCTAAATTCCAAAATGTATTACAACATTGTTTTATATAATCACTGTGGTAGTAAATTCAGATTCTAAAATTTGACACTTGGCCAAATAACTGACATTTACCCCGAGTGTGTGTTCTCTCAGAACTTTGTTGCAATTTGTAAATAAGCTTGAACTTCTAGACACTTTAATACTGGTTAAAAAGAGGATTTGGCATTTGAAAGTATCAAAGATTATAGAAATTACTTCTTGAGGGCTTATTGTGGATTAAGCACTATTCTAAACATGGACATATTTGCCAATTTTGCAATTAGCAACCAAGGAATTAAAAACTCTCTTTGAAATCAACATGGTGGCTTTGATTCTTGGTCACCTATAGAATGTCAATGCTGAGTGGGTTCATCAGTTTGCATCTTTTGCTTGGAAAATCCTAGATTGTTATGTTTATCTCTGGAATTCCTTCTGCCAATTTAATGACTATTCTTAAAGTTCGAAAACATCAGGTAGTTGTTTAATATAAACTCATTACAATATGAGGTATCTTGATGTACCAACTACAGAGGCAGATAAATTTAAGACTCAATTGAGAGCAAAACTCAGCTTGTACATGTATTATCTTGTTTTCACTTACAATGCAATTAAGCCATTTCTCAACCAACTCTCTCAGGTGGAGTTTTAGGTATGACTTGAATGTTCTTGAATCAATTATTCTTTCTGAAGATCTCTCTCACTTTTTCTTCAACCCATCACTCAACACTCTTCAGGTACAGTATCTGCTTTGAAATAAAGACTTTCTTGGGCCTCAAAATGTTTGATTCACATTCAACTCTTTCTTGATAATTAATATTTGAATATAAAAGAGGAAACTGCTATGGACTGAGTTGTGTCCTCTTCAATCAATATGTCAAAGCAACCTCTAACCCCCAATTTTACTGAATTTAGAGATAGATTTAGGGAGGTAATTAAAGTTAAATGACGCCATATGTGTGGGACTCTGATCCTATAGGCTAGTGTCCTTATATGAAGAGGAAGGGACACCAGAGGAAAGACCATGCAAGGACTCAGAAAGAAGACAAGGCAGCCATCTACAAGCCAGGAAGAGAGGTTTCACCAGAAACCAACTCAGATGGCAACTTGATCGGGGGTTTCTAGCTTCCAGAACTGGGAGGAAATAAACTTCTGTAGTTTAAGCCCCTCAGTTTGTGGTATTCTTTCATGGCATCTGACCAGATGAAGACAGGGCAAAAGTGTGTTTAAAAATAAGCTGAGTTCATACCAGCCTTCTGACAAATATCAGGTGTGTCTAGACGAGGGCAGCTTCTATTTGTCTGCAGATTCTAAGTCCTTGGTAAAAACGACTTCCCATAGGGGAAGAGAAAATTAAGGCATAAGAATTTGGTCTAAGAATAACATCTTGTGGTTTATGGGGAAGGTTGTTTATAAATCCAGCCCAGTAAATACTTCAGCCCAGTTCATGCCAATGCCTGTGAAATAAGAGTAATTTTTTAAAAACATAAATTAAAACCTACCTGGGTTTTCCTATACATTCTTCATTAAGCATTGTTTAGGCTGGAACACCAGGCATGGAGGTCAAGGACTCTTCCTCTCCCGATAAGAGCACAGTGACCTTGGCTTGCTGTCAGCAACATGATGGTTCCCATGATGGTTCTTCATGATGGTCAAGAAGAAATGCTCAATGCTACAGGATTTTGGCACAACTGCAGCCATAGTTGCATCTATGGGAGATGATGGCTTTAGCAGAGAGCAATGGTTTGTTAAAGTAATTCAGTAAGGTAGATACCACATTTTAGAGCATTCAAAAAAGAATTTGCAAAGGACCTTTTTAAAAAATAAAATATTTGCCCCCAATGTCTCAACACAAAACAGATAAAATTAGGGCTACTCGAGTGGAATGAGGCATGAAGGTCTAGTGCTCAGCTTAGGACTCTGCAGAATTCAAATTGGTCGTTATTGTAGAAGTGAGAATATTCCACTAATGACCACTTGCTCTGGGGTTTCATATGGACTCCACCACTCCACTTCCTGTCTCAGAATAAATCTTTAATAGTTCAGGGCTGCAGATACTTTATTTGTAAAAATGAGAGGTCTACTTCTATAATCGCTAGAAACCCCTTTTAGATCTAATTGAAATTCATGGAATTATCCTAGACACAGAGAAGAGACTGGATTGTTCAGGAGAATTCTGCGACCTCCAATATCTCTTCCTCTAGCTTGAAGCTCTAGCTTCCCCAGAGCAGTGGGAAAGGACAAACCCACATCATCTGGATGAAGTGAGACTTCTTATTCTAATGTGTCCTGTGGGGTGAAGCATGACTGCCCACCCAAACATGACAGGGAGAACAGAGCTTGCCAGCTCATCACACACAGGCCCAACCAGTCATATAACTTGTTAGAAAAAGATCAATGAAATTCTCATGTGAGCTGAAAATCTATGTGAAAACATCTGCTTTAAATCGACAGATGAGGAAATTCTTTGTTTCCCCAGCACCTTCTCAAAAGCAATTCACCGTATGTGAATGATGGTGAATGATGTGGCATTCGGAGTGTGCACAAGTAGGGTGAAGTCATTTATGTGAAATACCTTTTAGTGTCTTACTTCAGACTTTCACCATTGAAAACTTTAAATAACTGTCACGGTATTTATCTCATTTATTTGGTAAATACAAGAATCCCATTCAAGTGCTGCTCAACAGATAATATAATTTTTGCCTTTGCCATCTTTGTTCGCAAATTACAGAATTTTTTTCTGTATATTTCCAGAATTGACAACATCTTACCTATTCCTGTCCCAATAGATCATGTGACATCTTCATTTTTTTCCTTAAAATTCTAGCGTGCCTGCTTTTTCTCTCTTTCTGTCATTTTCATATTTTTTCTGTTCTTTACTGTTTTTTTCATTTTCTTCCTCTCTTCTTTTTTCTTCTTTCTTATTAGCAATCCCAGATGCTAGTCTATGATCCTTATTTACTGTGCACCCTATCAGGAATGTGAGCTTCAAAAATATCATCAAAATTAAGAGACCCTATCTTAAAATGGATATCAGTTTATCAGTCCAAAGCCTGGGACAGAATCCGAGGAAGTTGAGAGTGTTTGATCTAACTTTCCCAATCCTATCTGCTTCCTGTGTGTGTCTCCTTCCTGTGAGAGCATATTATTGAGCAGTGATTGCCAAAAATATTATGGAGCAGAATCATCAGAGGATGGGAATAACGAATGAGATAATCAGGGGTTAAAGGTCATTAAAATGAGTAAGAGATAAAGAGAAAAAAGCAGCATCTTGAAAAAAAAAACTGTCAGAGAAAGGAGATATGAGGTATAAAGAATGGGGCATACTAGAAGATTCATTTGTTACACATTAGCAAGGGATCTGTGAAATCTCCACAGCAAGTATTTAAATATATGACGTTCATACTGAAGAAAAGTTTTTCTTTTTCTTTTTTAAACCGAATGACCATGTCAGCTACACAGTTACATTTGTGGAGATATAATAATAATCTCAAAAAAGGATTTCTACTTAATATAAATATGTACATTTGAATATGAGAAAAATTAATTTCTAAAAAGATTAAGAAAATGTACAGCTGCCTTAAAGTGATGAAAAAATTGAATAACTTTAACAACACACTAACAATATTGTTTTAAAGTCATATAAAGTAGTGTGTGTTAAATATACATAATTTTTTACTTCTTTTAAAACTATTTATAGATTTGTAAAATTAAATATTTCTGATTAAGACAATTTCAGATTCTTTCTTATCCAGCCAGTCATTATTCTGTGGATTTAAAAGAAGTTTTCAATGATGTCTCACAATCATTTCTATCAAATCAAAACAGTTATTGCTATCTGTATGGACAGTCATGTCTCATCAGACCTGATACATCACCCATCCTGCTGGGTGTGTTCGTGGGCAGCATCCAGCATTTTGACCTCTGTGTTCACAGATAATGCAGACCCTAAGCCCAATACCCAGTCAAGTCTGACCATCAGAACTCCAGATGGTAATAGCATTAGAAGTCAATTTATGCTTCAATGGTCTTTTCTGGATGAAATACAGTATATGTGAATCTGACTGAGATTTGAAAGCAGTGCCTTAATTTTTGCTTTTTTATGAAAGTTGCTTAGTTTTGTTTTTTCAAAATATTTACTTTTTCCAAAAGTTGAAAGAAATTTTCCAAAGCTTGTATGATCCCCTTAATATGATTTCGATGCTTTGAGCTATCTAATTTTTTTAGAATTTGAGAAGTAGAATTATGGTATATGAGAGACAGATTTTTTTACTCATAATTTGTTACATGAAATGTTTTTAAAAGATCACTATTTCCTCTTAATGGGGTCACTAATCTCAAGAATGGGGCTTTTCTGAAGTTCTTTAAAATGTTCCTTTTTTTCCCCTTCGTATGTAGTTTTGTACACACTTTGTAATGTCACAGGTGGGCCTTCAACACAATTTTAATTCACTTCCTTCCTTTCACAGATAAAGAAGTTGAGCCTCAGAGGTTTTCATTAATTTGCTCAGATACAGCAGAAAAGTCAGGATTAAGAGCCTGGTTTATAATTCCCAACATAGTGCTCCTTCTGTTATAGTATGCTTTTTAAAGTTCTGAGTTGTTAGCTCTGGAATGAAGAGAAAAGAGTAAGTGAAAGTTTGGTTTAAATCTTTTTCAAGCTGTCAAGCTCTACTTATACAAGATAACACAGAGTTATTTCCCACTTAAAAAAATACCCAATATTCAAAAATTCAAACATGAACAAATATACAAGTAATTACTTTACAAAGTATGTATCACTGACTTCCTTCAACAGTTCTCTGGGTGTATTATATGCATTTTTTGAATATAATAACTGGATGTATTCAGAACTTTCTAGAATTCATCTATATAAAAATCAGACATCAATGCTCTCTTCTGTAGCAGAGTGAACTATTATTTTTATATCATCCTTATTTTCAGTTCAAAAGGTAAAGTCTCTAAAAAGCGTCTTTTGAAAAACCTGCTTATGAAAGCTCAGTTCTTGGGGCGGTGTGTGTGTGTATGTGTGTGTATGTGTGTGCGGTGTGGGGGGGCGCAGATGGGACAGCACAGTAATGTTGTTAAAGTATGGGCTAAGAGACCTTGTCCAGCACTTCCTAGGTAGGTGAACATGAATCATGTAAGGAGTTTCATGAACTTTGGCAATATGCTAAAATAATTGTGGCCATGTGACCTCTCTCACCCTGTTGTGTCTGCTTCTTTTCTCTCACTCATTGGTAAAATTCCTTCAGAAGAGGATGTCCCTGGAGAAAGACCAGAGTGCACAGAGAAGTGTGTGACCCTTTCTCCTTTCCTCAGAGAAGTGCATTCTGGGTATGCCAGTCAATGCCATACACAATCACCACTCAAACTTCTCTTTTGAGTTAGTATGGAAGTGGAGAACAAAAGTTATTTTTACAAATTCTGATACTGAGATCTGTTTCACTCAATCAGTTAGCCAATGTCAAAACTCTCTTCTAAAAAAAAAAAAAAAAAAAAGTCTGGGAAGCTACATCTTATACAACTGCTTACTTATCAAAATATTTTTTTCCTTGAGTCTTTTCAACTGAGTATACAGTACTAGGTTTCTAAACATAAAATTATATTTACAAACATTCCAAGCTTCCAATATATTAACTGGCACTACAGACTTCCAGTGTTTTCTCATCTTTATCCTTTAGATTGACTGGATTAGCATCTTGAGACTCTTGGAGAGTTTATGAACATTTTCACTGTACTTTTTAGCTTTTAGCTGAATCAGTTTTGCTAATACTCTAAGTAATTGTTTAGTTAATTATCTCTAGTCCATCTTCTTAACTGGCACCATGAAAATCTCAATTATTATAATGGAGTGAAGTGAGATTTTTATGGTTCACATAAAATTGTCTGCAAGTATCTCTGGCAATGTATTTTCTTTGTTCATGTTACTTTTACTTTTGATCAAAATTATTACATCTCCAGGGACAAATTAAATAGTATTTTTCTGGCATGCTTCATGCTTTACTTTTTGGCCTAGTGATGTTTTTGGCTTACTCATATATTCTGAGAAAATAATTGTCAACACATAGTTTAGATTATTTTTAAGCTGATAACATAACAGTTGTTGCATCAGGTTCTAGTATTCCTTACATGACCTCATGGGGCTCATTCAAAACAAAAAATATATATTTTAAATTAGCTGAAAATTTAATATATTTAAATGTATCAAAACTAAAAAGGATTGACCAGAAAATAGATTACACAATGTATGTCTGCTAACATTCTTGGTTCAAATATGATGAAAATTGATTGAGTTGAAACTAGCTCAATTTCATGGATGGCGACCATTTTGCCTCCCCATGAGGTGGAAAGATGTTACTTATTTTGACTCCATTTTCCTTTTGTAAGCCATCCTTGAATTTGTTCTACTGAAGAAATTTTGATAAAACTGTAGCTGTTTTCATATTTATTTATCTTTTCCTTTTGGTGTTTATTTATTATTATTATTATTATTATTACTGTTTGAAAATTACCTAGACCTTAGCTGGCACATAGAATGAACAATGCATGTTTTCTGCATAAAGTCTTAAGAGTCATCTTTACTAAAAAATAGGAAGATGGTGCATAAATGTATAATGAGAGAATTTCAGAAGATTACTTTTTTCTCCAATATATGGAAAAAATCCTACTTTATGGACTAGATGTTAAAGTTATTCAGAGCATATAACTGGAATTCAGAAAACATTACATTGTTTTATAAGTCGGTATTGAAAATACTTAGTATATTTTTTGGGCTTCAACCTTCTAATTAAATATTTTTAAAGAAAATGAACTATTTTATAGCAAAACATATAGATACTAATATTTTATAGTGTACCGAGTAGTCACTTATACCATTTAAAAACATTTTTGTTATACTGAATTTGCAAGCTTTAAGACAGGAGTCCCCAACTCCCAGTAATGGTCCATGGCCTATTAGGAACAGGGCTGCACAACAGGAGGTGAATGGCAGGCGAGCTAGCTAGCAAAGCTCCATCTGTATTTGCAGCTGCTCCCCAGCGCTAGCATCACTGCCTCAGCTCCATCTCAGGTCATCAGGCATTAGATTCTCATAGGAGCACAAACCCTGATGTGAACTGCACATGCAAGGGATCTAGGTTGCATGCTCCTTATAAGAATCTAATGCCTGATGATCTGAGGTGGAGAAGAGGCGGTGATGCTAATGCTGGGAAGTGGCTGCAATACAGATTAACATTAGCAGAGAGGTTTGACTAAACGGAGACCATAATAAATCAATTGCTTGCAGACTCATATCAAAACCCTATCAATGAGTAGCAAGTGACAATTAAGCTGCATCTGGTGGCAGGCTTTATCTGATTCTGGATTATAGTGAGTTGTATAATTATGTCATTATATATTACAATGTAATAATAATAGAAATAAAGTGCACAATAAATGTAATGCACTTGAATCACCTCCAACTTTCCCCCACCCCCGGGGCCATGGAAAAATTGTCTTCTGGGAAACTGGTTCCTGGTGCCAAAAAGGTTGGGAACCACTGCTTTAAGAGATTTATCTTTACATAACTATAAACTTTGTTTTCTCTTTTCAGCACTAATAATTTTTAAGTATTTGCTAGTAGCTATGTCACACTGGCAAACAATCAATTCTTTGTCAACAAGCATACCACTTACTGGGTTGTATTTATGCAGGCAAAATATTTGTTCCCAGAAAAAAGCATGCCTTTTTAAAAACGAGACAAGCACTGCAATTGTGTGACTGAAATGTTTCTTTTTTAACATGTGTGGGCACTTAAATGTTATTTCGTTTATTTTACATGTGTTCACAAAAAGACTTTAGCTTGTCAGAAAAAGCTAAATATTTGGAAAAGATTCTTTTTGATTAAAATATTTTAAAGCCATTTTCATACATACTGAGGGATATTATACCCAGTTAAAAGTCTGAATGCTCCCAGTGCACTGAATAACTTTCAGTCATATGGACATGCTAAGCAGACAATCTTATAAGATGGTACATTCTATACTGATTCATTTGGTTTTAGATTCAAAAGTGTCATATACTACAGTGTTTATAATCATTAAATACATTAAGAGATGAATTTAAATGAAATATAGTAGTAACTGTTATCCCTGTGAAACTTTCTTTCACAGGATCACACATTTTCATAGCAATCACAATCTGACATTTGGTTAGAGAAGAAGGGTGGGGGGAGATGAATGTTTCATAATATCAAGTTTGCTTACAGGGTAAAATGGTAATGGATTGAACTTAGCAGATTGTAATACAATTTTCATTTTATTTTAAACATATTTTGCATGATATAAAAATATTGATCACAGTGAGCTTTACCAATTGTTATTGCTATAAAAATGAATGCAGAAACAATATTTTTAGTGGAAATAAATTATATAGTCATTATTTTTTTTTAAATCACAACAAAAAACCTCAGCTGTTTGGTAATTGGCAGAAACCCAGTCTTTACAAGAGGTCTTTTGTAGATGAGCTCCAGTCTATTTCTGTAAAGTTATCCACATGGTTCAGAAAACGCCAACTTTTGTCTTTGTTACCATGGTCCCACAAGGTCTCTCTGTCCATAGACAGTTCTAAAGTGGCAACACAGTTTTCCACGACAGAAAAATGATGAACTGGAAAATAGTACAATCTCAGTTCATATGTGGTCTTTTCCAATATGAAGGGACACAGCGACATACTTCTTCACTAAATGACAGTCCCTGCTCACAATGCTTCAGTCGATTTGTACACGGTCGTCTGTAACAACTAGGAATACAGAGAGAAATACATTTTTGTTAAACATCAAATAGGTGAACTTATGTTACAGACACATTTTTGTGTTTTTCTAAATTTTAAACTAGAACAGTTACTCATATTGTCATAAAATTGTTCTCGGGTTTATAGGTTTGTAAATTGCTAAAGTTCATGCTTACAATTATAAAATTTGAGAGGAATGGAAAAACCTGAAAAAAAAAGTGTTTTGGTTGCTAAAATAACAAATGGAAGAATGAGATGTCAGTAATACTTTGAAGTGCTTTCTGTTTCGTGGATGAAAGTAACGTAAAACAGAAATTTTGAATGTAACTATTTGACCTGATAATTTAGTGTGGTCACATAGGCATGGCAGAACTCACTAGAGTCTGAGACTTGTATGGAACTCAGATCTTGAAGCCATTAAACCCAGCCATTTTGGCAGGCCCGTGGTCTCAGCAAGCAGCCCCACCCTTGCTCCTGTGTCCCCGCTGGGCAAGCAGCTAGCTGTGATGGCGGTTCACTCTCTCTTCTCCATTTGGGCTCCAGTGCTGTCTGCCGAAAGGGAAGGAGAGGGGCAATATCATCGTGGGGGTCCCTCTCCTCCTCCCCTAGACATCTAGTTTCTCGTAGTGGTAAAAGGACAAATGATCAAGTAATCTATAATATCCGAAGCACTGTTGCCCTGATGAATAGGAGCTATCTTTGAAAAAGTTTCTGAAGTGTGAGTATGCTTAATATAGGGAAATGGAAATGGGTGTCCAGGGAAAAAATACAAGATGATCTGACATGGATATCAAAAGTGCGCCTCAGAAAAACTACAGATGTGATTTTGAAATTTCATTTTTTATTCCAGGAAAGAAAGTACATCTAGTTAAAATGTTATTATTGTTAATTTTACTTATAAATACAAATGCATTACTATAAGACTGCTGGTATTCCTTTACTAAAAAGGTACAATTCTCAATGATCAATGAAACTTGCTGATCAAGGCAGTGGACTAAAGTCTGCCCACCACACTTTTGGAATAAATATTAAGAGGAGATGAGGAGTATAATATTTTCAAAATTATCTTTTTTTTTTTACTTCAATATATGCATGAAAATTGGAATTACACACTTAGAAAAATGAACATGGGGGAGTTTCAGTAAATAGCAAGTCTTTATAAAACAATGTATACCATTAGGAGAAACACAATGATAGAAATCTTTTCTACTAAGTTACTGTAAGAATTCTGGAGAAAAATACCATGGCTGATTTAGCTTTGTAAGCATAAAAATTTTAAGTTTCTCAATATATATGAAGTTCACTCAGAAGGATTTAATATACAAAATGGTTTAGTAATCTTTAATAAGATTTAATATTTATATTTTGCATTTTTGAAATATCCTGGTAATTAGAGATATGCAAGTAAAATTGTAACACAGCTATTGCTCAAAATATTCCAAAGAGGAGTATGATAGAGTATTCTGAAATATTAATGAAAAAAAGTCATCAATGGTATACATAGATTCATTGAAATCTCCTTACGCAGTAGCTAGTAGAGACAGATCGTAAGAAATATAAATTAAAATGAGATTACAAAACTCTTCAGAATTAAAAAGATAGATACTTTATTTACTGAAGAAAAAAAGAATAACAAACATTAATGCAGATATAAAATTGTAAATAAATGAAATGTAAGGTTTGAGTCATGTAAATGTCATCTGATGAAAGAGAAGAAAGCCTGGTGAAGGTGATAAAGAAAAAATGTATGAAAACTGAAAGGACATTAGGAGAGCACAATTTATGTCAGCCAAAAAAAAAGAAGAGAGCTTAAAGAAAAGCTACAGAAAGGACAGCTTTGGTCTTACATAAAGACCCAATTGACCATTGGATTTAGTAATTGAGTCTGAAGCTTATCAGGGAATTTTAAGGCATAAATCCCATTACAGTTGGTTGAATAAATAAGAGATGAAAGAGGTGAATGAAAACGTCAAAGGCTTAAACTTAGAGCAAATTTGAAGAGAAGGACAGAACTGGTTGCTAAAGTATGGTCAACATCACAGGGAGATGCTAACAAAATAGAAGAAATTTAGGAACTTTTATAAACTGAGAGGAAAGGACAACAGAGTTAAGATGTTAAAGGTATGGAAGAGAGAAGACATGACTGGTGGAGCAATGTTGAAGGAATGTGGGGAGAAATGTCAAAAGTCAGATCTGGCTTAAATAGTGGACCACCTTATTCTCAGACTGTAGAGGAAAAAGTTCAGGGACTTACACTTAAAGAATTTGAGTCCAACAGACTCATTTTTTCTTGGTGAAAAAAGTTCGAAGAATGAGTCTTGAGTAACCTTTAATAACATATTATGTCTTCAATTCCATTAAATAGTTAGCATAAATATTTTTATTTCTAGATATAATTCTACAGTAAATGGTACTATAGTATCCTTTTGAGATTTTGCACATTTTCTGCACTTAAAACAGTTGTCCTAAATTACATCTGATGGCATCGTGTTTTTGGTGGGAGCAGGTGTGCAATGCCTGGTATACTTTGAAAATGCTCCACAGATGACTGTCCGATGCACCTGTCCCCCAACCTGTGTTGACAACCACGACCTTGGCCCCTGGGTAAAGGACTCAGAGTCTAATCTGAGTTTGAATCTGGTTTGAGTTCCCAGGGCTCCTTTCTTGCCCTCTGGTGAGGAAACAGTATCACACAAGTTTGGCATTAGTTAAAAATATCAGAATTTGTCTTCCAGATCTTACTGGTTTCATGCTAATGAACAACTGTTATTTTGATTGAGAAAATTACTTTTAGCTGAGAAAACTATTTCCAGTAAGAGAAATAAATACAATTTATGAAGATTTCCTACCTGCATGTTTGATGTTGAAATTTCTTTCCTTTTAAGAAGCATTTCTGTGGATTTTCTGTACATTCACAGGCACACTTCCCAGGGTTGAGGGGTTGATTTCTTGGGCAGGTCCTTTTACATATGCATTGGCATGTGTTTTCATCAAATTCTCTGTTGGTCCCACATGAGTTGGGGAAAAGTTTGTTTTTACAGACACACTGGCATGAGTCTCTGTCTAGTTCTTTGTGGGGCCCACAGCTGGAAGGCTGAAGCCCCCCTTTACAGACACATTGACAGGTCTCTTCATCCAGTTCCTTGTTGGGTCCACAGATGTCATGGAATCCATCTGCCGAATCTAGACAAACACAGGCAGGACAACTTTACCATGCCTTACTTGGTCCCGGGTGTGGTGTGAAACAATTAAGAGCACTGAAAAGCATCTTCCTTTTTATGTTTTTCATTACAGGGCTGTGCATAAACATGGGCATGTTCCTTTATAAAGAAGTTCAAAATAATACCAGTCTGAAGCAAAAAGGGTCCTATTATGTAGTGACCCATTTAAAAGTATGACAATCTGAATATTGGATATATGATTTTAATATTAAAATATTTGTTAATCAAATTAGAGACCCTTGGTATTTAGTCTTAAAAACATCATTCTGCTTACCGTCTTCAGCACTAGAGGTAAAAAAAAAATCCTGCTGAGTGAGGCATCTGCAGACTTGACTATTCCATGTGTAATTTGTGGGGCAAGTCTTGTTGGCAGCCTGGCACCTTGGGGAGACACAGATGGGTTAAGCATTAGTATAACTGGAACATAGAAGGGATCATCCCTTTTCTTACCTATGTATTACACAATCAATACATACTTGTAAAAAATGCTCTAAAATAATGTAAGTATATATGATATGAAATATGAAAGTTTCCTCTCAAACTACTTCTACCTACATGCGCTGTCAAAATCTAATCCCAGAGATGACCACTGTTAGTGGTATAGTCTTATTTCACTCCAGATGTCTACCTTTTTAAGGCAAATATGATTATTTGTATAATCACATAGTATTCTAGTATGTGTGAACATGGGATAAAGCCTTTTATATTACTCTGAAATTTACTTTTCCATTAAACAATACACTATGGACATCTTTGTATGCCATTTCATAAAGTTCCACTCCATTACTTTCCATGGTTGCATAGTAGTCCATTAAGTGGATGTATTACTATTTATTTTATTAATCTCCTACTGGCATCTATTAAAGTTGCTTCCAATTGGCTTTTTCGAACAGTTCTACAGAAAACACCCTTATACATGTAACTTCACTGACTTATTTCTGAGGCATAGATGCCTATAATGTCAAGGGTCCATTAATACAAAATTCCCACTCTACACTCTACCAGAAAGGTATCAAAGAGGTGTATTTTTGCTGTTGTTCTAGTTTTCCCTCCCTCCTTCCCACCCTTCCTCTCTCCTTCCTTCCTTCCTTCCTTTCTTCCTTCCTTCCTTCCTTCCTTCCTTCCTTCCTTCCTTCCTTCCTTCCCTACTTTCTTCATTTTAGTAAAAATTAAACAGCATGCTCTTCCTTTTCTTAGCTTTTGGTTTATGGTTTTACTGTTTCTTTTTGCAAATAAAAGAAAATACGTATGTATACATTTTAGCTCATTCTGTTACACAGGAGACAGCATCCTTTAGATGCAGTTCTAAACCTTGCTTTTTTATTTAACAATATTTCCTGGAGAACATTATACCTTCCTAATAATTTTAGGTATTCTCAAGAGCAAGTCTCTACACATTAAGTATTTTTGTTAATATTTTCTTGGCTAATCATAAACTGACATCAATCCACATAAAATTTAGACAGTGTGTAAATTTTCTAAAATAATATCACTGTTTCTTTAGATTTACCTCCTATCCAAAATGTTAGTATTCTATCCAACGATATGAAATTGTTTAGTTATATAATAGCAATGAAATTAATCTTGGTTGAATGAAACTCATATCACTCTTCTGTAAATGAAAGTAAATCCATTGTGTCTATGTTGCCGCAATATTGATGTGGGTTAAGTAACATATTCCCAGGTTGATAAAGGTGGACACAGTGCTGTGGCGGTCCTATTAGAAAGGCATCATTCATTTAGCTGATATGTGATTTATAGCACCATCATCTAAGCCATTGTTTTTTCCACTTGTTAGTTGTAACACATTAGTGCATCAGAAAATCAACTACATGAGTTGGGAAATGCATTTTTAATGTAAAAACTGGCCTTTAATAAAATACAAGCTATTAGAGTGCATGTGATAAAGACTGTTTTCTGAAATTTTATTTCAATTATATATGCATGTAAATATTTTAAAGTAATATACATACACAAATATGTACATGCAAGTATGAATCTACAACCCCTCACACACACAACCCCCACTTCTTCCACATGTGGTGTGTGTGCATGTGTGTCTATGGTTGCAATGTCAAGTGTATATGTCTTTAGTTGCATTCAGAAAAGTTGACAAAACGCATCTCTAAGCTATTCTAATGGCAAAAAAAAAGTGTCACAAATAATCTCAATCCCTAGCCTAACTGAGAGGGTGAATGATGACATTTCCAACTGCAGGAATATGTATAATGTGTCTGTGCTTAAGTTTAAAAATGTATACAAAGTTGTTCATCCTAAATAGATATGGAAAAAAAATACTTTCCTACCATCTAATGAGGAAAAAGTAAATTCTTCTCTCTAATATTTCAATATCTTCAAAAATATAAATTCAAAAGCATGTACTGTGTGTAGAAACAAATGTAGAAATAAATGTAGAAATATTTTCTGGAAACGTTATATAAAACAAGTTTTCCAGCTTTATAGAATTAAATAATAATTTCATATAGTTTGGCTAAACTAACTCTTTAGTTTTTGCATATTCATGTTGAGTAAAAATACAATCTTCAGAATAACATTTTCAGTTATATTATACCTCAAATGTTGTACCCACATAAACTTCATATTAACTGACTATTTATGGTTTGCTCAAGGTGAACTAAGTATATTAATTTCTAATATTCTTAAAACTTAAATTCATAGAAAAATATGACTTTAGAAGATGCTCTGTATTCCATTAAGATAACAAATGATTAAATCTAACTACATTAAATTGTTTTGATAAATATCAAAATAGAATTTTGATTTCCTAACTGCCATTGGTTGATGTCATCTAAACTTCACCCACTATGCTAACATTACTCAAACCTATATTATGGAATAATATCAATCCAGACTCTTTTTACTCAAGATTGTTGTCAGAATAACAGCTGGATGGGTAACTGTATTCTTCCATTATCAGAGCCACAGAGCCCTGGGAAAAAAATGTTTCAACAGTTTTATTCTAAAAGTCTTTGAATTGTTTTGTTCACATTGAGTTCATCATGTATGGCCCTTGAATATACTTGACTATCTAGACAGATGTTGATATGCTTACAGTTCTGCAAGAGTAGTTAAGTAAAAATGTCCTTGATATTCAATGTCATTAACTTCTTTAATATTATGTGTAGAAATCAGAACTGCATTCATTTTTAAGGCTTTATATAAATTGTCTAAAATAAAAAGGAACACATTTAACAGAGATATACCTGAATAAAATGTATATACTTATCTTCCCTTATACTGATGTTTATTGACTTCACACTAATTTGTGTTCATATCTGTGCATGTTATTGTTTGTTTTATGTTCCATTAGTCTATTGACTGGCAGAACAGTGGACAGGGGTTGGGGTTTGTGAGGGTATAAAAGGAATAGATGAAAATTAGGACTGATTAATGAAAATTCCATGGTTTCACCATTATTTCAGACTTAATAATTAATAGGCTAATTAAATAGTTGCATTAATATAAAAAATGGGCTTATAAATCTAATTTCCACTTCTTGTGCAAATATAAACCTGTCATTTATGAAAGCTCAGCCGCCTCCTGAAACTTGGATATAAAATAAGAGCCACACTGTTTGTTCACTAGTTGGCTAGCCAAGTACAGAACTGCTTGTTTTTGAGTGAGATGACACCAGAACAGGGGCATAGAAGCACTGGAGAACAGATAAGCCTAGAAGCCTATGTTTTCCTGTTTTTATGTTTTGAATTTGCCTGCTTGGATAGGTTGAGAGACAAGGTTGAGAGAAGTATGGTAGGTTAAAACAATGGAAATGTAGTAGTTACTGTATTTATCAGCTTGTCAGTTTTTATTTCTATATTTAATTTGAATTAACAGAATTAGAACAGAGAATAGATAAGGGTAAGTAATCAGGAACTCAGTAAAAATGTCCTTTAATCATAGCCACTGGTCTCATTATCTCCTAACAGCCACAATATATTAACAGAAAAACAAAGCAAAACAAAACAAAAACAACAAAAAGAACGTGTGTTGAGGGTATTAGAGAGTTGATATGACATCAAAATGACTGGCTGATGCCAGGAATTGGGGGGAGGGAGAGGGCTGAACAGGTAGAGTATGCGGGATTTGGGTGCAGTGAAACATTCTGTATGGTACTGTAATTATACATTTCCTTACACATTTGTCAAAATCCAAGTAATTTACAAAAAGCTCCTAATGTAAACTATGGATTTTAGTTAATATGTCAATATTGACTCATCAATTGTTAAAAATGTAATTCAAGATATTAATAATCAGGGAAACTAGGTGAGGATGGTGAGGAGATATATGAGAACTCTGTACTTTCTGCTCCGTTTTTCTGCAAAACTGCTAAAAAGTCTATTAAAAATTCTTAGAAAATGACTGGTAGATTTGGTCTAATAATATGGGAATTTATTGATAACAATCACCAATGTGTTTTGATTGAACTTGACATTAAGCCTCACAAAATCTTTGACCTAACAGTTCCCACCTCTGGGTAACATTACTGACATGATCCCAGCGCAGAGGATGTACTAATAAAATCTTCTCAGCCATACACACTTTGCTGTAATTTCTACCAGTCAATCAGCAAGCCATTAGAATGCTATGCTTTCAGTTATTATCTTTTAGAAGGCACAAATCAGACAGTCCAAAGGTAGGTACACTGTATAGCACAGTTACCTTCCTATTAGATAAAATATGCTTCAGGGTCTATAATCTCTTAACTGAGTTTGATGGTAAACCGATTCTTATCAATAGGTGCTCATATGAAGGTGTTAAACAATATTTAAATAAAGAACTTTATAAAAAAGAGGATGAACAGACATATGAATTAAGATTTCAACAATAAATGTATATGAACATAATGGTTTTAAACTTGCAAAGAGGATATTTTCAGGGCAGAATACAGATGCATGTTTTAAAATACTGGAAAAAACAAGTAGTTTCTGATCAACTGGTGCAAGACCATCCAAATTTAATTAGAATATATATTATCTCAGTATTTCTGTTCTGATATAGTTTATTAAATTAATCATGTTATTGTTTATTTTTATTTCTAGTAAAGTATATATTTGGTATAATTTTAAAATTAAAGGGAAAAAATGAAAAAATAAAATGGAAGAAAATCTTCATGGATAGTCAGGCTTCTAAGCATTCAGACTGAGGATGTGTTACATATTAAAGTTTAAAGACACTGAGCATTGAAGGTCTAAATCAAAAGTTGCCAGGACTATAAATCCACTTTGTTTCTTGGAGAAGAGATGAGTTCTCACAAGATTGAAATATTCCTTAATAAACCCGAATAAGTGAAATTTCTTAGAAGCAAAAATTTTTATTTAATTTCTTAGTGAACAATGTTAACCTTTTCATAAAAGAAATGGAAAACAATAAACAAACAAGAACACATATCAGCCTGGAGGCTAGATTTATCCATTTTTTTATCTCTTCTTTTCCAGTCTTTCTCATGATGTGACTCTCCCCAAAAGACTGATACAGCCTCTTTATCAGGCTTAAATAATATATAGCCTCTATTTTTATTATCCATTAAAAAATTCAAGCTATGTTGGTTATGCTGAACATTGTAATGACACTCTTCTACCTCCAAACTCTCTATGCTACCCCACTAGCTCTACAGAAAAGACGGAACTCCCAGGCTGGTGCTCAAAGCTTCCAAAGCACTGCCTTAAGCACTGCATCTTCAAGGCACTTGTCTCTCAAATGTGACATCTCTCTCCTTTGATTTTTCTCTCTTCCTAATATACAGTATATTGCCACCCCTACAGTATATCATCACAGAATAAGCACAGACATTCTATTTATTTATGTATTTATTTATATATACAATGAAATATTAAATACACAGCTATTTTTAAGTGGACATGAAATGACAGTAACATCTTATTTATTAGTAATATACAGCTATTTAATGAACAAAGTAGGCCTACAGACATCAATGTGATTACATCTCTAAAACAAGCTGCTGAGAGAAAAAAACTGTCACCACTTAAACATAAAACTTTTAAACACTCAAAGCTGTCCTGTATAATTTCTTGTAGTATGTTAATATATCCATATGTCATAAAAATAGAAAACATGAGTAACAATAATACAATTTTATAGTAACAGTTACCTCTGGGGATGGGGGATGAAGAATGCTGACTGGGACTTTGGGTTGTATCTTAAATAAATATAAAAAAATGTATTGTTAAATTTTGCAATATGTCAGTTTTGTTTTCATTGTCCTTTAGTATAAGTTTGAGAGTTTGTTTTTACTTAAATAAGTTAAAAATGCAGTAATGACTGTACCTCCAAAGGAATGAACTGGCTCCAAATTTAGTTTGAATCTCTGATTTGCTACATTTTTAGTTGTGTGATGCTGGAGAACGTTACTAAATCCCTCTGATTCAGTTTCTTGCATGCAATTGAGAATTTCTCTCTCTCATTCTGTTTCCTTCTTTCTCAAACACACTCTCCCTCCCTCTGTCAAGTGCATGGCAGATTACTAATACATAAGATGTTACTTTCATTTCATGTCCTTCAGCTAATGGAGTCAGTCTTTGTCATTCTTGAGTTTTTTCTAATATTTGATTATCAAACCACTTCATCTTCCCTTGAAGTCTCATTGACTTTTGTAATATCTTCTGAATTTTGTAATATTATTCTCTCCTAGTTTTTATCTCTGTTCTTTCTGAGTGTTCTTTCTCAGTCTCTTGCAAAAATAATTGTTTCTCTGAGTTTACTAAATATTGAAATTTCACATGCAGTCATCTACTGATCCTCTTCTCTGATTAAGTCCTATGTTCTCCTTTATCTTCCAATTGCTGTAATTTCCAATTATATGCTGGTAGCTACCAAATGAGCATGCCCTTCGCCCTGCCAGTGTCATCCCAGCTCCACACTCAAATACCTACTAAATGTTTCACTTTGATTTCTTACAGATATCACAAATACTCAAACTATCTGTGTAAAAACTACATCCTCCTCTTCAAATCCACATTCCTGTTTTCTTGAGTATTATCCATGAAGTTTTACCCTCACCTTCTCCCTCTTTGTTAACCCACACACGTAGTTCCCAAGTCATATACTTTCTTCTCTTTCAAATGTCTTTCCATCTCCATTTCTCTTTCCTTCTCCATTTCCACTGTCTCAGTTCCCGCCCTTATTATTTCTCCATTGGATTATTTCAGAAGCTTCCTCTCCAATTTTCTCGTCTCCTGTTTGCTCCTTTAAGCCACTACTACATTACTACCAGACTGTTCTTTCTATAATATAAAAGGTAAATATCACACCCCTAAATGAATCTTTTAGTGGTTCCCGGGAGATGAAGAAAAAGTCATTCCTTGGCATGACATATGCAATTCTGTGCACCACATGTGGCCTCATGTGGATTCTCTCGACCTCACACTGCTCCAGTCATGCATCCAGCATTCTCCTCTACCACACCAACTCCAGTCCTGTGTTACAGGTTTGACTCGCTCATGTGATCTTCTAGAGTAGCGATTTTATCTATCTTTCTATTTCTACAGCTTAGCACAATAGTAGTACTTAGTAGGCACATAATCTCTCTTTGTTGAATGACTTAATGAAGCAGAGCACAGTGTTTTACACATGTATTCTACTACAAATATTTGTTTATTTATACGCTGCACATGAGTTGCTTTAGTTAAGGAATTATATGATCCATTTAAAAAATATCCCACATTTCCTAATACTACACACATAAAAAACTCAACATAAATATCTCATAAATGAATAAAGCCTACTTTGACTAAGTAAAAAAATTCTAGGGCATCACTTCTTAATGGCTCTTCATAAGAGGAGAGCCTCTACTATAGAGGCCACAGAAATTCATGGAGTTCAAGCAGAAGGAAAATATAAGAGGAAATAATTGGAAAGAAAATAATCTGTGAGCACATCCATATGAATAGTGATAGCTAACCACTTCTGCTATAGGTACTCTCTCCAACATCTGGAATTTATGACATATTTTGGTGCTACTGATATTGAAATTTTGAAGTATTTTTGCAAATACTAGAAATGCTATATGATATTGGGGAAAAGCATGGGATGAAGAGAAAGATTTGAATTTTTATCTTTTTCTGGCACTTATATTTTTAGCTGATTAGCTTTGTACATGCAAATTAGACTCAATTATTTTATTAGCAAAATGTTAAGAAAAAAATTGCAGCCAAGACTGAATGTTTACTTTGTGTTAGGCAGTATGCTAATATTTAATGTGAATTACTGATAACCATCACTGCATCCCTATGAGTTTGGTGCTATTATTATCAGCCTTATTATTCTATTATCCTATTAAAGAATAGTAGATTAACATATAATATAGTATTAGATTGTGAGAATGAAGGTCCAAATGTTACACTGTATCATATTACCTGTAACATTTTAATTTATATATATTTTTATAGATGAAATGAGGAAAACGAGTCACAAAAAGTTTAAAGAACTTAGCAAAATTCAAAGAGCTAATCAACGGAGAATGAATTTTCAAACCAGGAAGCTGCCTGCAGTGTGCACACTCTTAACCAGTGCCTGTAATCTCTATCATCAGTGCCGCCACCTGGCAGAACCAGTATGAGCATGAGACAATGTGTGGCAGATGCTTGGTGCACAGTAATATTTACTAAAATGAAATAGTAATAATCTAAATACAATGCATTGTATTTAGACCTTGAATGATCTGAGTGCTGTGAGATCATGGGCAGCCAAGCTCATCTTTGTCTTCTCTCATAGTATCTAGAAACATTCTTTATCCATTTTAGAGACTCAACAATTATTTTATGAATGATTTCTTTAATTAGTGACATACTTCTTAATAAATAATGTAAAACAAATGGTCTGCTACTTATTGAACTTCGTAACAATGTAAACATAATTCCATGCATTTGAAAAAGGCATGCTTTGTCTTCCTCTACAATCTGAACAAAATTTCAAACTCTATATAAAGGAGTGCTGGGAAGCCCTCCCCAGTAAGGAATCATAAAAATCTCAAAGTGTCACCATCTCAGAGTTCAAGTAATCTACCCTTTTAAATCTAAACTACTTTCAAAATTATAGTAAATTAAAGGGTTTTTCTTCTCTTGGCTTTTCAAAAATCAATTTTATTGGGGAATAACTTGCATGCAGTAAAATGCTATTTTAAATTTATTGTCTTTTAACAAATTTATGTACTCATGCAACTATCATTATAAAATGATTTCCATCACCCCAAAAAGTTTTCTTTGCTCCTTTCTAATAAGTTCCTTCCACTCATATTTTCAGGCAATGACTGAATTGCCTTTTCTCAATCTAAATTATATTTGTCTTTTCTAGGGTTTCATGTAAATTGAATCATACAGTATGCATTCTTTTTAGCCTAGCTTCTTCATTCAGTTTAATGTTTTTGATATTCATTCCTATTGTGTGTATTAATAGTTGATTCTTTTCATATTACTCAGTAATGGCTCCACTGTATGAATAGAATATATTATATTTGTTTATCCATTCACCTTTGATGGACATTTGAGTTGTTTCCAGTTATTGGCTAATAGAGGTTACATAAACATTTGTGTACAAGTAATTGTGTGGGATTATTTCTCTTGAGTAAACACTTAGGAGGAAAAGTTATGGAGCACATTGTAAGTGTGTATTTAAATTCATAAGCCTCGGCCAAAGAGTTTTGCAAAGTAGTTATACCATCTCACATTTCCACCAGTGATATCTGAGAATTCCAGTTGCACCACAACCTCTCCAACATTTGGATTTTTCAGTCTTTTTAATTTTAGCCCTTGCAATGGCTATTCCTCTTAACTCTTAACAAAAGTAATGATTTGATCACACAGCTATGTATTCATCATATATGCATTATCATTATAGGAGATTTTTATTAAATCGTTGGTCACAATTAGCAATAGGTTGAGGTCAACATTTAAAAAAGAGACATAGAATAAAAAAAAGTATTAGAGTGCCTCACATGTAATAAGGCATGCATTCATACTGGAAACAATATTATCTGTAAGTGGGTAAAAACTGGGTACTGGGGAGGAGAAATCTTAGATCTTACAATGGTTTTTGGCCTTCCAAAACCCATCAAAATCTTATTCCACAGTGTTTAATTTGTATTGGGCTTTATTGGCTATTGCACGAGCAGCATTGGTACTACAAGATATCCAAAGTGTGTACAAGATAAAGGCTATAGAATTATGGTGAATAAACAACTGTGACTGGAGGACTTTCTCTTGGCCAACTGCTTGATCTCAAAGTCATACACTGAGAGGGTCCTGTGTGTGCCTGTGGGGTGCCTGTGGCTGTGACTTTTGCTTGGTCCTTGGTGCTTTTGCATTTAACTTGAGCTTTGAGAATTAAGTAGAAATAGTTTATATTTATTTTAATGTTTAATTCTACAAATTTATTCAAATCATAAGTATGTCATATACTGAGAAGAAAAAATGTTGACATTAAAGATTATCTAGTATTTATACAGGTTAAACATTGTATTCTCATTTGAAGCAAAAGTTTAAAAAATTATTATTTTAAAATTATTTTACTTTTCCTGGAAAAATTATCATTTGTATGTTTTTAAATAATATATTATATTTGAAGAACATTTAAAATATATTTATATGTAAATAGAAAATTATATTAAATACAAATATATTTATATATTTATATAAATGGCTACTTTCCAAACATAACTTGATATAGTATCAATTACATAAGTAAATTACCTTAAATGCTTCTCAGCAAATAGTCACAAAATTATGTTCAATGTTAATATCTTTTATATTTTTATTTAATTTTTAACTATATAAATTTTACAACTACATTTAAAGTTATATAGTTATCTACTTTAAAACTATATGTATTACACACAAATAGTTGTGTGTGTACTGGCTTGGAATAGAAAATATCTTTTTTATTGTAGCTAGTGGTAAAAAACACTGAAAAACACAGAGACAAGGAGAGGAATACTCAGACATGAAGCTTAATGATAACAAATCTGACCTTTAATGTCAATCTCTTAGATGTCAGACATGGTGCTTAGCACTATATAAGCATTCAGTATTTAATTCAATCCTCTTTAAGTCTTTACATTTTATATATAAGCAAACGGAGGTTCAGAGACATGCAATACCCAGTCTTTAAAAGCTAATTAGTGGTGGACCCCATTTCAGGTTGATATCTGTCTTCCTCTAAGGCCCAGGCTCTTTTTGCTCTTTTTGTGTCTTCTAAATCTCAAATAGTGTATAGTATAGTGAATAAGTAATGATGAAAAAAAGAGTAAAATATCCAAATAATATGCAATATATACAGATAAATATGTTATTTTATTTAATAAGCATTTGTTGATCAGAGTAGTACATTGTTTAGCCCTTAACTCTGCTTCATCTGTATAATAGGTTAGTACTATTACAAACTTCATAGATGACTTTTGTGATGATTAAATGTGTGACAATTTATTTAAAGGGATGAAAGTATAGTAACAGCTCAATTAATTTTAAGTGTTATTGGCTGAATATTATGGTGGATATAAACCTACCTGAAATAGTCTCATAGTTTAGTTTCACATGCCACATTTACAGACTCCTATAAATCCATGCGAGAACAAAATAAAAGCAGTAATAGCTATGGGTATTCAAGAAGCAAAGGCAGTTGTGGTATTTGGACAAGACAACTGTAGGAGAAAGACCTTTACCTGAACTCTGAGAGTGGATTGGACTTTGGAAAGGAAGAAAAGAAAGGACCAGGGCCAGAACAGAAACAAGATATGGAGCAGGAAATGAGCTTGGTGTTCAGGGTATTAGACTTTGTGAAACACAGACTTGGTGAGTAAGAGGAAACAATAGACTGAAGAAAGGCCGATACCAGAATAGAGAGGTGAGAAATCTGTGCTTAATTCTTTGAGCAGTTGAAAGTCACTGCCAGTTTCTTGTCAGATGAATGAAATGATGCCTTTTAAAGCTTACTTGTGACATTATACAGAAGTTGGAGAAATATTTGATACAAGAAAACTATTATTGACACCACTGCATTAAATCAGAAATACATGCAGAATGAAGTGGATGAGGATGACAGTAATGGAAATGAAATATAAGTATAAGTTGGAGCAGATATCCCCTCATCCCCAGAATAATCGAGTTTTCAGGATTATATAAGAAAAAGAAGTAATTAATGACAACTGTGAGTTTAAGGCCTCAAAGGACATAAAAGAATATTACAATGAATAATGTAGAAGTAAATGAAGGAATTTAATAAATCTTTGATTTTGTACATATTATATCTAATGTAATTATAAACAGCAATATAAGATAGATTTAGATAAAATATTAAATCAATAATATGGCCAGGTCTTGAACTGTAATTCTAGAAACCATCAGCTCAAAGATAATGATGAAGTTCTTAGAATGAATGAGTTACCAAGGGAGACAGGTGAATAGACATCTCAGAGCTACATGGATGAAATCTCATATACAACACCTTCAAGTAGTGGCTCTCTCTGAATGCATCGGCATGAATTTATTCACAGATGCCTGTAAGATTTTTTCTTTCTCATGTCAAGGAAGACAGATCTGTGTCACTCAAATCAGGCTATTGAGTTTTTCATAAAGTGTCCCTGGAAAAGATAAGCCTCCTATCTGCGCCACTAAGTAAAGCAGCACAAAGAGATTCAATGGGGAAAAACTGCTATTTAGTGTATCACGTTTGTTGCCGAATCCCGAGATGTAAGTTTTTTTTTTTTTAAATTTGTAATATATACGTTTTCTCATCACTTTATTTATACTTTTGTTACAAATGCTGGAGTTATGTAAGTTTCATTCATATACACATTCCTCATGCACAGGATGTCCTTAAAGAATGAAGAGCTGCATCCTCTTTTTGGGGGCAGAAAGTAAAAAGTTGCTAGATCCCAGATACATAATGATTCACTACAAACTACTGGCAGAGTCAATACCTGATGCTTATCTAGGTCGTTATATATGACCAAATAAAGCATTTACTGCCATTTATCAAACCAAAATATAAGATGGGAAGGAAATTTAACATTACTTTAAATGTTAATTTGAAGTAATAGTAAGAGGAAATTCTTTCTAGCAATTAATCAATATTCAGTCCTTGCTGAAATAAAAATTTGAAAAGATACATAGAGAAAAATAACTGAGATTTAAGAAAGGCAACTGAATGCTAATAGATGTAAAATAATTTATTTATACTTACTTTTTGTCTCAGACCAAAATCTTATCAATACTTAAATGTTTTTAGTTTTAACATAATGTATGAGTTTGTACACCTGATTTCATGAATGTTATATATTAATAAGGCTAAATTAGAGATAGCATAAATATTGGTGGAAAGTGTATTATTCCACAGGAATACTTCTTTTATTTTGTGAGTTACTTTGTCTATATAGCAGGCTTCCTTGTTTCAGTTTTTTATTTTTCTGGTGTACTATTAAATTTGCCTTCTTTTGTATTTGATGTAAAGTATATTATAGCAAATTTTACAAAAGTCATTTTAATAAATGGTGCTCACTTGAACATAATTTTACATGAGTAGAGGATGCAGAGAAAATAGATTTAATTCATACTCACTGTGGCAGGGCTGCTGGCAGGGAACGTCTAATAATTGAGTGAACTTGTCTGTAAACATCCAGTTTAGACATGCACCGGCAGGAAGTGTGATTGGCAAAACTGATTGTTACTGGTTTGGGGCCTTGAGAGAGAGGCACTGTAATTTCAAACAACTATAAAGAAGGGACAAAAAGAAGAAAAAATTATATAGATGCTATAAAGCATTTTAATGGTAAATAATGGAGTCCAAAAAGAGTGAGATTTACTCTTTATGTTATGCATAATATATTCAGGATGTAAAAATTTTACATTTACAACATAAAAACTGTTTTGTTTCTAATTAATATCCTTTATCAGAATAATAAATAGTCCATGTGCTTCTTTCATGTCACTATTATAAAGGATATCAGAATTCTGCTATAAGCTAATGATTATAGAGCAGTGGTGTAACAGACCAGTGTGTTAAAAAAAAATTATTATTTCAGAATTCTAGGTTATTCCAGGGTTTAAAAAGTGGCACAGATATAAATTTCTTTGTGATATAAGAGCGAATCTATAAGCCACACAAGCTAGAAACATTTGGTTAAGTCCTATTTTATGTAACTGAATAACAGACATAAAATACATAGATATAAAACTTTCATTCCAAATTAAATTTCTACCTTGAAGTAGTTTTATATTTATATGAGATCTCTTATGAATTTATGTATAATAGAATAAAAAACCACTCATTATTTAATAGATAAAGCTTTGTGTCTGCAAATTTGACAAAAGTATTAGAAAAATAATTAAGCTTAAAATAAGGTAGGACATTTTACATGATTGTGGATTAGAGTCTCAAAATTTAGTTTCTCATTCTGAATGCCTTATTTGTGGAGAACTACAGTTCTCTTCTTCCTTCCCCAAAACAATGTTTAAAAACATTTAAATGAAAATTTAAATTAAATGTACAAATAAATAGTATTTGTACATTCATTGAATTCTTAAGGCTCTTAAAATCTAAATTATTATCAGTAATAAAAGTAAAATCCTGGCCGTTGCCTGCTGGATAAGATCGGTCTGTAGTAATTTAACTACAGTTGAACCACGTGTTATTTGGTACTTTTATGGCAATCTGAGCGGTGCTAAAATGATGACATTCTCCAGAGCCTTGTGATTTGGCCCCTTGCTGTAATTTCATACCAACAGTTGAAGATCATTGGAAATATTTAGGAAACAGAATTAGTTGCCATTCTGTCCATACTAACGGGAGATTTATTGAGATGAATTTTGAAGAATGAAATGCAGATTATCTAAATTATAAAATGCACACTTTCTTCATTTGAAATGTATTTATTATATATTCATTTAAAAGTTCAGCTACTTTCTCAGTGTAAATGCCTTAGGAGGAGTGGGCACAGGATCCCACCCAAAACAGGCACTTTCATTAGCAATCCCACTTATAAGTTTTGTGAACTTGGAAAAGTTTAACTTCTCTAAACTGTATATTTCTTTAAAAATCAGTAAGCTGAGGATAAGATTTGATTTATTCAGGGGAATAGTATAAAAATTACATAAGCTAATGTATGCAAAAGTGATGTGAATATTGATTACTATACAGATGTGTGTTTTAGTATTTGCATATATTCTCAAGATTCTAGGTCTTCTCCAAAAACTGTCCATTCTATATAGATAATCTCAACATATGACTTCAGTGTATCCCAATATTATGATTTTGACTAGTTTCTTCTCTAAAAGACATTTGTTTACTCAGTTTGAATGAAACCTTTTATTAGGTGAAATGTCACACTGGCAGAAACCCATTGCACTATGTATAACTATTTTAAAAAAGCTATTCTGCAACATCTATAAACACTATAGTTTTTCAACTTCTTAAGACATCTGTGGACCCTACATTAAGAACTAGCATTACAGAAGAAACAAAGTGGCTTAGAAAATAGCAATTTTTAATATGCTGCTTATTTAATTTTTATGTTAAATAATTTACAAATTACTTATTTAAGTTCTGAAATAGTGAAAATAGTAGGAAGATGTATAGGTCAGCTTACAAACATCTAAGAATTTGTCTTAGCAGTTAGATATCTTATACTTAGATATAGATTACAACTGTTGGTATGAAATCAGCAGTTAGATATATGTGCCTAAAGGTTAGAAGAGCCATTTAAAAGTTATCAGTCTTAAAGCTGTAATTGAAGTCTTGGGCATTGATGAGATTTCTTGGTGAGATCATTCTGAACAAAAAGAGAAAATGTCTAATAATGGAAACTGGGGAAACAGGGACGTTTAAGGGGTGAAAAAAGGCAAATGAACTGGTAAATATGTCTGAGAAGAAGTGTGACATGTAGAAAACTAGAAAGAGGTACCATTAAGCAAAAAAGAAAGCACAGAATGACAGGAGAGCTTCAAAAAGTTGTGTGTGTGGTCACAGGGTCAAAGGTCTCAAGGAAACCAAGTATGGTAAGGATTGAGTGGAGACAAGTGGGTACCAGCAGTGGCTCTCAGGGCTGTGGCAGGGCAAGAGCTGTAAGGACAGGAGCAGCAGTGGGAATGAATAAATAAGAGGGACTCAATATGACCAGAGGGAAAGGGCCCAGATAACTCTGGCCACAAGGAACACTTTTGCTTATAGACTATAAGCAATCACTTCAGGATTTGTCCTTGTCTCAAGTGACAGAAGGCTGATCAGAGCCTGAGAGTGAGGGATAAGGCACTATTTAAGATAACGGCTATTGTTATTGTGGAAAAGTTAAGGATTTTTTTCCCACCCTTAAGCCTCAGCAACATCATTCCTACTCTCAGTGATCACTGCTATTCCAGAGTCCACCCTGGCATGCTTTCCAAAGGAGAAAGAGATCACAGTGAGCCTTATCAGTAAACATGGCTAGACTCAGCCATTCCTGGGTAGATAATGTCCACAATCAGGGCCTGCCCATAAGTACCAAATGTGTATTCTGGAACTGGGGCTGTGAACAATGCTCTCCTCAGTGGGGATGAGTTAAATGCCCATTAAGAAAGCATCTTCCTGCATAAATAAGCCTGACTATATACTTACAAAAGGTAGAAGAGATTTGTGTTGGTAAATACACTCCTTAAAGAATAAAGGGACACGAGGCATTTAAAAAAAAATCATCATTTAGAGCAGTGTTTTTTTTTTTTTCCTATAGGCTAAAGACATCATGTGTGTTAAAACTATAGTTTAGTTTGAGAGAAAAATTACTTAGAGTTTAACTAATTAAATAAAAGAAAATAAAATTTTAATTATTGATGTTTTATTTCCCTTGTTGGAGTTTACATAGGAAACTGGCCAACTGAGTTCAGTTAATTTGATCAAAACGAATAAATAGACTAAAAAATAAATAAATAAATAAATAAATAAATAAATAAATAAATAAATAAAAACAAAAAAACCTTTATTCCCTTGAAATACTTCTTCCACCTTCAAATTGTGAGCTGTGTTTTTTGGACAGTTTCCTTAATTCTCTACTTGACTGTGTCAGTGTGGAAAAATTTTAAGGGTCCAGACAAAGGTGTCTTTGACCAATAATAAAAATAAAAATATTCTTAATAATTGAGTTTTATTCATCTATAATTTCAGAAAATTAGGAACAACTACTGAGAGTATGTTGTATATGTGCAATAAGACATAATTGTATCTATGCTAGTTCTTGTTACACACTAAAGGGGACTCTTCTATTTTCCAGTTTATTTCTGCACTAGTCTTAAGTGAGTACATTGACTTTTTTCATTTAAAATGATTAAATCATATTTCTACTACCTTTTTAATAAACCTAGTAAATTCTGTTTTCTTCATAGAACTGTGAATTTTGTATAGCTATACTTAATCACTGTTACTAACAATCAGAGTGCATTAAAATAACTTTATAATATGCATATTATATATAATATATATTAACCCACAACATATATAATATATAATGATGCTGTTAAAATTTTAAAAATATCAAAGTGTTTACCACAAATGCTGTTAGCAAGAACCTACAGTTTAACTTTCTTATGAATTTGTGCTTGCTATTATATAAAGATCTGAATCAACACAACAACCATCATTTTCTTTTAGGAGACAAGGTCTATCCAAACACATTAGTGTCTGAGACAACAGATTCTTTATATTTTAATAAAATAAGAATCTTTATACAATTTTCAGTCTATTTTGTGCTTTAATGTGTGTATAACAGAATTTTCTATTTTAGATTTAAAGCCAGAGTGAAAAAGTTATGTAGAATGTACAGCATTAGCTAATAATTCCATGTATACATATATATTTGGTCAATGCTGATTGACAATCATGACAATTATAAATTGATACTTTGAACATAATTTTCTTAAAATAGTTTTATGCTATAAAATGAATTACTCTTGAATGATAAGGTGATATTAGCTTGTATCTAATTTAGGATCTAAATAACAAAATTCATTATGAAAATTGCTGCTATACTATTAGCATATGCCTATTAAAAAGAGTTGCTGGTTTTAAAGATCTGAAGGACTTATAAAGAGGGCATTTAAACAAGGCTGTAAGATGAAAAAAATTCCAATTGTGTATTCTGTAAAACTGTAATAAATGAAAGGAAACGGCAATCATTTCCAACTGAGAGGTTCCCAGTTGCTATCAACTGGAATTTTTTAAAAAGAATATTTAATAGTCAATTCTCACCAACAAGAATGAACTTCAAATAAAGCGACATTTTGAAACAATAGGTTGTTTACACCAGCATAGCAACAGTTGTAAAGCAACAATTCCTATTTCTACTTATCTAGCAGGACATTCAAGAAAAAGGTGTAGAACTTCCTTATTGAGAAAATCCTAGATTAACTAAATCTAAAGGAATGTTTGTGTGCATACAAATAGGAAACACAAAATGCTTTTTTTATAATAGCTTTACACCCCAAAATATAACTGGTTTCTCTTCAGTGCATAATATATGACCATATTTAATTTAAATATTCCAACCTTGAGTCCAGTAATTAAGTATGCAAACAGTCTGGAGACTATGATAAATAATTGTAAAGTCAGATAGAAATGCTATATAATATTTAAAGACATAATCCCTAAAAATGAGAAAAGAAGAAATTGAGTGTTCATTGTTGGCATTTCAACTGTGCATACCAACCACATAGCCAGCCATCTAGGGCCTATGGAACTTAAATTAGGTCTGGGAAGAACCTGAGACAGCAGATCCTAACAGATTTATATCTGGCATTGAATTAATTTTAATGTATTATATATAAAACATATACACAGGGCTATAATAAAAACCTCAATTCAGGAATATTGAATTATAAATACTGAACAAAATTTGTAGACATGATTACTGCCCTGAATTGAAAAACAAAGTGGTATTTTTAAAGATGCATTAATTTTTTTTCTTAAGGCAAATGTTATCCCTAAAGAAACTTCTGATAACTGGTATTGGTGTAGAATTCTTTTTCCACATCTGGATAAAATCTGATTTCCAACAACTGTGCGTGCCATATATTAATTAACAAAACATTAAAAACAAATCACATTCTGCTTTTTGAATACATATGAATGTCGTAAACTAATCTTTCAGATTGCTGCAGTGTTCTGTTTAATTACTGGGAGAACTATCTCTATCTGCAGTGAAAAATAATATCTCAAAGTTTCATTCAATAGTTGCACATTTTATTTAGGTTTAAAATTTTTTTATGTAAAATAAAATTGTATGAGACACTCCGTTTAACTTGTATAATCTGGAGTGCTTTTGTTAACATATATACCTACATTATTCCTTTATAAAATAATTTTTAAAAATAATAGCTATTTCTTTTAAATATGGCAACACAGGTTTTTAACTAATGCTGTTCAGGATATCAGAATAAGCTAGAAGAGACCTGGCTGCCAGGCTGAGCTGGCTTCCTGAGCACTAATGAACATAGCAAAGGGGCTCTAGTTTCTTGAGCTCTAACCCTAAGATTTCCAAGAAAGCCCCATGGATTTAGAAGTTCTCTTTCATTCCTATCTGTGGTAAAAATATATTAGGTAAACACTAACATTTAAAGAACTTTTTACTCTAAATGTTTGACTCAAAGGCAGATGACTTTCTTCTGCTTCTACTTTGGTCATCAAATAATTGATGTTCTGCAAAATATACATACTACTTTTTGGTTATACCTCTTAGATATACAACTTCTCATAAGAAAATACACTTAAAGGATATGTTTATGAAAGAGGTCAAAAAGACATCCAATCAACTTAACTTTTCAAAGCAACTTAGGTATTAGCTACGGAGGACTTTGAAGCAGTTGTTATCGATTAGTTCACTTTGGAATGCTTGGTGCATATGGTTTTACTTTTCAACTAACGGCTGGCTTCCTCACACATTCTGATAACATGCCCTTCATTGAGCCCCATAAAAGAATTTCTATGAAGCTTCTATAAAACTCATAGGTTTTACATTACTTAAGGTACTTTGTCTTTACAATTTACATGATTCCAATTGGTGACTTTTGCTGCTAAAAGATGTGTCTGGAACTCCTTTAACAGAATAAAAACTCTTTTTTTCCTTCAGAAAATGCAGCAGTAAGTTCCTTTTATGTTTAAAAGAAATCATCACACGCTTCCATTTATATTACATTGAAAATATCATAAAATGAATTTAGGAAAAGGTGTTACTTGAGTACAAGTTTTAACAAGTTGCAATAATAGTAAAAACATTAAACACAAATGAACACGCTGCCTTCGGGAATCCACGCTCTCCCTTGGTTTATAACCTCCTTGATGTGCATTTTCATAAACCTTTGCACTTCTCTTTCCAACACTTTAAATACCTTTAATTACTTCATGAATGTTGATTTTCCCTGCCAAATTGTAAGCTCCATTAGTGTAGGGTCCACACATCACTGTATACCTATTATACAGCCGAGTATGAAGTGTGCTTCACCACACTTGCTTGATTGAATTTAAATTAAAATTATCCTTTTGTTATAATAAAAATTTTGAGTGCATTCTTCAGGAGGGAGAAGGGTATGATATTATAAAATTAAAGAAAGAAATGGATGGGGCCATTGGTGATGACTGAATACTGACGTTCCCCTGGCATTGGTTTTCCCTCTTCTCTCCTGATCCATGAATCCTCTAAGAGGCAACAACTATACCAGGGCCTCCAAGATTTATCAATGTTTCCTCCCAAATCTGTGGCTAAAGATCCAAATACCACTATAGTATTCTAGAATTTTATACCCAAGTATCTGGTATCTCCACCTAAATACCACTCGGACTCTTCCAAATTAGCATACTCAAGACTCTAATTTTGATACCAAATGTGCTCTCACTTAAATATTCATTCTATTTAATGCCAAGTGTTTACTATGTGGCAAATATAGTGCTATGCTCTATGGTGATAACCAAACACAAGCTTTGCTTTCATGGAGTTTAGAGCTTACGGACTAAAACCATTTGACAGACATAGAAGGTAATGATGCTAAAATGTCACCAAAATGATGCTATTGGCGCATACAACACAAATGGGAGTGACATTTATGTCTAGGCCTAATAATGAGGAGAAATTAGCTAGTTAAGTGAAAATATGAGATGTTCCAAACATGGGGCACAGCATTGTAGTAACTTGGAAATAAGAGATAATGGCATAATTAAAGTAGTAAAAAAATTTGAGTACTGGTGGAAAGTACTATTTGATGGGAAGAGTAGTGAAAACTGAGGGTGCAGATTTAGGCAGCAGCCAGGCCATGGAGGGCCCTGTAAACCATGTAGAAGGATTTAACCTAAAGAAGAATGCCATTCAAAATACTTAACAATTTTGAATATTTGCACCAACCAATCAGAATGGATGTCATCCTGAACAATCTAATTAGAAATGACCAGTTTACCAATACATTAACTGAAAGCTGGCTTAGTCCCAAGAATACAAATTTTACTGAAGATTTTTGAGCAGTATGTGATTTATTATTTATAAAAGAAAAAAATTCTCACTGCTAAAAGGTGGTAAATTGATTGTGGGGAAATAAGAATGGAGGTTTGAGACCAGTTATTAGGCTGGTCCCGGTGATTAATGAATGCCTAGACCAGAGTGGGATCAGCAGAATGAAGACTCAGGATGGATATCAGAGATGTTAGAGGTAGATTTAACTGGAATTATTGATTAGGCTTTTAGTGAAAGGAAGAATAACTTGGATTGATTGACTAAATGAATGGTGTCATTTACTGAGACAGAATACTGGAAAAAGAAGATCACTTGCTTGTTTACCTGTGAGGGTGGAGTGGGGATGGGGGAAAAAAATGGTCATAACTCCAGTCTGACACTGATCAACTTTGATTTCTGAGAGAAAGCCAAGTTACAAGTTGAGTAGGTAATAGGGAAACCACAAGAGAAGTCTATGCTGGGGATAAAGATTTAGGAATAAGTCACCATGAATAGCAGAAGAGTAGGTGGGGAAACCTAGAGTACAGAGTCAGAGAAGAAGGTGTCTTGGGACAGAACCCTGAAAACTAAGTACCTTGTTTTCAATTAATGTCAAAATTTTAATTCCAAATATCTGCAAATCTTTAAAAAAACTGCAATGCTAAAATGAAAACTACTCTGCTGTTATAATGATATATACATTTAAAAACACAATGCAGAAATTATTTGAAATAAAAGATCAACACAAAACTGGAAAACAACATAAACCAACAACAAAAGATAGGCTTCGAACGTTTTATAGGTAAATTTTGATTTTTCACATGAGTAGATGACTAAGAAAAAGTGGGTAAAATTATCAACGTGATAAATTATAAGAGTAATTCCAAATTCTATGAAGCCTGGAGGTAAAAGAAGATGAAATATAGGGAGAACTGATTCCATGTGATATAAAGTAAGGCAATTTTCTTATAGAAAAAAAATAACATATTTGATGTTTAAGTACTGAAGACGCTGGACCAAATTCCGTTTCAGCTACATGTACCTGAAACTTAGAACTAAATGCTCTTTAGCCCTGACACCTTATAACTGTGAAAGCCTAAACCCCTCTGTGGCCTTCAACCTGACAGAGTAGTTTGTATGCTGTGTGTATACACACTTCTCTCTGAATAATTTCACCCAAAACCAATTAGGCAAATATGGGATCTAATTAGACAAATATAGGGAATAAATATGCAGCGGTCACAGAAAAACCATTAATAGTTAACAGAGGCTAAGTTTACTTATTTTGCTTTCTGGCAACATACTGATGTTCTGTTTTCCAAGTGTAGAGTCTACCTAAGGCACTCTTGTTGTCTATTTGGCACATAAAACATATATTTAGTAAACTGATAGTATGAGGAATAGAATGTTGACTTTTGCTCATATAAACTACAAATGGAAGCAAAGGGAGGAGATTGTTCTCTTATTTGTCAAATCTATCAACACATCTTTAAAATACTTTTCAGTTTTCATTCTAAAGGTCAAATGCCAGTTCTGAATGGAGCCAGAACTCCAACTCTCAAAATGCAATTCCAACTCTCAAAATAGATTGGAAAAGCCTTTCAAGCAAGCACAGTTTTGTCTTTCAGGAAGAAGTTTGCATCGGCAAGCCCAGGGCTGCAGGCTGGGCTTCTCCAAACACGTGCAGAGGCCAATGTCACACATCATTTTAAACAACACTCCATGGTGAGTCATCAGCACCTAGATGTGGCCTCTGACAGCCAGCCTCCTCTTCCACCGAAGGCCTGCAGGTTTGTGCGTCTGCTCTGAAAATCCTGCTTCCAAACTGAACCGTAAGGGAAGTTTCTTGGTTATTTATTAGAAGCTTAATGTCTAATATAATGGCACTTTACAGTTTGTTCAAAATACCTGAGATTTAATGTTAGAATATTTCCTTTGCTTTCTAAATGAATACAATAAATACGCTCAGTGTGATGACTTATGTCAATACTATACCACTGTTTCACAGATCACAAACTTGTAATTATATATATTGAATATATAATGTGTACTGTGTCTCTATAATTAGAAGTCTTACTCATTTAGAAGTAATTTATTGATAAATAAAAAGGTTTATCCTCAAAGATCAATGTATGTGTGTGTAAATGTATGTGCGTGTATGTGCATGGATGTGCATACACACATTCATATGTATATTTACTATTTTCTTCACTTGGCTTTGATACCATGTATGAAAAGAGTTCATAAAGCATCATTTACTTCCTTTGTCATATCATCAAAACCACAAAATTGAAAACTTAATTTCCCAAAGAAAATACAAGAAACTCTGAATTGAACTAAGTTACTTTAAAGAGACCAGAGTTTAAGCAAATCACTTCGAGAGTCAAAGGCTCTGTTTGAGAGGCCTCCTGGGGAAGGTAAAACACCTACCGTTTTGCTGAGGTAGCCTGTGCTGGTGTTCATGCACTGTAGCCCCTCACTGTTGCAGCAGCCCCCACATCTGTAGACGGACACACATGGAGGTTTAAAGAAGGTGTTTGTAGCTGCTCCAAATTCCTTCCCCACATCTATACACACCTCACGTGGCATGCATTGAGTCTTTCTCCACTCATTATCAATACCTGTCGAGTCATAGGGAAGGCCAGAAGTTACACAGAAGCCACGAAGAGGGAAACAGCAGTTGGAAGTCGCTCATATTTGATTTTAGATTTTAAGATTAAAGTGTTATGCATAACTTTAAAAAAATAATTGACAGGATCCTAAATTGCCCTGGGAATTGGAATACAATATAATATTTAACAGAGAAGCTAAGGATATTTTCTAAAAAAACTGATTTCTACAACCATGAAACAAGCTGAATTAGGACTATGCAGAATATTATGCCAATATTCTGCAGCACTTATGTTTGGTTTTCTTTACTCAAAAAAATGAAAATTTATGTATAGATTTTTATAAGACCTGCAGAGATGAGTCATGCTCATTTGCTATAGTATGTACTATTTTTGTGGTTTCAAAGCAAATATAAACAGCATGATTTAATTTTTCTTTTAAAACTGAGATGTAAATGAGAACATAACTATGGTTTTGGACTCAATTCAAAATCATTTTCAGGTAGGCTATTTGGCAATTTTGGGTAAAGTCATGGTGGTAGCTACTTAAATACAAGGGTATTTTCCATCATCTGGGATAGTATCTTAAACTAAGTTTTTTCAGGAAAGTCAAAATTTGTTTCTTTCATGTTCTTTTGGAATTCTAATTGGTTTACCTAGAGCACTGCTGACTCTGAATACTGCATTACAAATGATGTACTTCCTAAATGTTCTAGTTTATATTTCCCATATTTCCCCTAAAATAAAAAATACTGGAGAAAAGGACATAAACTATTGGTTATTCAACCATAAAGCCATTTTGTTTGATTGGTTTTGTTCTCAAAATACTTTGCACTCTCAAACCTTCATAAAAATTAATATCTAATAACTGAAGGGAATTACTTTTTAAAAGTAACCCACCAACTTATACTATGGTGGGCATTTTATGCAACATCATAATTTTTTGTGACACTTTATGCCAAGTCTCTCAGGGCTTTACCAAAATCCAGCTCTTAAGCCACTTACCTATGAAGCCACAAGGCAACAAGTAGTATTTGAAAAGATGATTTGGCATGATTTAGAAATTAAGCATTTCTAAATCCATATCAGAAAGAAAATTTATGTGCAGTTATTTTGTAAGATATGGAATGTTTTCATGATTAAACTGACAATGTGTAAAATGTATCTATACATCTTAAAAATTTTCAATTAGATAGCACCTCGATTAAAAAAATTAAAGTGTCGATATACATATACCTTTCTCTCTTTATATTTCAAGAAATTATCTTAACTACTCACAATGAAAGCACAAAATGCTATATTTTGAAAATGACATTTTCTTTACTTCCAGCTCTTAAAGGTATTCGGTGGTACAAATGCTGAAATTAAAGAACCAGGTTTCAACTTTCACTGTGCTGATATATGAAGCTTATTATATATTTCCTTCCCCATACTTACTTTTCAAGATCTCTGCATTATAATGTGCTGCAGCAAATTTTATAGTGTCTTCTGTTCTTGTTTTGACATTGGGCTGTTCTTTATTTTGTTGCCAGCCTCCTTTCCTTAACTGACACTTGTACATTTTCCAGTATTCTGGGTAGAGTACAGTCATGAGTTCATCTACACTGGACACTGACCGCAACTGGTCCTCCAGATCTTTGCCTGCATAAGCCTGTCAAAGAAACATGCAAGATCAATTACTTATCAGATTGAGGGATCTGGAAGCAGATGCACTGAAAAACTTTTAGGTTTAATGTTATATATGCTGGATCCCTATTAAAAATATTATTAATTATCCCTGAATTATTTAATTTTTCATGGTAAAGTGTTCTTATTTTAATTTGAATACCACAATCAAAATGAAATTGAATCCCACCATTAAAATGTAATATATATTTAGTTTTCAAGACAAGAATTTTGTGGGATATGATATTAAAAATTATTTTGAAGTAGCTTATTTTATTTATATTTTACATAAATGGTGAATTTCTAAGTTCAAAAATGTATTCAAGCTTGTATTATCCTCCAAAATAAATGAAATTAAAGTGAAATCCACTCTCATGCTTTGTTTCATTTTTAGTTATCAACATTGACAAAATATAGTTAAGCAGGATGCTTGAAATAAGGAATCTTCGTTTTACTGAAGCTATTTAAGAATTGATAATCACATGAAGAAAGGGATTTAAACAGCAGCATCACAGCAAGGTTTATATATTGCAGAACCTCCAGTATTTCCAAAAAATTTGATCATAAAGATTTATTCTGGTATGAAAAGGCATGGAATAGATCACAGATCATTAATTCTGCTTACAAATAGTTAACTGTCTATATTAGTGCATCCAATTAAGACATTCCAAATTATATTCAAGTAGTTACCATACTTAAGAAAAATATATTTTTTTCTAAATTATACATTGTAATTATGGAAAAATGTGGTCCATTGTTTAACTTTATCTGAAATGTGAAATACAACCCCAAGTGTTGATTTTATATTGTCATGATTATCCCAGTTTCAAAGTCTAAATATATAAGTAAATACTTTGCTCCCTGGAGACCAGAGAGCTGTTAACAACGCAGGCAACTGCCCCTCACATCCCCCCATCAGGTTTCTTGAATGGAAAGACAGAAACTACGTTTTAATAAGTTATAGTTTTCTCTTTCCAATTTTTGAAGTACAAAATCAATATTTTGCTTTACAAATTGAAGTGTTATTTAATAGAAAGTTTTTCACCACCACTTTTAATAATCAAGATATTCTGAAATAGATGATTTTTGTACTACATTTTGAGAGACATAATTTAATTTTGAGGTTTCCCCTTTCTTCATTTATTGTGTGAATTGAGCTTATCACTTAATCTCTTTAGGTCTTGTTATGAAGATATAGTTTTAATCCATTGCCTTCTGGAATGTATAGAGTGATTCTTGATATGCCATACAGCTATAAAAAATATAATTCTCTTGAATAGATGGAGGGTGGGGATGGAGAGGAGATCTTAGCTAAAATGAAAGTGACAAAAAACCCTCATAGAGTTTTCCAATTCAATGTTTATGAACTATTTGTCTCAGAAAAATCTCACATATGACATAACATTCAAGAGTCAAAAATGTTTCAGAATCTAAAAGGATGATTACTGGAGAGAAAGATTATACAAGCGCACAGGTATATTCATGGTCAGTGCTACCTGAAGGGATACGTCATAAATGGCTTTTATTTGCCTCTGTTTGCTTGACCCACCCTTGAACACAAGGAGCAACATTAAACTGTGTGATCGGTGGGTCCCTGTGGTTCTTTCCCCTGTAAGTTAGCCAGAATTAGAGTCAGGTTGTGACCTAAGCTGACTGTAAGAATCTCACATGAAACCTGCATGAGTGTTCGCTCTACCAGGAGGAGATGCAATACAACACACCAGCGTTATACACTACACAATGAAAGATATGCATCAAATTTCTAAGAAAAAGGATTGTGATAAAAAGGGACTTTCAATTAAGTGTTACTTGAAGTCTTAAAGCAAATCACTTTTGCACTTCAAAATTTAGAAATAAAAAATAACTATAACAATAATTATGTATATAAGAGCAAACATTAAATTACCTAAAAGATCAACAGGAGAAACACACAGCATATGATTCACAATAAAGAAAATGTGATATTAAAAAATGAACAAAACATGCTAGTAGACAATAAAAGTAATTATATTTATACTTATAGGCTGGAAAAAGGTCTTCATAAAGGTGAATGTAAAAATAAAATATAAATTGTCTGTATGGTAGAAAACATGGTAAACAAAAGACAAATTGTAAAGTTGGAAAACTATTTGCAATATAGATGACAGATGAAAAAGGACTAACATTCTTAAAATATTGTATTAACATGTTATTGAGAAAAAATAAGTAGGTACTTCAATGAAAAAATGGGCAAAGAACTTGAACTGAATATTCACAAAGAATAAATATCTTAAAATACATATTCAGTGATGGAAAAAGTGAAGAAAATTGTAATTCTTTTCAATCATGGTGGGAATGTAAATTTATACAGCTATTCATGAAAAATGTGCAATTTCAAGTTGAAGGGCCTTAAAAACAACCTCCATTTTAGACGGCAAATTCACTTTGGCATTAAATTTCCTATACAATTGAAGTAATAATGTAATTATGCCAGATATATGTTCAAATTCATCACAAGGCTGCTAAAATAGTACATAATAATTGATTAAATAATATACAGTGCAAACAGAAATTAGCATGGAGAGTAATGTAATGACACTCTACAATGCTACAGATGTATAATTTAGACAGGAAAAGAGGTGCATAATATATTCTACGAAAAAGTAGACAATTTATACACAGTATACACAATGTTCTTATATGTAGTACGATCTTTTCACAGAATAAAATTTATATATGAATAGATTGTACACATGTGAGTATATAGTCTTAAAAGCAGCAAAAACAATAGTTAACTTCTCCAAAGTTCAGAATTAAGGCAATTATTATGTTCTTCTTTACACATTTCTGTATTTTAAATTTTAAATAACAAACATATTAACTTTTTATTACTAAAATAAAAATTTAACAGTAATGATCTCTAAGTACATTGGCAGGCTGTACATAGTATATGCTCTCAATTCAGCTTTTGATTTACTTTCCTGTTATTGCTGCATACAGTATAACTTTATTATTCAATTTATAACAATCACTAGCAAAAGCTGTCACAGACAAATGTAAAAAAATATTGAGCAATTTACCTTTTCCTACTAGACTTTAATTATCATTTTTGTGTGGAAGTAAAACAAGCTTTAGTATCAAAAGATCCAGATTTTCATCTTGGCTACAGACCTTATTTAATAGAGTTGTATTAGATTTCCTTTCCTTAAATGTTATTTTACTCTGCAAAATTAAAATATAGTTGACTTTTAAACAACATGGAGGGGGGCCTTGGGGTACCAACCCCCACACAGCTGAAAATCCGCACATAATTTTTGACTCCCCTAAAACTTAGTTTTCCCTCAGCGGCCGTGGGGAGTTGGTTCTAGGACTCCCCTAAATACTAGAATCTTTGGATATGCCAGTTCCCTACATAAAGTGACATAGAACAATGCATACCGCAGATTAAAAACAATACAGGCATTTATTGGAAAAATTCAGTGTAGAACTGGACCCACACAGTTCAAATCCACATTGTTTAAGGATCAACTATAATAACATTTTCTTCAAAGTTTTTGCATGATTCAAATGGATATTTGCTATAAAAGTATACTATAAATTTTTTAGTCAGGGGTGAGGTTCCTTGTCATTATAACATCCTGAGGGAGCAAAAGCACAGTACAAACATTGGTTTTTAGATAAACTGAAATTTTAAACAATTTTGAACTATAACTTTGAGTACTGTACCAGTTCTGGGGCAGTATTTCTTTAGATCTGTCTTCTGCATTTTTGTTCTAAATGAGCATCAACCTAGAAATTGAGCATTGTCAGCCAAGTAATAGGACTGCTCTGTGAATCCAGAGAAAGCCAAAATCTTGGGGACAGTATATGCCAGCTAACCATGGCACATTCACATTCAAATTTTACTTCTGAAGAATTTTAAGAGGTCCCAGTAATCTAGAAATGAATTCTTAATCAGGGACACACCAAAATCTTTCAAGTGGAAGTACTATCCACATGAAAGTCAGGTTCTTTCTCAATTCTTTCTGAAGTCTTTATATATTAACCAATGTTCTCCAGAATGTAGAGATCATTTGCTTGAATATTACTATATTCCTTTTATTTTCCAAAGAGATTTGATATGTCTTAAAACAGAAAATGTCTTATAAATAGATATCCAACTGTAATAAAAAGCTTCGAGTAATCTAAAAATGAACCTAATTTTGCATTTTACCTTGAGGGGAACAATTAGGAGGTTCCAGTAATTACTCTTATTTAACTTCTAGTAGGTGCATTTGCAAACAGCAACCTACATGACATTCGGGGCAGGATTTTGAGACACTAAGAAGACAAAGCTGAGTGTGTAATGTCAAAGGCAGGGAGCTACAATCGTGAATAAACCCCTTCCTTGATAATTCACAAACCTAAAATACATTCCCTTCTTACTCTAACAGGAGAAAGATGAAGCAAGATCTCTGATTCCAGAAGTTAGATGATGAGAAAGAACTCTGGGGTTTCAGCTGTACTCAGTAATTTTCTCTAGTCATGAAAAATCACAACATGAAGTGAACACTGGAGGCAGCATTGACAGAGGCCCCCAATCAACTTTACATTTTACATTCATAACTTACAAAACCTAGTTTTTCTTTTGTTGCTCTGTGTTGTCTGTGGTTCAGATACCTGTTAGAGAGAAAGCACAGGTGCATGCAGGTTGTCCTTCCTCTCAAGAACTGTGATAACCCAGAGTCAATGATTACTGGGAAGCAGTAGCAGCCAACAAGGTTAAACATTAGTAATGGTCCTGAATTTGACAATGAGTGAAAACAAGCTTTTAAAAAACAAATCCAATGTCAACAGTCCCTTCAAACAATCTTAAGTTAATTGCTGTGCTGTATATAAAATTGATACTCATTTATTAGTTTTAGGAAGTTAAAAATTCATGGGGAAATGAATATGGTTGGATTATGGAAAATTTCCTCTTACCTAAAAAAGTATATACTCTTATCAAATACTCATAACCAGAACTGAAGGAATGGGCAAAATTCATTCAAAGAAAAGGTTTGATCACACTACTGTACTTCCATGAAGTGGCCAAAAAGGCCCACAGGCAAATCTGATTAGTTGTTCAATATGTCTATATATGGGGGGAGGGAGAGAAATAACTTAATGTTTAAAAGGAAAATAAGAGATGTTTACATTTTTCTTAAACCGTCCATACATTATCCTTAACAGTCTGGCTCAAGTAATATTTTATATTTAAAAATGATATACATTGTCATGGATAATTTCATAAAATCAAGCAGAGGGAACATGATTTGGTCAAATTATCAGTTTAATAAGATATTTACTAAAAGTTTTAATAGGAAATATTTGTTGTATTATTTATCAAATATATTATCTCTTTGTCCTAAAACAAACAAACAATCGAAAAAATGAATCCTCAGTAGAAATCAATCTGTCGTAAGGAAGTAAAGTTACCAAGGTCAATAACTTTACACTACTGTTAGGTTTTCTTTCTTCTTTGAAAGTAGGGTCATATTCAATCATTAGAATAAGAGGTTGCCGAGGTTATTCTTCCCTTACGATAGCAAAGGAACTTGCTCATTCATCTCTTCTTGATGATGAATGGCAGATGTATGACAGATGAACTTGTGGGTCATTCTGTTTCCTTCAGCTAACTATCTATGCTGGGCAAATTTGTAAATTTTAAAAGTATATTCTAATTGTTTTTAAATGTCCCTTTAAAGAAAAGTTTGGGCTGGTTTTGGATTCAAGAAATCATCCAATACATGGTTATAAAATTCCCTTTTAAAATTACCTTGTGGTAGAGAATCATAAATAAATATAGAAAATCAAATAGTATCCTTCTAAGGAACAGATATTTGTAAATGTTTTACAGAACCTTAGCAAATCATTTTACCTAATGTTTCAGTGAAGGTGTCAGATCAGGATTCTTTCACCCACAGGTCACCCATCATCCATGTCTACACCAACCTGATGTACCACAGATAGGTAACCCTGGAAGCAGATATTTAAATTTTAGTTTAATATTGGAAGTTTTTAAATGGAAGTTTTAATTTAATTTTGCCTAATTCTCTGAAACGTTTTATTGTAAATTTTGAAAATAATGCCATAATGAAGAATGGACTCCTTTTATATCTATCATTGATAGCATAAATTATTTATTAAAAAGTCACTTTTTTTTAGTTTATCATATATATGAATTTAAAAAATCAAATATTTATCTCATCAAAATCTAAGTCGACTCTTACAAAATATTTTAAATATGCATTTTAAATTATGTTATTTTTGAGGTAACATTCTAAATTAATACCAAATAGACAATTGGTCATATCTGCATAATCAACAGAGTGGATAATAAAATTTATACATACTGATTTCCCACACTAAACACTGAAAACCAGCTGCTTGCCTCTTATTCTTTAATAGGATTGACTTCTGTTTCCTGCAGAATGACAAAATGATGTCCAATTTTTTTCCAGATATGATTGCAAAAACAGCACCAGGTAGATGAAGCCAAAAATAACGAGTGCATTTACTGACTACTAAGGAAATGCCAAGGAACTAAAACTTACGACTCAAATATTCCAATGTGTGTATCATAGAGCAGTGGCTCTCAACTAGGGGTGACGTTTCCCCACAGGGTCATTTGGCAATGTCTATAGACATTTCAATTTCAGAACTGTGGGGGTGATGCTACTGGCTCCAGTAAGTAGAGGCTGAGAATGCTGCTAAATGTTCTAAAATGCAAAAAACAGTTCCTACCAAAAAGAATTATCCAGGCCAAAGTGTCAATAGTGATACTGTTGGCAAACACTGCAGTTGAGTTAAGAGTGGGCTGTCATTTATTGGCTTCCAGAAGGTTGAAAATTTGCATGAACGTCACCTTGTAAAATCCCTAGCAACATCAGAATGAGTGAATGAATGCATCAAAAATACCAGCAGCAGCTGGACTTAGTAATAGTAACATTCTTAGGTAGATTTATTTACTGGCCAGGGTAACATTATTTTTCTTTTTACACAGGCATTTCTCAACAGCGTGCCTTTGTTTCATAACAAGAAGAGAATGTAGTAGCACTTTAGACACAGCCTTCCTGGGTAAGGGTAAGTAAATTAAAAATGTTTCATAACTGTTTACCATTGATTGATTATAATGTTTTTGCTGAAGCTTCAACTAATTTCAAAAACAAGTTCTACATATTTTAAAAAAAATGCTTATTCAGAAAATTAATTTGAATTAAAAAATATAATGGCTTATTATTTCTTTTATGTAAAATGTCTTTTCTTCTTTGATATTTTAAAGACCAATTTATATTAATGCTATTTAATACTAGAATATTAATAATGCTTCTTAAAAATCTTTAATTAATGAATAATAATATTCACATGGAGAGGTGAACAAAATCATAAGGATGCAGTTTGATGAATTTTTACAAATTGAACAAACCCTTGTAATTATATCCAGATCAAGATACAGAGCACTGACCACATTCCAGAATCTTTCTGTTTTCCTTTTCAGTTATAACTCTCCAACAAATGTTACTACCATTTGTTAGATTTCTATTTTCAAATTGTACATAAATGGTATCCTACAGCATATATTTTGTGTTGGGTCCTTTATGTCAACCTAATCTTTATAATATTCATCTTTGTTGTGAAAAGTAGTTGGTTTCACTGCCGTCTTGTTCTCCAATGTATGGATTATTGCAATTTATTTATCTAGTGTATGCTCTACATCTTTTGATGGACAAAGTATAAGTTTTTGGGGTTATAGAAGTGGAAACAGAATTGATGGTTCACGAGATATGCACGTACTTAGCTTTATAGATGTGGCCAAACCATTTTCTGAAGTAATTTTACCAATTTACATTCCTGAGGGTTGTGTATAAGAATTTCCTGGCTCCATATATTTGTCAACAACTGACAGTGTTGGTTTTTGAATTTTAGCTATTCTGATAGGTATGTGGTAATATCTCGTTGTGGTTTTAATGTATATAGTGCCTTAGTGACTGATAATACTGAGCACTTTTATGTTATTTGGACATTGGTTATCCTCGTTTAAGAAGAGCCAGTTAAAAGCTTCTTATTCATTTCTGTTGGCTGTCTTATTTGTTATTGATTTGTAAGAATTCTTAATGAATATGTGTGTTGAAATTATCTATGAAACTTGTATTTTCACACTCTTAATGTTTTTTTTTTAAATTTAGAATTAAAGTTCTTAATATTAATGATGTCTGAATATTACTTTATGGTTAGTACTTTTGGTATATTCTTTTAAAAATCTTTACCTAACACAAAGTCATGAAAATATCCTATGTTATCTTCTAGAATCTTTATTATTTTATTTTTCATATATGGACCTAAAATTAACTTAGAATTGATTTTTAAGTATAGTGTGAGGTAGAGGTCAAGATTCTATTTATTCTCATATCTAATTGGTCCAGCACCATTTACTGAAAAGCTCATACATTCTCCATAGCACCGCACTGGTTCCTTTGCTATGAATCACATAATTATATATGTTGGGTCTGCTTCTGGACTTTTAAATTTGTTCCATTGGTCATTTTGTCTATCCTTATGCCAGTATACATTATAACAGCTTTACAGTTAATCTTGATATTAACCACATTATTTGGCTTATACCTGGGATGCTCTAAATTTTAATATCACTGATGTACAAAAAATACTTGCGATTTCATTTCCACCCTCTTCTATGACTAATTTTAATTGTGGTTTTTTCAATAAACTTATCGAGGTACTTGATGATATTAAATACTGTAAGTCAAATGTATTGTGAAGTGTCTTGCATATATTAGGCACTCAACAATAGCTACAGTTAATAACAGTAATAGTGTCATAACAGCAGCCAACACGTGGGCTATAATATGTTAGGGATAGTCACTAAACTACATAAAAAGTTTAATTCTCAAAACATATTTTAGTATTAACTCATTCATGTAAAATCTATGTTGTTTGTGAAATCTCATTTTTCCCAATCATATGTGCATGCAACTTAAAATCACATGATGCATACAACAGAGATATGTTTCTAATAAATGTCTAACGGAATTCTGAGTTTCCTAGGTGAGATCATGTTTTGGAGAGCCACACATATATGGTATAATTAATACTAAAAGCATGTGTTTTGGGCACAGATAGATGTATGTTTAAATCTCAGCTTCTCCATTTACTATTTGTGTGACCTTAGAGGCTCATGTCCCCATATGAAATATAAATACGGCTGTAACAATGAAATGAGTTACTTTGAAATAAAGTATGCAAGTAGTCCAGTGCTTGTTTATAGTACCTTTCTAATAAGTGTAGATAAGGATGATATTAATAAAACCCCAAGCTCATGGTTCTCCATTTATAAAATATAGATAATAAAATGTACCTTTAAAAGCTTCTGTGTGTGTAAATAAGATAATATTTGTAAAATATACAAGAAGAAGGCTGGTACACTAGGTAGTCACCTGTCTCCCATAAGATATTTTAAATACATAGTAAAAGAGGAAAAATTTTACAATTTTATGACTTGTGGTGAATAACTACTAGGAGCCAAAGTCTGTTCTAGGCATGCTATCTGTGAGTAGGTCTCTCCTTTCACTGAGTTTACATGTTAGGAATTATATGTATTTATTATACATATTTATTTTGAGAGCTGAGAATATTAATTATAAGATTCTTAAATTTGTTCTTTCCAAGGATTTGCTAATTTTAAGGCATACCTGTTTTGTAGATTGCAATTAATTCCATATAAACTTATTGCTTATGAGCGTCTGTGTCTAAAGGAGTCCAGATTATTTACTAAAGTTGCAGGGAGCTGAATTTGTTGCTATGAAACAATGTTGAGTAAAACAAAGTTGAATCATTTAACCAGAAGTACTGTGTCTGAAAACACAAAAATTCCATTTCACATTTCTACTAACCCTTGAGCTGGTAAATTTCTCTTTATAACTAAAATCTATTTGAAAATTCATTTCAAAGTTAGCAAAAGCATAAATTTTTATAAATTTATTCACCCATCTACATATTTTCTATGGTACTGATTTTGGACCACAATGGCACTCTGGTTCTGGAAGAGGAGCGTGTGTGTGCGCATGTGTGTGCATGCGTGTGTGTGTGTGCGCGTGTGCATGTGTGTATTGAGTGATTAGAGTATCCTGAGGATATACACTCAGCGAATAGACAAGCTAGAAAAATGAAGAAAGATTATCATCATATATAATTACCAGTAAGGATCTGGAAATTTTTTTCTGACAGCAGTATCACTTACTCAGCTTTGGGGAAAGCACAAACACTTCCTTATCCATCCAGGTACTCCTACACCCCTAACTACTTACTTTAGGAGCAACTTTGCCCAATCTGATAAGGTCCTGAAGAACAGTCTGCCTTTAGGATTTTAACAAGTATCAGAATGATTTTTTCATAAATAATGCTCACCGCCAGTCCATTTACTCTCTGCCAATTCATTCCCATGACCATTTCAAACCATCTCCCTAATTCCATTCCTCATTCCTTCATTCAGTTGACAAACTTGACTCATACTTCTTAAAAAAACAGAAGATGTTAAACAGCAACTCACATACACAAAATCTCCCAATCTTTCTTCCTCCTTTAGGAAAAGCTAATGAAATGCTCATCTTCACTAGCTCCTCTCCAAAGTTAGTGATTAATACCACAGGAACTTGGACCTTGTCTGTTGCAGTGATAGCAATGCTCTACTTACTACTTTTGTTAACCTCAGCCTGTCCCTCACCCGTGCCCCCCACTTTAGCATTCCTATTAGCATACAGACATGCAGCTCTTTCCAATTTAAAAAATAAACACAATCACACAAACATCAACAAGCAGAAGCCAGCCCTCTTTGGTCCACATCTATATCTGCTATTTTTCTGCTCTCCCTCATAGCTTCAATGTTTTTAAAAGCATTGTCTCTATCTCCATTATCCCTCACTTCCCGGTCACCTGGCCACACTCCAACTTGGTTTCTGCTTCATTATTTAACTGGAGCCAGGACCCCACAATGTCCATGTGAGCTCTTCTGTGCCCGATCATACTTCACCTCTGTCCTGTGGATCACCTTGCTATTTCTGCATCAAAACCATGTATGTTTTTCTCTCCCCGACCATGCTCTTCTGCTATTCCCTCTCCCTTTTCGTCAGTAATCTTGGCTGACTTCTCTTACACATAATCCCAAATGTCTGAACTCTTAGGGATCAGAAATAGTTTCCCTTACTCCTTGCTGAGGACTCTCATCCATTCCCAACACTGCAAATGTGATTTGTGTCTGAGGACTTGAACATGTACATCCAGACCAAACTTTTCCTCAAAGGTATCTGCCATAAGATTTCTCATGATTCCATTCTTATATTGCTAAAATAGAATTTATAAATTTTCTCTCCAAATTAATTTCCTCCCCAGTTTTTCTCACTTTATTAAAACTTACTAACCTATTGCTCTTTTAAGGTTCTGGGGATTATACTTATCTCTCTTTGCCTTACTCCTAAATATAATGTATCAGCAAGTACTAATAATCTTACCTCTAAAATATAGCAATTTTTCTCCAAGTTTACTGCTAACCCTCTACTTTAAACTGCCAATATTTCTTGCCTGATTTATTGTATTACCTTCATAATTGATCTCGGCTGCTCTACCGACTCCCCAAACACAAATCAGAAGCAGCCTCGATAAACACTCAGAGTGATGCCAGTCACCCATGTAATCTGCTCCAGTAACTTCAAATAAAGTCTAACTACAAACTCTAAGGCCAGAATGATGTGGCTTCTGTTAACACTCTAATCATATACTATTACACTGTCACTCACAGACTGTTATCTCCAAAATTCCACGCTTTTATTTTCAAGTTTAAAACCTTAGTATAATCTGTTTCTATTATTAGAATTATATTGTCCTGGAACTATATATAGCTGATGCTTTCTCTTCAATATGGCTTCAACTGAAATATCACAGAATAACTGTAGCTTTCTTTCTACTGTAACAAAATAGCCTGATTCACATAATCAATTCTAGCACCTTGTTTGCTTTTTTTCATAATATTTAGACATTGTAAACACTAGCTTATTTACTCTTTATCTTATTTACTCTTATTTACTCCCTTAAGTGCCTGTTTTGTTGGCATATGGTATCAAGTGAAGGAATAAATGAAGGAGCAGGACAGTTACAAGAAGTTTCCTGTCATTTTTCATGTCACGGAATAAGTCTATATATAATGCTTTTCTAAAACCAAAGAGGAACATTAGAAAAATATTTAAGGGTAATTTAAGTCAAATTTGATTAAAATTGCCAAACAGTAACTGTTGATAATGATGTATTTGTTTTCTTAAGGTGACCAAGGTTTCATTGAGGAATTTGTTCCCTGTTTAGTCTCAATCTAGAAATAAGAAAATAAACATAATTAAAAAATAAGATCAAGAAAAACAGTATTATGTTTGTATTTTAACTCACTATTTCATCACATTAATATTCAAACTCTTGAACTAGGCTAAATTAGTAGCAAATAGTAAACAGGAAATTCATATCCCTTTAATCTGAATATTTTTCTCATTTTTATTTTCACACTCAAAAATATGGATAGGTAGATCTTAAGAAAAGCTTAAAAATCCTATCTTTTAAAAACAGAATGCAAGGAAGACAGATAAGAAAGAAAGAAGAAAGGAAGGAAGGAAGGAAGGAAGGAAGGAAGGAAGGAAGGAAGGAAGGAAGAGGACATAGAGAAAGCTTGATCCAAACAGACCTCATAAAAAATAACAAAGGAAGTATTTATTCATGTAAAAGTTAATTAACAAAGTATTAATGAAGACTCTATTCATTTTGAATTTTAAGTGGAAAAGTTTTAAAACACTTCATTGCATTTTCTTCCTTTATGTAATGCAAGGTGATGAAAGCACATGGCCTTAGAACTGCATTCTGAAAGTCAATAGTTTGGGGCATGAACAGGAAGGAATGAGTTATATTGCAATTGAAACATTATACTTCTAACTCTTTTTTTTCCCCCATACCATAGAAAAGTTAACAAATTGATTGCAGAACTCTATAAGGTTGCCATTGATATTGTCTTTTCCTCAAACTCTGGAATCTAATGTCCAAGACATTTGGAGAATCATCTTCCTTTGTCTACATCTATAGCTCTAGTATGCAGAGCCTTACCGGATTGTCACCTACCCTACTTGGCCCTAACTATTTATTAGCTAAAAAAAATTAACAGTTTACGATTATCCCTATTTCATCAGAGTGAAAGTTCTGCCGTAGTACAAATTAAAGGTGAAATGGATAGAGGGGAAAAGGTGGTTGCAAAAGATCTGAAGAAAAAAGGTACCAAATGAAAAAGCAAAATCTGGAACCACACAGTCCATAGAAAATTTGGGAGTAGGGACCAAAGTTCAGCATCAGTCATATCACAAACATTTAATTTGTATGTCCTTCACCTTTATGATGATAAAACATCACTGACACAACTTTCTGATGTAACAATTCTTATATCAGTTAATGAGCAATAGCAGTCATAGGTCATGACAAACATATAATAAAGTAATAAAAAATTTTCCTCTAATTGGTTTTAGTTTTTCTTAGATAATTGATGTTTGTACATATATTTTTTTCAGTTTATTAATAAATTTACTGGCATAAAAGCTAAAACTAATGAGTAATCACTATATACACTTACAAGAATGGCTGTAATCCAAAGAATAATAAATCAAGTATTTGTAAGGATGTGGAGAAACTGGAATCTTCATATGTAGTTCATAGGAATGGAAAATATGTACTATTTTGAAGTTAGTTTGACAGTTTCTTAAAAAATTATACACACACTTATATGACTCAGGAATTCCACTGCTAGTGAAATGTCCCCATAGACACTTGCATGTGACTATTTAGTCACATTATTCATAATAGCCCCCAAATGGAAAAAGTTTTAAAAATCTATTAACTGATTAAATGAATAAGCAAAATGTGTTATATTAATACAACGAAATATGTTTTCAGCAATTAAAAGGAATAAACTATTGATGCATACTACGATATGAATGAACCTCAAAAATATTATGCCAAGTGAAAAAAGCCAGACATAAAAGACAAGGTATTGTATAATCTCACGTATAAGCAATTTCTAAAAAATGCAAAAGTGTAGAAAATGAACATAGATTGGGGTGAGAGCAGGGACTGACTACATGAACACAAGGGAACTTTCTGAGGTAGTAAAAATATTAGAGAACTAGATCATGGTGATTGCTGTATATCTATAAATCATTATCTAATTACAGTGAGCACATTTTAAGGTATGTAAATTATACTGCGATAAAGCTGTAAGAAATGACTTTCTTCAACAAAATGGAGGAGTAAGCTGAGGAAGAGAGACATACGTCAAGGAAACTGGCACTCTCATACTGGAAAAACATGAAGAGCTGAACATAGGGCTTGAAGCTAACTCATTGCTGGTGGCAGAGAGACAGAGGCCTCCTGGATAGAGAAAAGGAAAAACTGAAATTTATAGATTAACAGCTATGTTCTGTTACCAATTTTCAGTGGAATTTTACGATTATTTTGAAATCTGGGGACTATTTGTGGTAGGGACAAGCAAACAAAAACAAATAAGTATTAGCTCCAAGGAACCCATAAAAACTTATATAAGAAAAAAGTTATTTACTCAATGAGAAATAATACAGTCACAATAAAATAAACAACAAATATATGTTTACCACAAATTTGGATATGCCATACCTCCTTTAAGATGATGAATGGATAAGAATTGTGTATATGGGCTGGGAGAAGGTAGAAGAGAATGAGTGTGTGTGTGTGTGTGTGTGTGTGTGTGTGTGTGTGTGTGTTGGGGTGGGGAGAAGGATAAAAGAAAGGATAAAACAAGAGATATAGGCCAAATTCTTATCTTCTATAATAACAAGCCAATAGATAAAATCTAAATGCAAAAATAACAAGAAAGTACCAAAACTAAAATATGAAGGTAACTACTGAAAGCAACCATTAAAAGACTTGAAGGAGGTTGTCTCTGGAGCACGGGACTTAAAGACAGGAAAGGCCGTGGGAGGGGGCAGTTTTTTATTTGTAGCCGTGTGATACCATTTTAATTAGTCCCATGTACCACTTAATAAAAATATTAAAATTTCAATAATTCAATAATTTGGTTGAAATGGATAACTCAATATTTTAGCATATATAATTGCACTACAGCAGAAACATTTTTAATATCTTCCATAATTAAGATCCAACTTTTAAACAATTTCTTTCCCTGTCACCTATCATGAATCTATGCCAAACAATTCTCATTGTCCACATGAGTAACTAGCTTCTTACTGCAATCTATGTCTCTCCTCAAATTACTTCTTGCCTTTTCTCATTCATCAAAATGGTACCCATTATTCAAGACCACATTTACATAGTAACTTCATCTTGAATTTTTCTTCAGCCACTTAAGTAATCTTTTAAAATTCATAACTTGGCTCTTGATTATTTGCTCTTTTAATGTGTAGTAATTGTCACTATCATTATTCAACAGTTCTTGCTGTGTCATCCTTGTGTGTGAGAAACTATTGTTTGTGGACATGGAAACTGATAAAAAATTTGAGGACTATACCCAAGAATTTCTAAAACAAACATAGTGTTTATAGTTTTAACTAAAAATAACCACTTTATGGGTTTTCAAAGCCTCATGTGAAGTCAGTATTGACTAACTGCTTTGGGGAAAACTGAGCAAGAGGAATTTGTGAACTATAAGAACCTCATGAAATTGCAAAAGTTAAGTGGAATAAACCTAAAAGAGTGTAAAAGTATTTGAAAAGAAAACATTTAGAATTAACATATGTTTTTGTGTATACATACATACATACATATATATATATATATATATGTATTTACTACAAATTATATACTCATATACAAAGTTTAGAATTTCATTTATAAAATTGCTATGGAGGAATATTTACCTAATCTTTATGATTGTGGTTTTGCAATAATAATTTTAAGAAAATATTAAGGATAATAATAATTTTATGACTTTGTAAAAAGGAGAAGTTTAATAAATATAATTTGAAAAACACTCAGTTTTGTTTCTACTTCAAATGACTGGCAAGGCAACTATTTCTGATTTTGCTGAAGTGTCATCATAGCAGTTGAAGAGATCATTCCCTGCTTTGAAAACATTTCCAGTTGCTTCCTCTGTAATGGAATTTTGCTGTTTGTTCTCAGTCTATTGGGAATCTTTTTTCCTTGCAGTACACAGGTCTCTCTTCTCTTGGAGCTCCTTCCTATATCACTTAATAACTATAAATAGATTCAAGTATAATTTTTAAATCTCCAACTTCTGTTAATATTTTTCAACATTAGTCTTTTGGGTACAAATGAAAATTGATGTTCCTTTAGATACTTTGCAAACATCATTCTCTTTAATCAGCATTCTTACTCATACTTTTAGTATGGTATACAATATATACTATCTTATACCTACATTATATGTGATTGCTTTGCAATCTTGTTATTTTACCATGGTAAGATTAGTGACTGCATATTTTTAACAGTTTAAATTTTGATAAAATAACTTATTATTCAGAACAATGCAAATTTGTCCATCTTTTGGATATAAAAAGATAGAATTCTGACTCTTAGTTCCTTGACCAGGTTCTACTGTTTATACATTATAAAATAGGAAAGAGAAACAAAATATCAGTAGATATACATCACAACTACCTTTTCATTTTTCAGCACTAGATACTTTGGACAGAGGCTCTTAGAACAAATCTTCCCAGAAATTCTTATCTTTGCCTATAATTTTGCCCATTTTGATGCACAGGAAGAAATAATGAAGGAAGAGACTGTGAACATCACACTTAAAAGCTTTCAAATGCATACTGCTGAATGGTGACACTCTAAACAGAATGCTGCAAGGTTTAATTTTAGATGACCTAACACTGACATGTAAGTGTGAGGAGACATTGGGCCAAGTAGCATCAGACCTTCTGCCTTACAGAGGTGTCCATCATTTGCATCATTTTCAAAATTACTATTTGAAGGACTATGAAATTATTTCAATGAGGTATGTAAAATTCTTTCTCATAATCTTTTTAAATCTATCGTATGTAAACTGGCACATTTAAATAGCCTTCTATAATATCTGAAGCAGCAAAGGCTTTGGAAACTAACTGGCCTTAATTGAGATAAGTGTACCTAGTCCTTCAAAAATTAATTTACAACCATTGTTTCCTGCTACAAAAAGGCATCAGCTCCACCTTGGAGCATCATCTCCTCCATAGAGACTCATGCCTTCATTTTTTTAAGTAGAGAATTTTGTAAGGGCTTTAGGCCTGAAAATTATTTCTTGAATGAGGAGGAAAATACAAGAATAATTTGCACCTAAATCACTAATAAAAAACTAAAATGCTGCATGCTTTTGGACAATGATAATTTTAAATTTCACTATTTGTTGAAGTTCATCCATATTTCCTGAGGTGACCATATTTTGTATAATTATCCTACATTTAAATTTTGTGGTATTTTCTCTTGATTTATATATAAATATCTATTAGTCTGTTTATCCATTCAGTATAAGTTAAAAGCTGAGTTCTTGGATCTAGCCTCAGAGTTAAAAACTCAGCTGCCTATACATTATTTAATCTCATTGTGCCTTAATTAATTCTTATGTAAAGAGGATGTAACAAACACATCTGCCTTGTTAAAATTAAAAGAGATAATGAACTTGGTATAACTCTTAGTGTACATAATGAACATTACATAAGTGCAAAGCTATTTTCTCTGAGGCTCTAAGAGATGCATTACTTTAAAGTTAAATTTATAGAGTTAAATGTAAAGAATGAAAGACTCTATCTTAGATATAAATATTCATTTCAATGAGACTATCTTTTGTGACTTTTAAAATGTTTCTTCTTTTAAAAATTAAGTATTTCATAATTGTTTCAATGTTTTTCTTATTTATAAATAGGGTACTGATCACTAAATTAGAAACACTTCTTAGCTAAGCACATCAAGATAGGAGGAAGTTGTAGACTAAGTATTTATTTGTCAATGAGCTACTTAGTAAAGCATAACTCATTTTATTTTTAAGGATGCATTTTAAAATAATGATCTTTCTAATTCGACCAATGATGATAAACACTTTTCAAAAACTATTCTTTAATGAAATATAGAATTTATCAGTGTATAAATTTTAAATGCTTATACAAGACATGCACTATTTATAAACTTGAATAGTAATATTAATTAAAAGACCACTTATTTTGTCACATTAAGTAATAAATGCCATAAAATAAAATGCAAACCAACATTTAAAAAGAATTGTAAACTACCATGAAAATTGAAAAATATGTTTTGTTAAAAGATAAGGCAATTATTATAAAGAAAGTTTATTTGAAAAAACTTCTAAAAATAGCCTATAATTACTCATTTAACATAAAAATGTTAAATTTGGAGTGTTTTTCAGATTAATAAAATATAAATTAATCCAGAATTTATTCAATGTTTCTAAAAAAAAATTTGTCTTCCAGTATTCATATGGTTCATGTAATGCTCATAATTAAAAAATATTTTTAAAAGGAGAAATTCCTTTCTTGACAAAGGCCCCAAATAACAATATAAATTTGTTTACTGAACAGAATAATAATAAAAATATTCTAGTTATAAAACTCCTATAGGGTAACTTTGCCTTCTTCCCCAATAAAACTCTTCTTGGAAAATCACAGGAATTCTTCATAATTTATTTTGTAATATTTCATTCCTTAGTGAATATTTTAAAATAATCTGATTCTCATTATATATAATTACCAAATTTAATTTAAAATTTATTTATTTATCTTTAGAAGTTGCTGATGAAGAAAGCAGAAACTGAGCAAAAAATGTTTTGCAAACTTTGAGAGGTACTGTTTTATATTTAGTTGCTGAATAAAAGTTTATTGGTTATTAGAATGAAAATAAATTAAACGAAAGATTTTCTAACGTCCACCTGACAGAATACAATGCTAGATCCAGGCAAAAGGTGGGAATAAATTACAGCTTGAAATTGTGAGAGGAAGGTTTCAAAATCTTTTAAGAAATTAAATAAAAAAGATAAGTAATGGGTTGAAACTTTGGAATCTAGATGCCAGGCTGAGGTGAGGTTGTGTTTTGTAATTTCAGGAACTTGGATAGACAGACAACTCAGAAGAATTTTTGCATGAAGTTAGTTAGCTCTGGGCCTAAGTGCCTCTGAATGTAGCTGAAATAAAGTATTCAAGAGTTTAAAATCACCATGTAGATCAACTTATCAAAACACATCAGACATGGAGGTTTTGGTAAATACCACATTTAAATTACGTGATGACTTGGAAGTTTCCACATTGATTAATGGCACTAACCATTTGTACATAGCTTGATGACTATGAGGCTGGACCTCAAGGTTTCTTAATCTTCTGCAGGAAATGTGAGTCTGATGCCAGGATTAGTGTTTCTTTGCTTTTAAGTTGTTCAGGGGGTATTGCCCTCAGAGACTGTGAAAAGAACTCGGAACACGCCAAAACCATGGGTTTGAAATTGTTTTCAGAACACACACACACACACAAATATTTTATAACTACATAGACACTTTGATCAAAACCAGCCTTCTCTAATAATTGGAATATTCACAATATTTACTAGACTTTGTTCCAAATGGCTTTGGCTGTCATTGTATTTGGCATCATTTAGATTATTCAGAAGAAACTACTACAGATCATGGAGACATTTTCAAAAATAAATATTCCAAAAATGTCTTAAGCAAAAATGAACTTCTTATTTGTCCTAAGTTCAGGTAATTTTTTTTCATTGCATCTTTCACAGTTAGTTACATACAGTAGGGTCTCAATATTTATTGATTTAAATGAATAACTCAGTGATGAATAGCAAGCAATGAATAGCAAGTACTAACGAATGTTTGTTGTATAAAGTTATTGACTTGATAATTAAAGAGGTCAATAAGAATTCCCTGAATTTGAGAGAGAAACCAGAAAAAAAGGAAGCTGAAGAACATGCATTTAGCATTACATTCATAATTTATCGATGTCATCATTCAATATCTCTTAAGTGTGTGTTAGCTTGTTTTTGTCCCACTAAAGAGTTTTAAGTACTCGTTTTGAAACTCAAAGCTGCATTTGGATGTTATGTCTTAATGTAAAATCATCATCCTATAGTAACTGGAAAGTTACTGAACACAGGAAAGGTTGTGTTTATTTGACTTAAATCCTAACATGGGAAATACTTCCTAGCATGGAAATGTCCTTTAAAAAAAAAAAAAAAGCTAACGCTAATTCTAGTTGATTTAATTGTTGGAGTAATGACTTAGTTTATATAAATCACTTTAGTGCCCAGGACTATGCCAGCTGGACAATCGAAGTTGATGAAGTTTGTACTGGGACACTCTGTAAGCACACTGAACATGAGAAATTCAGGCCAGAGTCTGGTTTGGGGCTTGATTTATCTGGTATGGTTATCTTCAGTATTACGGCCACTGAGAAACTGCCAAATTGTAACTGATTTATACTGTGTATGTGATGCTTTAGATTTCTAGTTCCCCATTTTAAATGAATAGAGTATGTGGTGCTCCATACATCCTAAAACACATTATGTTGTGAATAATAAAAAAGATAAAGTGTAACCCTTACTTAAAAAACCATTTAATATATATTTTGAATAGAAATGTTTGGTGCAACTATTACTGATTGTGCTGTTCATTAGAGGAAAAAAATCTAAACTACATCCAAGATATCTGTAAGGAAAAGAAAAGTGAACCAAAGTGATCAGTATGCTTTTTCTTGGCATGCAACCATATTCGGGAAGAAAAGCTATAAACGATATAGCATCAAATTAATTTTCTTCCTTTTTTGTTCCTTTTCTTCTTCTATTTCTCCATATACTTTATGGGAAGATCACGAGCTTGGGGTCACACAGACCCTTGGTTCAAACCCTAGTTCTACTTACATTTTAATTTATCTTCAAATAATTATGAATAATCATTCTGAGTCTCAGTTTTAGTATGTTTAAATGTGCTTCATAATAACCATCTTCAGGGTTGTTTTAAAGATTAAAATGCTCAATGTGTTCCATAAATATCACCATCTTCATGCATTTTGTTGGCTCTAATTTTTAAGCTGTCCAGTTTTAAAAATGACTCTAATCTTGATCAATTCTGTTTAAATCCTTTCATGACTGGTAGTGTAAGCCTTGCCCATAATAATGTGAAAGTCCAAAAATTAAATTTATTCCAGCGAATATTTATTTGGTAAGAACTGGGACAGGTACTGGAGATGGCAGGTGGACTGTGTCTCCTAATTTGAGACAGGAATGATACTGATATCAAAGTCACCAGAGTCAGCTAACCACAGAAGGGAGTTGAAATGCATGTAGGATAAAGGGAAGAGGAAGAATCAGATACCAAAGGCCAGACTTATTCAACAAAGAACTGGCAACCCAAGTAAAGTTGAAGAGTAAGACCAGGTCAAGAGGGAAGTCAACAGGTGGACATGGGCCATTGCAAACACCCGTGCTGAGAACTGCTGTCTATTCTCACTGTACATGCTTTACTTCCTGTCCCTGCAAAGCCCATTTGAAGCCAAAGGACTAAAGATAGAGCAGACAGTAAGAATTTGTTTTCAAAGTATTTATTTTCATTTAATAAAATACAAATTCTGAAAACATTTGGGAAAAGAAAATCTGTCATAGTGTATGTAGAATTAATATGCCCTGCTTATTTAAAAAATTGAAATGACATCCAATAAAAAATTACACAATAGAATCATAAAATAAGGATAAACAATTGAAAGCATCATAATGACAATAGACTACAAATAGGATGTATCGTGTACAATTATGTAATCATTATAAATTTTACATAATATATGAAAAATAATATAAAATAATATATACTATAAAGCAACATATACTATAATATAATACATAAATATAAGTATTATATATAATATGTATATTATATATATGAACGAAATGCTCCAGGGTTGAGAATCTTTCCAGCAGCAGTGGAACATTATTTTACATTATTCCATTGTTTTATTCATAGGAATAACAAATGGGTATAAGCATTTACTAGTATATGTTATTCAGTGATTTTTAAAACATTTATTCTGCAAGCTAAGTAAATATCAAGTTCTAAAACTCTTCATCAGACCACACCAGTACAAATGTGGAATAAATACTGTTTCTGACCTGTGATCCCTAATCTCCACTTTATAGTTAACTCCACAAAACCATCAAAATTTTGATTTCCAAAAATTCCTCCAGAAAGGAAAAAATAGCTATACTTCCAAGAAATCTTTGTTACTCTAATTTAAAAGATTAGTTACTTTGCAGTACTTTACTCAAAACTTTTTCAGCATGAAAGTTTTGAGTCAGGTAATGATTGGCCGTTAATAGAATTTTAATGTGATAAAAATCCTATCCTAAGGAAAAATAGATTACTTTATGTTGAAAACATCTGACAGTGATTAATCCTGAATACTCATTGCTGTGAATTCATTGACTCTGTCTGGCCATAAAGTCACTGGCTATGTGACTATTTTAGTGAACAAAATTTTACAATACTAGCCTCTACTTTATAAATATACTTTACTGTAAATGTGTGAACCTGTGATGCATGAGGCTTTGAGTTCTGTAGAATCCAGGATAGCATATACACAATTTAAGGAGAAAAAAATACCTTATTTTCTTAAAGTGCATAGGGCTAACGTTTCCTCATGAAATATCAAGGTCCTTTTCTACTTGAAAAAGTGGCTCTCTATTCTCTTTAAAATTTAGGGTTCAAGGGTGAGGGAGTGTAATCAGCCTACAAGTATAAAGTTCAATAAGACAATACCTCTTTGTTCAGGGCCTTAGGGTCAAATATGATGTTCAGCAGGACAGACTTTAGCATCTCTATCCCAATATATTTTGGTAATATTCACACAATAATAACAAAGTTGTTGAGGAGGAGGGTAATCAAGAAGCATGAGCTTAAAACAGTAATAGTTAATCTTGTGATTGCTGATGATGATCAGTTTGTGCTAGCTTTTAAAAAATATATTATTTTCCCTATGTTAGTACTTTAAGGTAGATAATAGTAACCTTATTTTATAGATGAGGAAACTGAGGCTTAGAGAAGTTAAATAACTTACGAAAGGTATATAGTGAGTGGGCAGTAAAGACAAGACACAAATCAATACTCCCATGACTTCATAGCCTTTGCTATTTGCACCATATTCTACTTTTACTACATAATTCTAGAAAACCCTAAACTTTATACTTCTATAATCTCCAGTTGTAGCACAGCCTTGAAAACTGGGTACTAGTCTTATCTTTTCTCTCTGAATCCTTCCCCTGAAAACCAACTTTTCTCCCAGTCCAGCTATTGGGAAAATAGATAGACTCTGATAAGCACTAGTAGGTAGGACCAAGGTTTTACAGACAGATAGCCCTGAGTCAAACACTGGCAATTATCCTTGAGGAATTCTGAATGTCATCTTTTCCTTGACTCCCTGGGGAAATGTTATCATTTCCCTTGAATCACCCAGTTGCTCATTACTTGCTTGAACAGCCACTGCTTCCATCCCCACTATACCAGTGATTCTAAAGCTTTTGTTAAAAATATACATATATATTTCCTTTTTGCTAAAAATATTAACACCTGGGTTAATAGGAGGTTAATAATAGGAGGTGGCTCCTACAGATAGTGATTTATTAGTTCTTCATCACTAGACAAGCACAGCCTATGGTCTGGATTTCTGGACCACTTTTTCAACAGTACCCCCTGTATGATGTGCTCAGCCTGAGCCTGCAGAAACTGTGGAGTTTTCTGTTGCCTGCCTACAGAAATAGCCAGATGCAGTTCTAGGAATGACCATGTTAGACAACGTATAATGTAGCAAACATCCTGGCCTAACAGTAGCTAGTGTGGAAAAGTCTGGGTGGTTTTAGGTATTTACAAGTTCATCACAGGCTTGAAAAAGTCTGGATATTTTAGATACAAATTCATCATGAGCCCAAAATGTAATGTTCTGCTAAAGTTACTTTGGAGCCCTCTTGGGTCTGTCCTGGGCAGACCACAAGAAGAGTACTGTGTTCAACTGCAGGCACCTCAAATTAAGACAGATGGGCATGATCCAGATGAAAGTAACAGTGACAGTAAAAACACTGAAAGTCGGGCCACATAAGGTGGTGGTGTTAAAGCTCTAGAGATGGCAGCATGGGAAATATAAATTCAAAGGAAGATACGATACCTCTTTGCAAATAGTCATTGTGTTGACATGTAGACAACTTGTTTTCTATTACTCAGGGGACAATGCTAGAACAGTATATGAAGGCAAATTTGTAGTGTATTCTAAGAAATAGTTTTCTAACTTCTAGGGTTTTCTATTAATGCAAAGTAAAGTAGTGAGGTCAACATCGTACACAAGCAAAGTAACTTGTGATGGAAGTGGAAATGGTATGGAAGATACCTGGCCAGAGAAGTTGCAGAAAATATTAATTCCAGATGATGATACTATAGGGCATTTTCTCTTTATTAGTAACTAATTTTTTTTCACCATTTATATGAATGAGACAAGTAACATGTTTCGTTGGCTCACCAAAATAGCATCCTTCCCCCAACTAAGTCTGTGCTACCCTTCTCTTTGCCTCGAGAAAATTATTCCATGCTAGGACAATAAGTTCACCATTATGGAAATTCTAAACATATAAAGAAAATAGAGAAGGCAGTAGTCTTTGGAATTGAACAATCTGAATGTAAATATGTCAGAGAGAAAGATGTGAAAGTTTACTGCTAAGATCCACAACCAGCCAGGAATCTTCTAGACTCTTGGATTTGCAGTTCTTAATTCATTCTCTAATCTATACCAGTATCAATTTTTTCTTTAAGGAAAAAAATTCCTTTTAAGAATTTACTAACTTAAGAGTGAGTAAAACTTATTTTCTGTTACTTACTTTTGAAAATCTCCCACTCGCCCTGATAATCTTCATATGTTATTGATTTGTTTTCTCTCTTGGTGCTTATATTTCTTCTATTTTGGAAAGATGTTCAAGTTACAAAAACTGGTTAGCTGATTCTGTGACTTCTATTAAAGCAACCACAATGAGATTGGTTACGATATTAAAGTTCTCAATAGCACACAAAAATATTATTAAACCACTACTGAAATGTCAAGGAACCACAAAAATTATCAATGCTCACCATCCATCAGTTATTCATATAAAGCCACTAAGGTTGGGCAGATATCAGCTGTTGATAAATTTTTGTTTGCTTAATTTATTAACCAGATGCAGAAATTTACTTATTGCTTGAGAGCTCAGAGACATCTGAGGCATACTTAATATGTAGATAAGGAGATAAATAGCATCACTTGACTGTGCATCATACTGCATGACAATGAATGCTGAATAAGTGGCATGCTTTTGATTCATGGTTCTCATTTCATAATTCAAAGCTTTTACATCATGAAAATATATCATGGGATTGTATCCTGTGACATCATGTATGAAATTCTACAGCATGGTGATATAAGCTTTGAAAATGGAATCATAAGGAAATGAGGTGCTTATAAAAACTAATCAAGATGGATACAAATTGAATTTATGAACTGAATATGTTCTTCTTTACTAGGAGTTGTATTAAAATAAGCTGATTTGAATTATTTGTACATAAATGATGATGCTAACCTATTATGAATAATTAACAGTAAAAATAAAAAATAAATTAGATAAAAATAAACCTACTGTTTTTGTTTGTTTCTTAGTTTAAGAAACATCATAAATAGTCTTCATTCAAAAAGTCTACGGAATGTTATTTCAAACTCTGGGTAGAAGCAAAGATTGGGCTTGTTAAGTACATCATACAAATAAGAATCACATTCTGCTTTATTAAGCAGATTATAAGGAAGGAGAATGGAATAGGGATCAGAAAGGAGGAAGAAGCTGGTGTAGAACAAAAAATATTTACTTTGTTTATATATATCTTGAGTTTAGCCTAATATTTTTAATTAGTAAAACAATTCCTTTGGAATTGGCAAAGGCTTTTTATATATGTATTGAGACATTTAATATGTAAACTGAAAATTCTGGACATTTTAGACTATACTAAGACTGCACCAGATTGCTTTTGTATGAATCCTATTATTAAGTGATGGGTTACATTATGATATGATGACATATGTAAAATTTGTTTTAAAATAAGAGAATGTTTTCCATGTTTTAATAACAGCTCTTAGATAATTATTGAAGTGGCAAATAACTGCTTTACTATAATAAATAACAAAGCAAATCGAAGTTGTAGATAGAGCATGATTCTGTAATAAATGAAGACCAGAATCCAAGTATGAACTTTACAAGGTTACATGCTAGATAACCTATTATACTTGGGGCTGTTACCTAACTTTGTTAAGTCTCTCTTTCTTCAACCATAAAGCGAAAACAATAATATCCATATATTTGGGTGGTTTGTGAATTAAATGTAAAAAAGGAATTAGTACAGTGTCTAGATATTTAGGTATTTAGATAATAACACCTAAAGTATTCGTTGAAAGAAGGAAGGAATAAAGGACGGAGAAAGGTACAGAAAAAGAGAGAAGAAAGAAAGAAAGGATGGAAGGAGAGCAAGGGAAAGGAGAGAAAGAACAATTAGATGAATAAAGTTCACATTTCATTTGTCTTCCCATTTCAGCTTCCTCATCTATAAAATATGACTTACAAGATAAGCCCTATTTAACTTATATTTTGTAAAGTTTAATACAAAATTATTATTAAATATAATAATGTTATTTTTTAGTTTCCATTAAATCATGTTAAATCATGGATCTTTCTTGGGATGGTTATTTCAGTATCTTAATATTAAACTGGAGTTTTCCAAACAATTAATAGAGAAGTTCCTTGAAATTTTAAAGCATTAAACAAGCAGAAAATGTTCGACTGTCTAGACTCCTGTATATGCCCGAAAATATGGGATACGATTTATATGGGCAAAAAAAAAAAAAAAAGAGTCCTGGAGAGTAAACCTTCCTCTTGTGGTGTTGTGGCTTTTATATAGCTCATACTGGCACTTGTAATGAACTCCTGACTTTCCATAATCAGAGTGTAATAGAGACAAGATCTTCTGGCTCTAAAGATACTGACACTGCCAACAATCATCTTCCCTTCATGCTGACACTTCATGGCAGCTTAAAGTCATTTAGCTATGGAGGTATGACATGCAAAGGGAATCATTCTGTCTTTAGTCAGTTCAATAGTTTTGCAAAGATGAAGACACCTTCTAATAAAATTTTTCCATGTAAGATGTAAATGTGCACATTTTATACGACTAAAAAGGGTGCTTCTCATATGTAACTAAGAAACATGACTTTCTCAAAGAAGGACTAGGACTTGGATAATAAAAAGAGAGGAGGTATAGCAAAAGGGCTCCGACTTCTAGCTATGCCACTTTTTAGCTAGATCAGTGACTTAGAAGTCTGTAATTTTCATTTATAAAATGAAAATACTACGTATGGTCTGATGTTATTTTAAAGACCAAAACTAAAGTGTATGGCATACAGTTTGTTCAATGAATGAATTATAGTACAATTTATTGGTGGAAGGCAGGAACTAAATGCATGGAGACAGGCCCAAAACAGCTAGTTGACACTGCTAGCAATGAACTAAGATCCATAAGGAGAAAGTTTGACATACCCTGGCCTTCCCTGCCTCTCTTCCACCTCCAGCCAGATCCTGCTGAAATGCTGTCATAGGCTGCAGTTGTAGCATTCTTAAGGGCTGTTTGATGGCAGTGTGGTTTAAAAATCAAACAGCCAATTGTTTATTATTATTTTGTTCAGGGCTTATTTTTGGTAGGGGCAGGTAATAGCAGGGGGTGTTAAAGGATGATGTATAAACTACAGGATAAGAATCTTGAACATCAATGCTTTATCTTTAGGGTTTAAGAAGAGAGAAGTCAGCAACCACACCTTCTGGAATTCATTAGCTGTGTGGATTCCTCACTCGTGAGTCCATGGCAGCCTGGAGAATGGTTACAAAGCTGCTCAGCTGGCAGCTCTTTTGGTGACTTGCAGCTAAGATGACCCTTTCATCAGAGGCATTTGTTTTTTTCCATGCCTCAAAGAATGTTTGCTAATATTGAGATAGTTGCAAAGGAAAACTCAGAATACTACTTTGCCAAAGTTTTAGAAAAGCTGGAATCAGAATACAATTTTATAACTTCTCTGAAGCAGATGACACAGAGTTCAATATTAGACAGTCCACTAAATAGTCTTTATTTCCACATAAATGAGCTGTGTTAAAACATTTCTAATTAAAGGATGGAAAAATGCAATTTAAAATATACAATAGAAAAGAACAATGACATTTTTCACTCTCAGTAAGTAGTCAATCTTTTAACAGAGTTATGCCTTCTTCATTGTAAATATATACTTGCTAATTTGATTCAGAAACACTGAGAAACCTATAAATTAACTAGAATAATGAGGCATAATTTATATCTTTTGAATCTTTCATTCCTGAGATTAACTCTTTGGCACTACTTTTGCTAACAAAGCCAAATAAGGCTGCATGCATTATTTTGTAGCCTAGAATATACTTTCACATGGATTATCAAAATGGATTCTTAGAACAAACTCCTGAGAGAAACAAGAATATATTATTGTCACCACATTCCAGATGATGAACTTAAAGCTGAGAAATTAAACACTGACTGAGATCAAAGAGAGAGTAATTAGGCAGAATTCCAAACCAGCTCTGCTTTCTCAAATTCCAAATTCTTTCCAAAGTTCAATACACACACACACACACACACACACACACACACACACACACACACACACACACACACACATTTGAAAATTGCTATGATTTTGTTTTGTTCTTTTATTAAAATAGTGACAAACAATGTTATATTAGTTTCAGGTGTACAACACAGTGATTCTAGCCATTTGTGACAACACGGAAGGACCTAGATGGCATTATGCTAAGTGAAATAAGTCAGACAAAGACAAATACTATATGATTTCACTTATTGTGAATCTAAAAAACAAACAAACAAAAAAAACAAATGCACAAACAAAATAAAACAGAAACAGTCTCACAGATACAAAGAACAAACTGATGGTTGCCAGAGAGGAAGGTGACAGGGGAATAAGTGAAAAGGTAAAGAGAAAACAGACACATAAACTTCCGGGTATAAAATAAATAAGTCATGGGGATGTAATGTACAGCACAGGGAATACAGTCAATAGTATCATAATAACTTTGCAAGGTGACAACTGCTATGATTTTTAAAATACTTGGGGTGACCTTTCGTTGATGTCTTTGATTAGGTAGCTTATTATTTTCCTATTACTGCTGGGGTAAATTACCACCAACTTAGTTGTTTAAACAATGCAAATGTATTATCTTACAATTCTGGAAGTAAGAAGTCCCAAGTGCTCTCTCTGGGCTAAAATCAGTGTTGGCAGTGCTGTCTTCCTTTTCAGAGACTCTAGAAGATAATCCAATGGCCTTTCCAGCTTTTGGAAGCTGCCCACATTCCATCTCCAAAGCCAGCAATGGCCGGGGGGAGTCTTTTTCACATCACCTCACTCTGAATCCACCTCTACTGCCTTCTCCTTTCACTTATCAGGGCTTTCTTATGATTACATTGGGCCACTCAGATAATTCAGGATAATCATCTTTCCATCTCCAGGTGCTTAATCATACCAGAAAAGTCCCTGTTGCTACATGAAGTAACATATTCTCAAGTTCCAGGGATCAGAATGTGGGTATCTTTGGGGGCCATTATTCTGTCTACCACGCAGGAAGGTTTGAGTTATCAAAAAAAAATATGTTCTTATATCAGTAGGGAATGCGGGTATATAAACATATAGGGAAACAGAAATGTTTGTTAGGATATCTACTGATATCTTGTACTAAAGAAGACTGTAATATAAATAAATAACCTTGTCAAATATACCTATAATTCCTAAAACACAGACTGTCACATGGTCTACACCAACATATGCGTTCAGAGAGAAACGCAGATTCACTTAAGAGTATTGTCTGTATATTCTATCTCAGTAATTCAAAAATTTTACAGTTTTCACTTAGTACTTTTCATCCTTTGGTCTCGATTCATATAGATTTATACATTCACAAATGCATGGAAATTACCATACGTATATGAATGACTTAGAAGACTGTTAATACTCTGCCTATATATCCATGTCTTCATTATTTCAAGTAAGTACCAGTCCAACTTCCATCTGCATCTGTATTTTACTGCTGGCCATGTACTCTGATGGCCAGAACTCCTTCTGCCCCTTCTATGGCATGCTGGGATTCTGCTCCCCAGAGAAGCCCTCACAGATTAAAAGACCCGGGTATGCACACATAAACAGCTCAGCTCCCTTGCCCCTTGGTTAGGGTAACTTTGAAGTGCATGTTCTACACTGATTCCCAGAGTTCCAGTGGAATCAAACTTCAGATACTCATCAAGGTAGTTTGCTTGATAATGTCCCATTCATTAAGTCCTCTCCTATGCTGTTTCATCTTATTGTTTTCTTGCCAGTGCACCCTGGGATCATCTTCCAAATAAATTCCTTGCCTCAAATCCCCATCTCAAAGTCTACTTCTAGATAAATCCAAGTTGAGAGAGCCAGAAATAGTACAATCCCATTGATATACACATATTCATAGTCACATAACCATGAATACCCAACCCATAAGTTCATATTTCTATGATGAATGTATTACTGGATTGTTGTATGGCCAGTCTGAAATCATTAGGTTGGTTATTCAGCTAAGCAGATGTATTATGTATCCAGTTAACTTGTGCATGATTTATTGTTTAAATACCATGTTCCTGTGCCAAAGATTATTTTGTGGATATGTTCTTTTATATTTTAACTTACTAGAATAATTAAGCATACTGGGACATAATGTAGTATGAAGGTTAAAAACCATGGGTAAAGTTCTAATGTCTGACAGAGCTGAGTTCAAATTCTGACTTTGCCACTGAACTCATTGGGTAACCCTGGACAAGGAGCTTACCTCTCAAATCCTTGATTTTTCAAATCTGTTAAATTATAATACAAGAATTAAACTTGTAACAATATTCTGAGAATCATGTGATAATATTTCTTTATTAATAAAATGTACTAAGTGCTTATAGACATTTTTGGAATGTCAGATATTATTCTAGGTTCTGAGAGTTCAGCTACAAACAGAACACTCCAAAGCCCCTGGAGTTTCTAGAGAGAATCAATTACAAAATAAAATAATAAAAAAGAAAATTAGGCAGTGATAACCATAAACTGAGGGTCATGATAGAAACTGGGTGGCTTCTTTAGAATAGATAGGTAAGGAAGGGAGATCTCTAAAGAATTGGTATTGAAGCTGGGATTTCAACAAAAAAAAAGGAGACAGCCATGCTCTTCTAGAGAAGAACATTCCAGGCTCTATGGAAAGAATGTGTTTACATGGCAGAGAAAAAAAAGCGAGGATCTTGTCTTTTGAAAAGAGAAGGTGTGGCACAGTGTAGTGGGGATGAAGTCAGAGATAGTCAGAGCCAGAGCGTGATAGTTCTTATTTACAGTACATGCTGGGGAGTTTGGATTTTAGTCTAAATGTTATGAGAAGAAGCCACTGGCAGTTTGAGATTGAGGAATGATAGTATCTCACTTATAATTTTGAAAACACATCCTGGCTGCCACAGGTAGATTAGATTCAAAGATAAAAAGTGTGGAGACAGACAAGACAAGTAGGTTCTATTAGAATAATCAAAACAAGGGATGATGACAGCTTAAGTTAGAAGGGAAGCAGCTGAAATGCAGTAGGTTTGAGAAACACTGCAGAGGAAGACACGTTGACTTGCAGATAGATTGACTTGCTGATAGATTGTTGAACAGTTTACATAATAAGATAAAATGAAAATCCAGGATGTTTTCCTTAATTACACATTTAGCTCCTCATGCAATGTCCAGCACATATTAAGCACTCAGCAAATGGTAGCTAAGATGATAAGCCTTGGTGGATAGACAAGAAAATTTACAGGGAGACTGGTAAAATGAGAAATAAATGGAGAGAGTATGTTAATAGTATTAGAAATAATGACATGAAAAAAATTACTTTTTAACACCACTTTTTTTTCTGAGTACCATTTATAATCCATACCTACATAGTGAATATTAAGGGTTATAAATGCTCACACATATGTACCAGTCTTGAAGGTAACATATATTAAATGCCAAATGAATGGAATAGGAAATAATGGCCACCCAGGAGTTCAAAAGACACAGGATCTCTGGATCGATATAGAAATAACATTATCCACTTCTAATCTAAGTCATGCATGCCATGCACAGGACTGCATTGGACAGTTTGATCTGTTAATAATTTAAATAGACAATAATAGAAAGCAAGGTTCATACTGTTAACATAATAACATTAGTGAAATCACAGAAAATTAAATGGTAATGTAAATTCTAAAGTATGCATCACCAAGACTAAAGGATTTGTAGGAGTATCAAGCAAATTTTTTTCAATTTAATACTTTATATTTTATGCCCTTTATTAACATTTCTTGTGATTATTCATCATTTTTGAGTTTGATTTTTAAATTCTTCCTTCTAGTTAAATATATCTTCTGCTAGTTTTATTATTTTCAACAGGGTTCAATTCTTTTTTTTCATACATTTCATTCCAATATGATTGTTCCTGTTTAAAGAGCAATGGTCTTCTTTAATCTATCTGAAAATTAATCTAATTATAGCTTCAGTATCTTTTTAGGAAATATTATTTCATTTTATTTAATATATTGCCTTTTCTTTAATTTCCATAAAAATGAAAGTGTAATTTCACTGAACTTTTTCTGTAGCTCATAAATCTGAAATTATATATTCTATATCTTGGCAGTATCTTTTGTAAATTACTCATTTAATAACATACATTTGTTTATAATTAAATTATATGCAAAAACTCTTTGTTTTTAACCTTTAGGAGGGAAGTAAATGTGTCAGACATGGTCCCATCAGAGAAAAAAAAATTCTCAAATAAGAGTTATTGGTAGAAGGAAGGAAAGATTCATTAATAATACACTAATATTTATTTGAGGCTTCATTGTTAGAAAACAAATAAACTAAGTTTTTCTTATCAAGATTTATTCCTCATCATTCTGAGATACCATCCTTTAGTCATCATGCTGATCTGAAATACTAAATGAATATCCAGCAGTTAAATTTATTTCCTGCTAATGAATTCATACTTAGATGAACAAGTACCAAGTATCAATCATACCAGACATGCTAAGACATGCACATCCTCTTAGTATTGGCAGCTGGTGCTAGAAAACCTCCTTCTTGCTGACTAAAGTTGAATTAAATGTGGTTATCAATCTTAATCCGTGTCTGGGAGGATATAATGTACATTGGTTAGTAGCTTCCCAAATAAACACCATTCTGGACTTGTTGCTATTTCTTGTTTTGGGTAACTTATCCCCAGAAAATGGGCTCTTCTTCCAAACCTAGTTGTTAGAGGCCATCATATTATATTCAAATATCAGACTTTACTTCTATCCAAGCTGCCCATTTCTTTTCTCCTTGGATTTTCAGGTGCTAATCTCTTTCTGCACTCATACTATCACATGGCCATTCCTGGAACAGACCTTTGTTTTTTTTATGTATTTACTCTTGACGGGCACTTACTGGGTACTACTCTAGCTTTTCTGAGCTCATCCCACCCCATCCCAGCCAAGTGATTGCAGAGCCAAGATCAGTCATCTTTAAGTCCATTACCATTGAATATGCACTAGGAGAGTTTCCCCTTTAATGACTAGGAGATTTTCTGAAACACTAAGAAACTCTCTCTAGAAGGACAATTTTCATTGTTATGAAAATTATCTTCCTTCCTAAAAATGTAAAAAAATAGTAAAAGTCACAACTGAATTGTAAAAATTTGTAAATACTCAAAAAGCTAAAATAACATCTCATTAAGGTAAAAACTCAATAACTATACTATACTGTTTACTGAAATTTAGAAATTTTGAGATAAATTTTCCTCAATTTATATTTAAAAATTAAATTTAATAAGCTTCCCTTTGGAAAGACTTCTTAGAACTGGTAGTTTTGAGGTTCCATCAATTCCTTTAGGAGAGTGGAGAAAAAGAGGAAAAATCTAAGCATTAGGATATTTTGAACATTACTTTAAAATGAGTGGCATATTGAAACAGTTCATATTGATATCTGGTTTTCTGCTCTGTTTTAGTTTTGCTTTACAATCTTAGACATAACATATATAAATGGTAACTTGAGTGCATATTTCTAAGTCCATTCTGCCAAGATTCTCTTTGATGTAAAAATAGAGAGGGGGGTTCTAATTGCATAAACAAGGAACAGAAAGCTGAAAGAATTCAAAACTCTTTTAGCTATATCTGGAACCTAATATGTTCTACCCAAAAGGCATGCAAATATCCTCTAATAAAATCCACCTCAACTTCTACTATGGGGTAATTTTCATTCATTTGTAAGGATGGGGATCAGAGAAAAATTATCAGCTGTGAAAGAATACAACAGTTTCAAAAAATTCACTTTGAAAATTAGAATAACTTTTTATAAAACTAGTTTGTAATACAGGAGATTATTTAAAAATTTCACAAAGAAAAACAAAAATAACAAATGAGAAAAGTTGAAATTGAGGTAAGTATCTGATTGCTTAATTCACAATTGCTAGAGGCACACTAAAAAAATCAGTTAAAAATAAGCTTTGCAAATTCAGAATTTAGAGGAAAAGAGTAAACTTATAAAAATAGTAAGAAAAAATTAGAAATATTAAAAATAATTTCAGGAGATTCAATATATATGATAGGAATTCCATGTAAAATAAGAGGAGCTAGAGAAGAAGCATCATTTAAAGAATATTAAAGATAATAATAAAATTATTAACAATAATTCCAAGTTCATGAAAGCTTTGTGGCAGAATGTTCACTTTTTACCAGTCTGAGGACCAGTCAAAATATATGAGAGCTGAATAATTTATAGATGTGTCCTAGTGGAATTTTTAAACTCCAAGGCTAAGAAGAGTTTTCCACAATAAATAAACAAATAAAAAATAAATTAAAAACATCCAAAATTGGAAATGGCATAATTACAGAGATAAAATTCTATTTTTAGATTTCTGTTTGATAACATAAATGCCAAAGAGGAACTGAAGAATGTTCCCAGAGCTTTTTACTGTTGTTGTTGGTAGGGAGGGTAAAGTATAGGATATTGTATGCTATTAATTCTACTGCAAGTTACTTTGCCATTTCTGTGAGAACAAAGAAGAACAGAAAAACATCCTTACATGTATAAGAATTCAAAAATATAATTCACATATTCCAATTTTTTAACATTTGTTTCAAAAACATTCAGCTGACTCAAAAATAATTGAGATAAAGAACTTATAATTTATAGTGCTCTCATAAATAATTTCACAGGGAACTGAGTCTAAATACATATCAATAGGGTTGTAACCACATGTACCATGTGGTTATAAAACACATTTACATGTAAGTTACATGTGAGTTGCATGTAAGTTACATGTGCATAACATACATGTGCAATGTGGTTGTAAAACTGTATTCGAATTTTCATGAAGATGTTGAAATTGTAAAATACAGTAATTTAATTAAAATACTCTAAGTCTTGATTCTCCAGTTATATCACCAAAACCGAACATGCTTTTTGGAGTGGGGAGATACACCAAATATTTATTTGCCAGTGAGATAAATTTAATTACAGGGAATGTTAAAATGAACTAGATTAAGCTATCAAAAGGTAATACATTAGTTTCACTTAAGAAGGCATATCTTCCAAATTACTAGAGAAAATGTGTTAAGAAACAAGAATTACACAGAAAAATGAAAACAGGTAACACCAACGAGGACATAAATAAATATAAATGTGGTATGCAGTCATTAAAATCATATCCTTAATAATAGTTTAGGATATGAAAAATAGAGAATATTATATTTTAAAGATGAGCTATAAAATACTATTTTAAGCATAATTTTATTTTCTCTGAATACAGCTTGGAAAAGTATAAAGTAAAGAATGGAAGACTCTGATGGTAATGTTATAGATAATTATTTTACTATATCTCTACCTAAAATTACCTACAAAGATCTTATAAATTTTCTGTATTTAGGAAAATAATTCAAAATAAAGGTGATTTTTAATTGAATTTTATAAATACATATCAATGAGATTACTAAACAATAGGCTTGTCTCTAATAGCCAGTCCCCCCAAATAAACAATTTCTCCAAGCAAAACTACCTTTTAGTGATTGGAGGATTCAATAAGAGGTTTTTAGGTTACACTGTCTCTATATTTTTTAATAAGTTTTATTAGCCAACTGACTGAAGAGTCTGAGAGTAGCAGGTGAGAAGGAAATCTAACAAGAATTCCACTCCATCACAAGCTTTTACTATTTCCTTTTCTTATCCAACACATCCTCTCACAAATCTACTCTATAACTTTTTTCATACAGCCTAAAGCTGTTCTATGAAACAAGCAATGAATTAGTCCTTTCTCTGACCAATTTTTTCCCATGCATGCAGTTTGAAAAAGTCCTATTTATTCCTCCAGAAATATGCCATTCATTAATAATATGCTATTCTAAAACAAAAGAATTATTTTTTAAAGAAATGAACAAACAGCATATTGAGGCAATTCTGAATGGCATCAATCTCAGTGAGGATGTCGTTTATTATTACTCATGGTACCAGCAGCAGTTATGCAAATGGTAAAATTACTTGAAGGCAGTATAAAGACATGTATGCCTCATATTTGACTCAATTAGCAAGGTCAGAGATCCCAGGAATTAAAGGTGATTTGTTCTCTAAAGTGAAAAGTTTTATATGCTCCCACTATTGATCTAAACTAAATAATGTTATGATTACTGATCTTTTATGGAATTTTCCTAAAATTGTTAGAAAGTAAAATGACACAATTGATAAGAAAATACAGTAACTTCTCCTTCCTATACCTTATTACATATTAGCAAACATTTTAATATAAGTATCTTTAACCTAGTAAAAGTTACTATAAAAGCAGCTGACATATAAACTCTTTAGTGATTATATGCACATGTGAGTTTTCTGGGGAGCAAATATAATAGTTTTTATAGGTGCTCCCTAAAAAACAAAAACTATGTCACAGATTTATTAAGATAATAGGAATTTGTAGTGTTGCATATTGCATCAAGGACAACAATAAATTATTTTATGTGTGTGTGTGTGTAGTCTCTGCCTTTGTCAACCAGCTTCCCTGTACACATCATATACAGCCCATATAACACTCGAGAAATAAACATATATTTAGCATTTATGTTAATTATATCTTATGGGACATAAAAATAATAGAAAGGGAAGTGTTTGTAGGCTCAGCACAGGTGGATGGAGGAATCGAAGAGGAGAGAGAAAGGTATAGAATATAAAATAGTGTACTAGAATTCAATTATAGTTGGAGGAAGTCACAAGCCTGGGACCAAAATCTAGTCAGAGATAGGTCAGAAAGTGATAAAGAGTAAGCCCAGCTGTCTCTGACCAATCTATTAGTTTTATTTAGAATAAATTTATTCATTATGACTAAACAATTGTCCATTCTTTTGTGCCAGCCAAGCTCAGGGAGGAAGTGAAAATCTATTTCACCTTGTACCCATGACTAAAGGTGCCCATGGCTGTGCAGCTGGCACCACTGCAACAGATGTCAAATGCAGACTCAGAACATGAACATGAGTCCTTAAAGTCCCCAGGTCTTATGGACAATCCTAAAATTTCTTATATAACATGAATTAGTTACTTCTAACAGTTTGGTAAAAGAGATTCCTTCTGAAAAAATGCATCCATCTAACTACATACATACATGTATATGTGTGCAAATGTGTATGTATCTGTATGTATGTATCTCCATATATAGTAAACATCAGAGACTAAGCAAGCACTCAAGTCATATTCACTCTGAGAACAGGAGTTTTGGCTGGTGACCTTGGGCTGTGAAATTGATCATGTCACAGGAGACAGAGCCCAGAAGTCTCGTACAGTGGTGAGCCTAGTAGTGGATCCCTGTATAAAGCTAGAACCCTTCGAGTCTACAGTGACCTCTCAATACCATGGGCAAACTAGAAAAAAATTCACATCTATAGGAGACAACAAGGAAACTTGCCACCTCAAAAAGTGTTCTGGGTGAAAGGAGGGAAGAAATCTCTTCCTTCCAAAATCATCACAAGAAAGCTCTTATCCTGGCCTGTCTTCTGAAACAGTCTACCTGTGTGTTTCAAACAGGCTTAAGATAAAAACACCTTTGAAAGTAGTCTGTATTTATAGTGTCTTCAGATGCCTACCATGAAACACACATTTGCTCTAGAGAAATTCATCTTCAATCCACTCAAATACAGTTCCAAAGAAAAGAGTCCAAAGTTAAATATCAGAAAACATACCATTTCCATTCATAGGAAAATACATATTTGGGATAGAGCATTTACAATATAATCTAACTACTTTGAAAAATGAGGGAAAATAAAGGAGCTACAGTTACAAAACATCAACATAGATGAATCACAGAGACTTTGTATTAAGTGAACAAAGCAAGTTGCAAAGGAATGAATAAACATCATTCCAATTACATGAAGTTCAAAAGTAAGCAAAACTCAACAACATATTTATAAGGAGCACACGTATTCAACACTCAAAAGAACTGGTGATATTCTATTTTTAACTTGAGTGGTGGGACACTCATATTCATGTTATTGTAAATCTTAAATATGCATTATAGTCTTTCAAATGCATTCAGTATTTAATAGAAACATCTTCAAATAAGTGTGTGAATATTAATCCATTGGGAGTAAACTGTTATTTCTAATTTCAGAAATGCATGATTTAACCTTATACATTCATATGGCTTCTGTAGCATTTTAGTAATTTGTTAAATTTACTATGTATTGGTTACTGTAATGAATTTGAACATTTTTTTCTAAATACTCCTCAAAAATCTTACAAAGTACATAGGCCTAGGAATTTGGAGAAACACAATCTGATTTTATGATTACAAATGATAAAACTAAGCTTTCAGTGAATAAGTATCTCAAACACAGAAAATGAAATTTAAACCATGAGCCTATCCAAAAATTTTCTTCACTTAGTCACTAACCCATGATAACTATTAAGATGGCTTATTTAGGGAATTCCACTTCTAACCACAGTAGAGCAGCTTGTGACAAAACAATGCTCCTGCTGAGAGCTAGAAATATGAGATAAAATTATAAATAACAAACACCTATTTGATGATATAACTTTAGGGGCAGCCAAGGCTTTAGTAAGCAAGAGTTTGGGTAGGAAAAAAAATCTCAGAAAAGTGAGATGACATTTTGAGAACTATTTTTTCCCCTTGACTAATACACTAGCCTTTGGGTAGGTGAGAGGCTAGGATCCAGGCAAAGAACAACAAGGACTTTTTTAAAAAGTAATACTCCTGCAATTCTATCAGGCTAGAGAGACACAGCATTGCAGTTTGGGGCTGCAGAGACAGTCAGGATTTGAGAAGCTTGGGTCCTAGGGAGAAGGTAAGATAAGAGAAACTAAATTGACATAGTTTTCCTCTTGAGGCATTGGTTAAATTTTGATACTGTCCAAGGCAAGAAGCACAACAGTCAAGCAAAACTCTGAAAAAGTACAAGGATGTTTTCAGCAGTATCATAGTGCTGAAGAAACAAAAATTGGAGTTTGGGACCCACAGAGGAGGAAGGATGGCAAAAACCTACAGGCTCTCAGATGGATTTCCTGAATGATAACTCCCTAGAAACATGGGTGAATCAGAACAGATTGCCTATACAAAGATGGCAGACAAGCCTATGGTCTGTCATACTCTGATTGAACTGGGTGATCTGTCCTTATTTTACATGACTACCAGAGGATACAATAAACCTTCTCTGGGAGAAAACAGCATAAGTTATAAGTTTTCATATCAAGCACTCATTCAAAAATTTCAGTCATACTTACAAATATGACTAACAAAAAAACAGAAAACATAGACAATAAATAAACAAACAAACAGATGAGCCAGATATTGAAACAGGAATTATAAAATACTTTGACTAATACGTTTAAGAAAACAGAAGGCCAGATGCAGAATATTATCAAAGAAGCAAAATTTATTTTAAAAACCCAAGAAATTTGAGAACTGCAAAATGTAATAATTGCAAATATATCTCAATAGATTGGATTCATAGTATTAGGGCAAAAAAGAGGACTAGTGACTCAGAAGATAGGTCAGTAGAATAATTCCAGAGGAAACTAACATAACAGACATAGACAATACAGAAAAGTGACACAGACGAGACAGTGAAGAGGTCTAACATACATTCAATTTGAGGATAGAGACTACAGGGTAGAAGAATGTCTGAAGAAACAGTAGTCTGGGAATTTTCAAAATAATAAAAAACATCAAGCTACAGATTTGAGAATTGTTATGAACTCCAAGCTGATTAAATACAAAGGAAGCTACACTGAAAAGTGTAAAAGACTGGAATCCAAAGACAGAAACCTTTACAGCCAGAAACAAAAATCATTTCTTGTTCAAAAGAATAATAATGACAGTGGAAACAATGAAAATCAGAAGATAGTGGAAAAAGCTGTAAAACATGGAAAGGAAATAAATGCCAACCTAGCTTACTGTACCCAGAAAACAGACAATGAAATGCGAAATCAAATACCCTTTGCAATAGCTTACAAAATGTTGAATACCTAGGTACCATTAAGAAAGATATACAAGGCCTCTACACAAAAAGAAAAACTTAAAAGTTCTTATAAAAATAAGAGAGAGGACCTAAATAAAAGTCTCAAAATTCTTAATGTGCCAGTTTTACCCGATTGATCTTTAGATTAAATGCAATCCCAACATATAGAACAAAGACAATATTAAAAAAGCTGTAAGTAAAAAAGCTGTAAGTAAAAAAGCTGTAAGTGTGCCTGTATCAAGACTTTTCATAAAATTATAGAATTTAGGACAGTATGATACTGATCAAAGATAAATTGGGTAAAACAGACAACCTAGAAAGGACCTATATGTATAGAGAGCTCACTTATGGCAAGGATTACATTGCAGAGCATTGGGAAAAGATGCTGAGATAGACATCCAAATGGCAAAAAAAAAAAAATCAATCCTCATTCATACTTTCCTCCCTACACAAATATCAATTCCAGGTTGATTATAAATCTAAATGTGAAAGGTAAAACAATAAAGCTTCTAGAAGACTATCTTCATGACACCGAGTAGACAAAGATTTCTTAAACAAGGTAAAAAAGTATTAACCATAAAGGAAAAAGAAGAAACATTACTCTACATAAAAATTTTAAAAATACAGCAATTAAAAAAAAGAAAGAAAAAAAGGCCAGTAGGAGATGGAAGAATCTTTGCAATGTATATACCTCACAAAAGTCTGATATCCAAATCATGTAATGAAATTCTAAAAATCAATTAGAAAAAAAAAAAAGATATATAGCCAAAAAGTCCCTGTAAGACTAGGGCATTGGGACTTTCCACTGTTGCTAGTCTCTGGGGGCTTCATAAACACTGATACCTCTATAAAATGGATTAGTCATTACATTTTTTTTTTTTTGCAATTAAAACATTTCCAGTAGCCTGATTGGTATTCCTTTGCAGAGATTTTGGCTTTTAGTTTGTGTGAAATAGGGAGTTAGTCTAGGACCTCAAATAGGAAAGAGTTGTAATGTAACTTACATTGTAAATGGATTTCTCTATTGGCTCTTCTGAGAATACTCTATGAGGGGCTTAAACCTGGAACCAGTGAGACCAATGACCCAACCACTGCTGTGATCTAGGTAAGAGACAATGGTGGCTTTCACATCAGAGAAGTGGCAGTAGATGTGGTGAGAAGTGGTAAGATTCTGGATATACTTCGAAGGCTTACCCAAAAGGACTGGGTTGCCTGATGAATTTGGATATGGGGTATGAAAGAAATAAGTCACAGATTGCCCCATGAACTGTGACTTGACGAACTCAACTTGCTGCCATTAACTAAATTAGAGAAGGCTGTGGATAGAGCAGATTTGATCAGGGGGAGGAGATCAGAAGTTCAATTTTGGAAAATGTTTAGTTGAAATGTCTGTTAGCCAACTGAGTAGAAATGACAAATAGAGAGTAGAAAAGAGAGCTGGTTACATGCTAAAGTTCAGAAGAGAGATATGGATCAAAAGCATAAATTTGGAACTATTTAGAACCACGGACTGAGTTACATGACCAAGCGAGTGAGTGGACATCAGAAGAATAGAGGACAGTGGGTAGAGCCCTGGGCACTTCAATATTAAAAGCTCAGGAAGATGAACAGCCAGCAGTGAAGAAGGAGCAACCAGTGAGGCAAAGAAAATCAGTGACAACAGTGTATCAAGGAGAAGGAATGATCAACTGCTGCAAATATTGCTACATAAAGTGACAAGGCATATACTTTTCTGTGTATTATGATGTTTTGGCATTTTAAACCTGGAAGAGACTACCAATTCTTACGGATAGGGAAGAGCTTGGTTGGGAGCATGTCACTGATATGTAAACAGAGCATCTAGAGTTAGACCTCCTTTATCTGACACAGATACTGCAAGAGGCAATATTCCTCTGCCTTAGTCATCCCAAGGCCAGGTACCAGGCAACTAGAGACCACTCCCATAGCTTAGAGCCCTCAGAAATTATTCAAACTTCCAATCCTAAACTGTTCACCTGCCTTGCTTCTTTCCCTTAGAAACCCCAACAAAGCCTGTAGCTTCAGCTTTCCCCTTGCTCCTGCTTTCCGCCTCCTCACCCAAACCTTCTCCTGTCACTCTGCATAGTATGCAGTGACCCATTTCTGTATGAGACTTTGTGTGTGTGTGTACCTCTCTTTGGTCTCCTCATGTGGCCACACCTGAATGATCATCTCATAAAAGAACACAGAACAAGGAGTTCTGATCACTGTACACTGGCTTTAGCAAAATGGAGGTCACTGCTTTCTTGAAAAGAGCAATGTGATATTTATATTTAGCTAGCAGATATTACATTAATAAATGGATATATAGGTAAATTTTATTTCATCTGTGGGCATTTAATCATAAAACCTCAATTAACGACTTTCAATTAAAGGCAAGTGTGTGAACCACAGTGATAAAGTTAATGGTTCTGACTGGCCCTAGAGAGAGAACTAATGCTTTATCAGTAACTGATAAGAGGCAGTACTTTGAATGAGATCTTGTAAAATGTTGAAAGTATACACTATTTCCCCCAAATTATAGTCAATAAACTAACTCAGAAGCATTAAAATCATATAGTTCTTAAGGTACAGTGTTAATTCAAATCCATCTCTGACCCCAAATCCATGCTGTTTCCACTTCCCTATGCTCTCTAACAATAAAATAAGATAAAGTAATTAAAGATGGCATTCTTGATTGTCTTATCTGACAATGAAATCTGGCCCCTGTAGTCCCTAAAAATAGTATTTTCTGGTAAGCCATGCTAAAAGGAAATTAATAAAACATATTTCTACAAAGTTTGGGAAGAAATGTCTATTTGTTAGAAATGTATCCAGGCAACTTAAAAAAAAATGATAGTGAACATATGATTTGGAAACAGTAATTCTGAAAAACAAAATTCAAATAGGTTAAATATTTAAACTTGCACTTGTAGCTGGATCTTACTCCTCTTATCTCATTAAACTGAAAATATTTAGAAAAGTTAAACTAACAAAAAGCAGGTTAACTTTTCTCCTAGCTACCTAATGAATTCAATCAGTATTACTGCTTAAAATTAATAGACTATAAAAAAACCTTTTTGTCAGTAGAAATTTTTTCTAAACACACTTAGCAAGTGTATTTGGCTACCCATAAAGTCTCTTTTCAGACCCGACAAGTCATTTCCAGTGCAAAAGGGTAAATCCAAATACTAGCAACACTGTTATTGTGGAAACAGTTCAAGGTATTAGTCACTAGAATGATTTTCTAAATAGATTTAGCAGGTTTACTGGCTATATATGAAGTCTTTTTTCAAACTTGACATGTTATTTCCAGTGACCTGGATAGGATATTTCCTTGAAAAAGTAGAATGGAATACAGTCTCAAAGCAGACTTTCCAAACAGAATTAAAATAGTAGCTAATATATTTTCAATTTTAAAATTATCTATCATAGTATACCCTGGACCACTGCCCCTGAAAAATAACAGCTCCTATTTTAGCAACAGACACTCCTGAGTTGTTTTAAAGTGATTAGGATATAGAGTTCAATAAAAGCTATAATTCCATATATTAAGACCTGTTATATAATCTTGTTTTTCCATATGATGAGCAACTTCTCCACTGTTCCTCAAATCATCCAGAGTGCCTGATTCTGATTTTATTTCTGAGGTACCCACGAGACTATCCATTCCATCTCTCCCTCTGCCCTAATACAACATACTCTCATTTTTCATTTAAATAATAGTGCAAATAACCAATAAACATGCAAAATGTACCTTTTTTAATAAAATTTACTTTTTAAAAAAGAATCAGTGCTTGACATAAAGTTAAATTCTGACGTCGACTACTGTGACATATCAGCATATGTAACTACAGCCATAAGGCACATTAAAAAGAACAATTTAAAACATTAAGGGCAAGTAATTCGGTTGCAAGGGAAAATTTTTGAAATAATATAAACTGGTCAAATTCTATTAGTGTATAAGATGATGATCTATGAAAATTAAACAAGGTAATACTCGAAGGTAAAATACTCCTAAGAGCTATTTTCCTCACCATTTGAAATGTCTTTTCATGTCAAATTCCCATTAAGTTTAATACATGGCTGACTTATTGACAAAAATGTGTTTAACATATTCATATGAATACAATTTTGAATAAAAAATCAATAGGGTAAAATGTTAAGGATGATGGGAAAATTACAGAAATGTTTCCATTAGCATCAGAAATGCACTAAAAATTTTTTATGAGCTGTTTCCCATTTTTCTTTCTCAGTGAGTAAATACATAAGACACATGAGAAGGAACACACGTGAAGTTTCTCACATCTGGCAGAAATGCTCTACTCGAGAGAAGTGATTGCTATTTTTCCTCTGTGAGGACACCAAAGGCGGAATATATACCACTGGTTTTAGTGGTAGTGTGAAGAAATTTTAATTATCCATCTCTCTCTTATGATTTATTTTTGTCATTATCACATGGTGTGTAATCTTGAAATCAACACAGTGAAGTCAGGCTTGTGTATTCTCTGTTATCACAGTAGCATGTGATCTCACAATAGCTGTTCCCCAGTTTTCATATAGACACTTGTGTGAGGAAAAGAATGGAAATCTCCATCGATACCAAATTGGTCTCACAAAAGGTACAGCTTTTTGGAGAGAAAAGAATGAGCATGTTGACTGAAGAAAGCCCTATTACAGTTTACACATTAAGCAATGGAAATGAATCCATCAGAAAGAAGTCAAGTAAAATATGAAAATTTTGTTTCTAATCTTACAGAAAATATAGTGTAAAAGGAAAGTCAATATATTAAAGAAAAATTTAAAGTTTTTAAAAATATTATATTTACTTAATTTTGTATTATTTAATTTGTCTTATATTGAAATCTTACCTGAATATTTTTCAAGAGCACTAGCTTTCCCAAGATTTTCCCATCTCTGTTACTACACTTGCTTTCCATACAATAAAATTAGCAAGTTTAAATCCTCATGTTCTATAAATGCTTCATATAAGAACTATCTCTTCAAACTAGATTTTAAATCTTTTGGATTAAAAACATTAATCTCTCAGATGCATAAATGAGGAATGCACCAAGCTTGTAAACCTGAGGAAAAAAGATGGAAAATTTTGGGGAAAAAAATCTAGAAATCATTGACACAATGTTATAAACACTGCTACTCAAAATCCATTCTCCTTTTCTTCCTTTTCTTCCTTGCAGAGAGTTCCAATATTGTTTGAAGTTACATGTATTTTATTTCACAGCTTCTCTTGCAGCTATATGGCCCAAAGACAGTTCTGTGCATTAAGTGTAAGTGAAAATCTACTAGGGATTTATGATAAAGCTGTTCCTTTCCTGTTAAGGCATCAGCTTCCTGTCTCCTTATTCTTCCTTCCTTGAACTCAGACATAATTCTGGAGAGGAATCAGCCTTGTCGTAACTATGAGAGGACAAAAACCTGGGAGTCCAGGGCATTTATAGCAAATTGGAGCTCTAGGCTGCACCAGTCCCAAAGGGTCTACTAGGGAGAAAAATAAATTCATTTGCTTAAGCCTCTACAGCTAGATTTTGACTAATGCTCTCAAAGTATTTGGTGAGGTCACCAGAGGCTGAAATAAAATTATTTTATGCTATAGCAATAGCTACAAAATAACAAACAAAAAGACACACAAAAAATGTCTCCCTAGAACCAAGGAACAGAAGTATAAGAGAAGCCTTAGGAAAGGAAACAAAAGGGAAAATAAAAGCAAATTTTTAAAAAGGTGCAGACAACTGCAAATAGTAGCAGCTGTAAATATGGTAGAAAGAGCAATTGGAAGTAGCAGTAATTCTTGTTTTAATTATAGCAACTCATTAAGAGGAGGTTATGTTTAATATACTTTAATCAACACAATAAAAATTTGAGTTATACTTAAAAATGTGAAATTTTTAGAGGTCCATGAAATACACCTATGAATACAACCTCATTTCTTTAGAACACTGAATAAGTGACAAATGGCGTGTACTCTGTGGATTTACCTGCCTGTAGCACATTGCTAGGAAAAAAAATAAAATCAGTGACATATATTGTACAGCTGATATATGCTGTTACTTACAAATCTTGAGTACTTTATGTCAAGACTACTTAATTTATAATTTAGCATATTATTTTTAGTAGAATGAAACTGCATGTTAAATAAAAATTCTGATTGATATCACTGAATTATTAAACTCGACGATAACTGCAAAAATTACCTTTATGAGTATTAGGTTTTAAATACGATAAAAGTAATATGTAGTTAATAACTTCAGAAGCCAGAATCAAAGAATTCTTTCTTTTTTTATTAAATTTATTGAGGTAACATTTGTTAATAACATTATATCAATTTCAGGTATACAACTTTATGACATCCATATATTCTATTGTGTGCTCGCCATCTGAAGCCTAGTCTCCTGTCACCATGTATTTCTGTTTGGGACTAAGCAACTGTGTTTAGTTATGCCAAGTAGTCTATATGTGCTGAGCTTGTCCAATGTTTATGTTTGTGGCAAAAAAAAAATCTTTGCATATATAAAGTGGTTACAGCATGTAAAACAGACAAATATAAAACTGAAAATTTAAACATCAAAGAACTAAGAAATGAAAAAATACGACCAAGTCTAGAAATGAAAACAATCTCCCTATATAGACTCAGTAAGTAAAACTACACTTCATGGTCCAGATTATGTTTTGAAGAAATACATTAGAACACATGCTTTACTTAATGTTGCTTCCTGAACATGACACATCCTGATTTGTATGCTCTAGACTGTCAGGGAAGACTTTCCTTGAAATCAATTGGTGTAGCTGTAGATGTGAGCCATGATTTAAATAACTGACATCGTCAAAGTGCCTTGAGTATAGGGAGAACCCTGCATGAATAGTGTTGCCTCAGAGACAGTCTAACAATCCACCACATGGGGAATAACATGGCAGAAGTGAATTTAAGACATCTACCCTGGAGAGAAAGAAATAAATCCACAGCTCCAGAGGGAAGCAAGTAACCTTTGGGGAAAAGGATCTTCAAGTATAGAATCTTTAATCATTCCTGGTTACTACAGGTTGGCCTGTGGGCTCCAGCTCCAAAATTTTACAGCTGAGGGGAAAAAAAAAAAAAAACCTAACTGAAGGAGAAATGTGTTTATAAATAAACTATTATTAAAATAAATAACTTAAACTAAGGTTATATATCTCTTATTTATTATTTGATGTCGAATTCTGCCCCCAAATGTTAACTTGAAACTCTATTGGTATAAAGGATTGTGCACATTTATATTTTGTGTTGGACAGAGCATTTCTTAAGAATGACTACTCTGTATGTTAGACAATCACAGTTTTGGAATCACCTCTAAACATTCCTCTGAGTTTTATAATTGCAGTTAAAACAGTTCAAATGGCATCTGTAAGCACTTGTTGACAGATGAGAAGATAGGCATATAGTCCATATATTGTATTTCTAGCTGTTTTAAATTTAAATTAGCATTCTTTCCTAATTCCCATGTTGATCCTATGATGACAAATTCAGGCTTTACAAACCTAGAATCGAGTACAATTTATTAATAGTCCAGGTGCCTAATTATTCATTAATCTGAATGAAGATATGAAAATATTTTTTTGTCTGCACATTTTTTCCTGTCCTGAGAATCCTCTTTTACTCTTCCTAAATCTTGTGAGAATTCTCCCTCTCTGTTCTCTCTAGTTACCATTTTCAAAACAATTAAAGTTGGTCAGGGGTCATCCCCAAGCTATTAATACTTTTAACACCAAGAAGGGACAAAGGATAAAGCCTTCCTATGAGACAACTTTTATTTATTTGAAATGTGGCTACTTCTTAAAGTAGTTACAAAATATAAAAAGAATCCATCAGGTAGGCAAAGGATGTTGGATATAAAGATTATATCCAATTTAGATATTAAAGTATTTTAACTCTAGGGGCAACAGAGTTAAAATAGTAAAGAATAGTACAAATTTAGAAAGTCACTCTATACTCACTAGCTGACATTAATAATTATAAAAATTTTAGTCCACAAAAGTCTAAAAGTTTTTTTTTTTTGATAAGCATAGTCTTTTTTTTTTTTTTTTTTTTACTTATAGGGGATTTTCTGAGTTCCAGAGAAGACAATAAAACAGGAAGAAAGACAGTTCCTTATCAGAAAAGCAAGTTTTCCCATAAACCCCTACCATATTGTCTTATATTTCACTTGTTAGAACTATGCTATTGCAATACTAGCTGCAAAGAAAACTGGAAAATAAGCTTTTTTTCTAACCGACTACACAAGACTTCAGACACAGTTTGGTTTCAACTACATTTAAAATTCCCATTTAACCCTTTGAATTACACTAAGAAAATGAATAAGAAATAGCAGAGATAAGGCAAGATCACAAGGCACAAGATACAACATATGATCAGGTCTGCGACAAGACAAAAAGCAGTACTTCTGTGCTCTGAGATATTTCACAGGTGTTGCCAAAGCTACAGACTAAGCTTACAAGAGCTGCAGCACGAAAGATAGGGGAATATGGAAGGATAGAATCATCTCTGCCTGATCCTGATCCCCAGTGGGCCAAATCCTAGCTCTAGGCCTGTCTTGATTAAGTAAAATGTAATGTTATGATCCTATGTTTATGGTAAAAATAGAAAATTATTAACAGATTTTGTTTTATTTCATTTGATTTTGTCTTTTTGTGTATATCAGAATGAACTTAGATTTATTAAGTTATAAAAGTTTCATAAAGTATTACTTTTTATAGTTATTAGATTATTTATCTTTTTAATCAATGTCTTAAATTATGAATAAACCTAGTTAGAGTGCTTCATTTCATTCAAAAATATTTCACATTTTGATACTTATTATTTGCATTACTGGACAAGGAGGTGCAATAAATTCATTGAATTTTAAAAACCACTGCATGGGCTTTGTAATAGCTTTTTTACTGGTTAGGTAACTAGTTGTTATTTTTTTTGCTTAAGTCTAAGTTCTTGTTATATTTATGTCTCATTAAAAAATTAATCAGTATTATACATATGAAACTTTGAACTGTATAAAACAGTTTACATCTTGAAATTTTATAGAATTATTTTCCTCAGATTTTATCTAATACCCTAAACACTGAGGAAATAACTACTTGGTGAACAAAGTAACAAATATTATAAAGTGGCAGATACAAATATAAAAGTCTTGGCATATTAAGATACCTATTTTATAGTCAGAATGTGCCTAGAAATGTAGTTCTTTGCTTATTCTGCCTGAAGTTATATTCAAAGTCTAAGCAATGCTTCAAATCTAAGAACTTGATGTCTTTTCTGTTTATAGTTCAAAATGAAATAAATTTGTATTTTTCCCACAATTATAATCACCAAAAATACTGAACTTTAATCAGAATGATACATAAATAGAAAGAAAAAGAAAACACTGGGGAACAGAGAGACAATATGACTTCCAAAACCTATGGTCTAGTTGTGGCCAGCTCAGTTTCCTCATGGTGGATATATTTTTGCTGGTTAGCTTTGATGGCTACAACATGCCAAAAGTTACAAAAAATTTTTATTGATGTTTGCTCACATAATTAAAAGAAAAGAAAGACAATGCTAAAAATAAATAAAAACATATTCAGAAAAAAGTAAATAAGTTAATAGCACGCTCTTCTAAAAAAGAATGCTAGTGGAGGGAAAATTGTTCCTTTTGACGTCCTAAATAAAAGTATTCTTTCTCTAAAAATTAAAGACAGTATTACCAAATTATTTAGTACTATGACATTATTCTAATCAAATTGATTCAAGTAGAAATTATCTTATTAAACAACTTTGACTAAGTCATCTGGCCCTGAAATCAAGTTATTTTGTTAAGCGAGACTTATAAGAGCTATTGTAAACTATATTCATTTCTTAATTACCAGTCTCACTGAATATATGTCAAGTTTTCATTACACATGACCCAGATGTATTTTAACCATGCTTCAACTCCTGCTGCAAAACATTTGCTTTGATCCAAAGCATTCTCTGTTCTACATGCATAGGAACTTACCTTCTCAATTTCCTAAGTGTCTCATGTTCAAATAGTCCTTCTGTCTTCATAAACTCTAGGTGTACCACTAAAAAATGTCTGAATTTAAACTGTAACAATGGAATAAATCAGTTCAACAACAACAATAACAACTCCAACAAATGAATTGATGAGAGCTAGGAAAAAAATCTGGTTCTTCACACTAAATGCACATACTATATATATAGTATATACTTCTGCATTTATGGATGCAGTATTTATACTAAATTTTTCAAGCCATAAACCAGGTAACATTACAATGAAATCAAAGCCACCATAATTTAAAGCGTAATTTATGCATCGGAACAGCAAGAAGATGTATTGAGGTGAAAAGACAACAGAGTCTTTGGAACTTGATTTTCCAAAAGAATTTAAGTTCAAATTTAAATGTACTCAGAGAAAATCTAAACGTAATATGAATGTTACATTCTCTGTAGGATGACATTTTACATTGCAGTACATAGTGGTATAAACAATAAATAATTACTGGCAATGGTGAACATAGGTATTTTGTAATGAGCAAAAGTTGTGTGAAGTGTGGTTAAAAATATTTAACTGCAAAATATTACACTAGAGTAAAAAGCTAAAATAAAGGGAAAGAAAAGAATGTGAAATTTATAAAGAAGAGTTTGTGTTATTGATGAAGATACAAATAAATGGAAGTATATATCATGCTCACAGGTAGAAAGAATCAACATCATTAAAATGGCCATACCACCCAAAACAATCTATAGATTCTATGCAATCCCTATCAAAATACCGATGACATTTTTCAAAGAACTAGAAAAAATAATCCAAAAATTTATATGGAACCATAAAAGGTCATGAATAGCTATGGCAATCTTGAGAAAGAACAGAGCTAGAGGTATCACACTACCTGATATTAAACTATACTACAAAGCTATAGTAATCAAAAAAGCATGGGACTAGCATAAAAACAGACACACAGATCAATGGAACAGAACAGAGAGCCAAAAAATAATGGTCATTTAATCTATGACAAAGGAGGCAAAAATATACAATGGGATAAAGAGAATCTCTTCAACAAATGGTGTTGGGAAAATCAAACAGATACATGCGAAAAAAAAGAAAAAAGAAAAAAAAGAAAGAAAATGGACCACCTTCTTACACGGTATACAAAAAATAAACTCAAAATGGAATAAAGACCTAAATGTAAGACCAGAAACATTAAAACTTCTAGAAGAAAACACAGGCAGTAAACTCCCTGACATTGCTTTTAGTATTTTTTTTTTTCTAATACATCTCCTTGGACAAGGGAAACAAAGGAAAAAATAAACAAATGGGACTACATCAAACTAAAAAGTTTTTGCACAGCAAAGGAAACCATCAACAAAACAAAAAGATAACTTACTGAATGGGAGAAGATATTTCCCTTGATACATCTGACAAGAGGTGAATATCTAAAATTTATAAATAACTCATACAATTCAACAATGAAAAAACAAACAATCCAATTAAAAAATGGGCAGAAGGCTTGAATAGGTATTTTTCCAAAGAAGACATAGAGATAGCCAGTAGATACATGAAAAGATGCTCAAAGTCACTAATCAGAGAAACGCACATTGAAACCACAATGAGATATCACCTTACACCTGTCAGACTGGCTATCATCAACAAACGTCAGTGAGGATGTGGTAAAAACGGAACCCTCGTTCACTGATGGTAGGATTACAAATTGGTACAGTCATCCTGGAAAACAGATTAGAGGTTCCTCAAAAAATTAAAAATAGAACTACCCAGCAATTATACTTCTGAGTATTTATCCAAGGAAAACCAAAACTCTAGTTCATAAAGAGACATGCACCCCTAAGTTCTCGGAAGCACTATTCACAATAGCCAACATATGGAAGTAACTTAAGTGCCCAACAAGAGATGACTGGATAAAGAAGTTATGGAACATATATACAATGGAATATTATTCAGCCACAAAAAATAAAGAAATTTTACCATTTGCAACAACATGTATGGATCTACAGGGTATTCCACTGAGTGAAATAAGTCAGACAGAGAAAGAGAAATACCATATGATTTTACATATTCAGAATCTAAGGAACAAAAGAAAGGAAAAAACTAAATGAAAACAGACTTACAGATACAGAGAACAAAGTGTAGATTGCCAGAGGGGTGGGAGGTTTGGGGGCTGGGTGGAAAAGTTGAAGAGGTAAGAAATACAAATTAATAGTTATGGAATAGTCACGGGGATTTAGACTATAGCACAGGGTATACAGGGTATGTTGTAATGGTTGTGTGTAGTGCCAGATGGGTGCTAGCATAATTGCTTCATGGTTTGTAAAATGTCAAACTTTTTAAAATTTAAAATAAAAAAAAA
>CM053508.1:57149830-57229650 GCA_028627145.1 Eidolon dupreanum
CTACATAAGACCACTCTGCTAAGACTGGGAGACATAGAAGCCCTACCTAATACATAGAAACACAGGGAGGCAGCCAAAATGGATAGACAAAGAAACATGTCCCAAATGAAAGAACAGAATAAAGCTCCAGAAAAATAACTACACAAAATGGAGAAAAACAATCTGCCAGATGCAGAGTTCAAAACACTGGTTATAAAGATGCTCAATGAACTTAGGGGAAGAGTAGATGAACTCAATGAGGACTTTAATGGAGAAATAGAAAACACAAAAAAGAACCAGTCAGAAGTGAAGAATATTATAACTTAAATGAATACTTTAGGAAGAATCAACAGTAGATTAGATGAAGCAGAGGATCAAATCAACAATTTAGAAGATAGGGTAGCAGAAAATACACAATCAGAACAGCAATAAGAAAGAAGAATCCCCACCCCCACCCCCCTCAAAAAAAATGAAGATAGTTTAAGGGGCCTCTGGGACAACATCAAGCATACTAACATTCTCATCATAGGGGTACCAGAAAGAGGAAAGAAAGCAAGGAATTGAAAATCTATTTGAAGAAATAACAATGGAAAACTTCCCTAATCTGGCAAATGAAACAGACATACAAGCCAAAGAAGCACAGAGAGTTCCAAACGAGATGGCCTACACCAAGACACATCATCATGAAAATGCCAAAGGTTAAAGACAAAGGGAGAATATTAAAAGCAGCAAGAGAAAAGCGCTTAATTACCTTTAAGAGAGCTTCCATAAGACTGTCAGCTGATGTCTCAACAGAAACTTTGCAGGCCAGAAGGGACTGGCAGGAAATATTCAAAGTGATAAAAAGTGAGAATCTGCAACCAAGATTACTCTACCTGGCAAATCTATCATTTAGAATCAAAGAACAGAAAAATTGCTTCCCAGGCAAGAAAAAGGTAAAAGAGTTCATCACCACCAAGCCAGTATTATAGGAAATGTTGGAGGAACTCCTTTAAGTAGAAGAAAAAAGGAAAAAAAAAAGATCAAATATATAAATAAGTAAATGGTAATAACTACACATTTATCAGCAATTACTTTAAGTGTAAATGGATTAAATGCTCCGATCAAAAGATAGAGTGGCTGAATGGATAAGAAAACAAGACCCTGCCTACATGAGACTGACTTCTGATTAAAAGGCACCCACACACTGAAAGTGAAGAAATGGAAAAAGATGTTTCATGAAAGTGCAAACAAACAAAAAGCTGGGGTAGCAATACTTTACAAGACAAAATAGATTTTAAAACAAAGGCTATAACCAGAGACAAAGAAGAATCCAGTTATCCCACTTTGGGGTATTTATTGGAAGAAACCCAAAACACTACTTTGAAAGGACATGAGAATCCATTGGTTCATTGCAACATTATTGACAATAGACAAGATATTAAGGTTATCTGGGTGTACACCAATGGATGAATAGATAAAGGAGAGGTAATATATATATATATGTAATATATATATATGTAATATATAGGTAATATATATATGTAATATACACATATATATATTACATATAGACATTTATATATATTACATATACACATTTATATATATTATATATACACATTTATATATATTATATATACACATTTATATATATACACATATATGTATATATATATATGTGTGTGTGTGTATATATATATATATATATATATATATATATACACATAAATTAATCAGCCATAAAAAAAGAATGAAATCTTGCCACCTGTAACAACATGGATGGACCCAGTGGGTATTGTGCTGAGTGGAATAAGTCAGATATAGAAAGACAAAAGCCATTTGATTTCACTTACATGTGGAATCTAAAAAAACAAAATAATCAAAACAAAACAGAAACAAACTCACAGATACAGAGAACATTTTAATGGTCACCACGTGGGAGGAGGTTTGAGAGTCCATGAAATAAGTAGGGGAAGGGATTAAGAATTACAAATTGGCAATGACGAAATAGTTATGGGGATGTAAAATATAGCATGTTGAATATAGTCAATAATGTAATAACTACTTATGGTACTAAATAAATAGGTAATAAATGTATTGGAGTGATCACTTTATAAGTTATATAAATGTCTAATCACAATATAGTATATTTGAAAATAATATAACTGCAATTGAAAAATTAAAAAATTATAATAAATAAATAAAGTATATTTAAATGTAAAAAAAAAAAAAAAGGTATTGTCATACCTATCAGCACCTAGGGGCATGGTCATCAAGTGTGATACTTTGCTTTGGAGTCAGACATTATTCTCTAAATCAGGAGTCCTTTTAACCTTCAAGGGAGAACATAATCCTGGAATTCCTGCACATTTTTCTGACTGTACACAGGACAGGACTAACTCATGTCATGGGAAAACCAAGCACACACATAGAAAAAAAAAATATGTTCTCTTTGGATTTAATTAACTATACTATAATATTTTAGGCTCCAAAAAACAGAAACTGTTCTGGAAAAGTGTGAACTTAAAAAGAATAGAAAACAATGTTCCAATCTACTACCAGTGAAATCATGCAGCTTCAGAAATTCGTGTATCATTAGGTCCAAATGAAAACCATAACAAGTATTAAAATCATATTTAGGAATATTTTGGTGACATTGCATTAAAAACTGAAATTTTACATGTAAATATATTTTACTGGGATACTTTGAAGTTTAGAATAATGGCAAATGACTGGTTGGCATTTTACAGAGATATCTGGTAAACTCATTTATAACTCATTCAGTAAGCAAGTATTTAGTACTTAACGTGTAACACACAGTGCATATAGTATAGCATATTGATCATCTGAATATCAAAGATTTAATTTTAGCACATAAAGATTTTTGTTTACAAGTTACCATTCAATTTTGAACAGAAAATAAATTTATATTAGTTTAAGTCAGCCCTGGGAGGAAGAAAACCATGTCCCACCCTAAGAGACTAGAACTGATCAGAGACAAATGAGGCATATGTACTCTCCTCCCTCCCACCACATTGCAGGCACTTTACAGAGGTGTAACACAGTTAAAATCAATGTGAAGAGCAACTTTAATTTAAAAACTGGCATATGAATGCAAAATTTGATTTCTAGGTATTTTCTGCTAAAGGAAGCATGAGGGTCCTTAGTGTGACTTGAGTTAGTCATGCTATGATTATCCCCAATTAAAGACTGCAGAAGAGACTATACTGTCAAGTAAGCATGACACAGAAATGTAACTGATTTTAAATATTTTCATCTTTAATTCACTAACTTAGATGTCACAGTATGCTGTATTACAGTAATATAAATATGCTCTGTTCACGTGGCTGTGACACAAAGGTGTGTTTTCTAAAGTAGAACAGATTTCATCTCTAATAGAACAGGCCTCATTGCTGCCAATGTTTAGGAGGGAAAAAAATATAATCTGCACTAAAATTTATGACATCATTATTTGCTTAATCTGTGTATCTTAAACAGCTTCAAATTACCCAATTTTAAGTGTGATGGTCATGACTCATGAATAATTTTGGCCTTGATAAAATGCTAATCTGGCACGGATGGACACCAAAATTAAAAGAAAGACCTAAGATTCAAAGAGAATGAAGAATGAATCACTATCATCCCAAAACTGAAATCTGGCTTTGAGACAAAAGAATCAGTTTGTTTTTTTAGGGAAGTCATAAATATCATGACCCATAAGCAAACATAAATCTACATAAGTGATCCATTTTTCAAAACATAAACTTGGAAGATGACTTTAAAAGGATAAAGTAACTAAATATATACAACAGACACAAACAACAACAACAAAAAGAATTAAAAAATATTCTGTGTAGGCAAAGATATTGTAGTAAAGTAAACTTTGATGGTTTAAAAGAGCCTCACATCTGGCATTTGATATTAACTGGCTAGTTTCAAGGAACTGAGTGAGAGGAAATGACTGTCCCTTTTAGGGATTATAGGACTCCAATCACAGGATTCATGGCAGCTCTGTGGTCACTCCAGTTAAAAGAAAGTCAAAGCCATTTTCTTAAAGATTTTAGTCTGATTAAATTTGCCAAATTTACTCACTCTTTGTTTGGTGGGAGGGATGGTGAACATTGGGGGAAAGAGATCACTTTTAAGTGTATGCGAAGAAATGAGAAATACACTATTTTCTTGAAGAAAGGTTATAAGACGTTATCAGCACAAGGTATTTACTTTTGCCATTTCAGAGAAAGGCACTAAGGCTTTGAACACTAGCTGGCTGAAAAGGAGATAAGCAGTCAGTTTCCTATATTCCCAGCTAGCTCCCAGGAGGGAGGAAGTGGGTCTGTCTCCAAGTGGCACCCTTCATATATGTAAGAATCTTCTCCAACAACCACAATGTCAAAGTATACTTTTTTTGGTGGCTGGGGGGAGGGGGAATTTTTCATCCTATCCAAGTATTTTAGCAAGTTGGAGGCAAAAGTATTATTAATTTCATGAACATTCCTCTACACATAAAAGGAAATTAAATAAACAATGTTATTTTAATCTTGTTTCTGACCTCCAAAAATAAACATAACACTTCTATTTAGAAAAAGAAATTAGTGTGAGAATGAGAAATTACTGTGAAGAAAATCACTTTACATTAAAATTTAAACTTAAAAATAATAACACCTAAATATAAAGCTTCATTTTATATAATTATATACAGTTTAATCCTGAAATAAAAATATTAAAATGACTTAAAGATCATACTAGTATCTCCATATAGATTTGTATGGATAATGTACATGGGTATGTATAGATTTGTATAGAGAGTGTATTATCAAATTCTCTTTTTATCTACACATTAGCTGAATATCTATGTAGTATTCAACCCTTTGTTCCAGATTCAGTCAGGAAAAAATACTCTGTTTAGAAATATGGTATCTAATAAATACTCCTAAAATATTCCAACTAACATTTGTATTGGAATCCTAAGGAAGTGAATACTTTAAGATGTTATTGAATAAAAAATATGTTGTTAGCTCTTGAAGAGCAAAAAACTGTCTGCCACTCATTTTGAATTTGTTCTTCCTTTCTATTTCAAGGTGATCCCCACCCTCACCCCCATTCCCCACCATCACCACAAGGGTTCAGCACCAAGAACTTCGTAGTGATTACTGACTGCCTGGCAAACCTGCAAAAAGAACCATCACACAAAATCAACTATTGTGAGAAAATTAGGGTATTCAAGTAAACCAGACTCACCCAAGTAGACGGAAAGTATCTACTCCGTGATTCATCTCAATGACAGCACAAACTTTGCTGGTTGCCATTTTGGAAGAATTCCCCAACAAAGCAGTGCAATCACATTTTTCTAAACAAATCTACACAAGTTTAACTCCTGCCCATAACATTCTACCATTACATTTTCTTAATATTGTATTCAGTGAAAGTATATTTTCATCTCTTAGATATCCTGGGATGATTGCACTGTAAATTTAGAATGCATATTTATATTTCTCCTGTGCCAATTAATAATATAAAGACGTAAGTTGTTTACATATTAAAGTAGCAGCATTAGCCTGTTCCATTAGTAGAGACTTAAACTTGAAAAATATTTAAGCTTAGAAGTATTCAGGATGAGTTCATGTGAGGTTATATGGCATTATAAAAATCCTGTGTATACCAAAGTCCTTTTCTCTCAATGGCATAAGCATGACAAGGAGGGCAATCACCCTTTATTTCTTGACTTGATGATCTATGGCCAGGGTTGTCTCCCTCAAGGATAGACACAAATCAAATCACACTGGAGAGATGAAAACATATCATAAGCAGAACTACAATACACAGCCTCCCTACACTTAGTGATTAAACACACAGGATTTCCTCCAACTGTCTCAAAATCAAGATTATATCCGGCTTCCATATTTTAGAAATCAGGAATATTGATGGGAAACTTACAATAAAAAACATGTAATCAATGAGGTAGAACATGCTAAAGAATCATTCTGAAGAATATCACAGTTACTTCATATGCCTAGGACACAGTATTCATTTACATCTCTGGTATTTTTCTGATGATGAAGCCTATCCATTTAACAAAAGCAGACAGAATGCTTACTATGTGCCAGTCATGGTTTTAATGTTCTCCAAATAACCTTATGAGATAGGCATTAATTACTGTCTTCATTTTACATATAAGGAAGCACAGAGAAGTAAAATAACTTGCTCCAGGTCACACAAGTGGTAAGTGGCAGAGGCAGGATGTGAAATCACATAGCTAGAATATGAATACTGAAACTCATATTCCAGAGCCTTTGCTCTTTTTTACTGCACTGCTTGTCTATCTAAACAGTTATATCATTGAAGCAAGTGATAGTTATATGAGTGAAATGAAAAGAAATATTCTAGGAATTATCAGAGGAAGTGTAATGCAAAGTGCATGGGTTCTGCAATCAGAAAAAGAGCTAGCTTTGATTCTAGCCTTCACCACTTATAAGTGTATGCATTACTATTGCATAAAAGGTGGAAAAATAGTAATTTAGGGACCAAGTTTTAAGGTAAAATGAATTACAATATAAATGATTAATTAAAAATCTTTACAAGTACAGAAATTGCAAAACACATCTTTTTGATCTACTCCAAACTATTTGTCTTCTCCCCACCTGTCCAAACGAGGACAACATTGAAGGTGAACTTGTCGTGAAGTCAGCCTCTTAAACTCTGAAGCATTGGTCATTTACACAAAGCTGCACATCTGCCAACTTCCTCTTTCAGTATATCCATTTTCTAACAGGTATCTTTAAGGTTAAGTAAATTTTCAGCCACACTAAAAAACACTTAAAACAGGAGCTATGACGTAATTACACTATTTATTTGATAATTCATTTCTGCTCTCTTTCTAGACTTACTGTTAGCAAGAATACTTGTAAGTATATTTTAAAAAAAGGGATTGCTAGGACATTTTAGAGTTATCTCTGTTTTCTCTTAATTGCCAGCTGACCTACAATTAAGTGTATAAACTACAGAGAATCTAATCTCATACGCTGTGATATTTTTCTATATTCTCTTTTAATGGATTGTCTAAAAATATTTAGCTAGGCAAATATATGAGCCTCGGGTAGTTGTTTGAAGAACCATTGAGAGGTGAGTGTGGTGAATGTGTGTGTGTATCTAAGCATGACCTCTGTTTACACTGCTTGCTCTGTTTGGAATGCGGCCATAATAGCAAAGATGTCTGTTATTAATATATGTTATAAATGTTTCCAGATAGTACCATGATGGGTGTTTACATAAGTCAGAAGTAGTCATCACTGTCATCATCAGAAATCAGGGCCATATAGAGGAGATCAACAACCATACATGGGTGGCCAAAGGATGAGAAGAGCAGTCTCTGCCAGCTGCTCCAAGGGAGCCTGAAGTGGCAAATGGCTTCAGGGAAGCTTTGACCAGCTTCTTATACCCTTGTTTTTAGACACATCTGCACAGTGATACTGGATTAAGCTCTTTCAAAGCCCATTACCGGCAAATCACTGAAGAATCTTCAGCAGCTCCTGCTGCTTTCAACCCAAACTCAAGCTTTGGTCGTTGGTTCCCTACACTCTCCATAACATTCCTTCTGTTTTCCTTAAAGCTCTACTCCCAGTTCCCCAAACTCCCCTGACTGCATTGACATTACTACCTCTGGACTTTGCTCTCATACTTCAACATCCAAAACAGTCCTTCCTCCCTTGTTTCTGTGATCAGTAGCTGCTCGTTTTTCACAGGTGACCATATACCAGTCCACCTTTCCCACACCTGCTCATTCAAACTCTAGAAGCCTAGCCAAGAAATTCTGGTAAATTGAGGGATTGTCCTACAAAATCTCTTATACTGTCGGTATTTATAGTTAACTCATTTCTGGTATTTTAATGAGTAAATTTCTTGTTTCTCAGAAAACACAACATGCTTGTTATACACAGGAATCACTTGCTCTACTTTTTTTTTTTTTTTTTTTTTTGCATCATTCACTGCATTGTAATTTCCTGCCTAAAACGGAAGGTACCACTAGTGAGAATTAATTAAAATGCCCCTGAAGGGAATCTGACTTAAATATGAGAATTTGTAATAAAAAGTACATAAACTTGGAACTAATGGGTAAGGTGGAATTAGCAGTGTCCCTCTCTAGTTCCTCGATTTCCTTTCGAGGTGGTCACTGAGGCAGTCCAGTGACGAAGTACGGCCTTTAGAAAAGAACAACTCTACAGTCCAGTCTCTTACCATAGCCCTTGGGACTGCAAGAACTTCAGATCCCAGAAGTTTTCAGGAAATCCAGTGCATATACATTTTAATACTCACCCTCCACCCCCAGCAGAGTCTATGGCAGCATCTCATAAATAAATACATTATTCTTTCTTCAATGAGATTTAGAAATAGTCAAAATTAGAGGATAAAGACTATAAATAGATTTATATCAGATCAGATCAGCGTTATAGCACCAAATAATTTATGAAAATGAGCTTTTGGATTTAGGATTGCAGAAAAAGAATCATAAATCTCTTTTAACACTGGAAAGCCACTAGGATACTATCAGCAGAAGGGAACAGTAAGAATCCACCAGAGAAATGTATTTTAAGGCAGATATTTGATTGATTCTGTGATGGATGCCCAATAAAGCAAACAATAAAAATCTCTTCTCTCTACAATAAACTACAAATCCTGAAAAAAAGTAAATCAACTGAGTATAGGAACCACCCAAATTATTTCTGTGAGTAAATTTTGGAAGAAAAAAATTACACAGACAAATATAAAATATTTACAATAAGTTTTAGAATTACATTATAAATCAAATGAACTGTCATCTCATTATTTACAGCTCTCTGCTACATCTTTCCTTCTAATGTAAAAAGTCATGATACCTTAATTCACAATTTATACAAATCTGAAGTTACAAAAATGCCTTTTGCAATAAAACGTAGGCCTCTGTCCTATTTATAGAGTGCATATCTATCAGGATTACTGTAACTGGTGAAAGGTGAAACGACATAGACTTGGAAGTCGGTGGAGGTGTGATGCTCTGCCAACTAAAGTCCATTCTTTCCAAATCCAACTATTTGTGAAAGGTCATTTGGCATAGGTACGATCGCAGTCTTTCACTGAAGTTATATTAGTGAAACTCATAAAAACTGTTTAATTATTGTCAGGGAATCCTGTTAGGTCTCTAGTTATGCAGCCATCATTACAACACTACTATGGATTAGGCCATTTATGACCTATCCTTAGTCAGAGGGGCATCATGTGGTAAACCCTGGAAGAAAGTCCAAGTTATTTCAAGATTGTCCTATTGTGGGGAATTGGGACATAAATAAACGTAGCAAGGGGCCCTCACTACAGAGTAATTGTACTCTCTGTCTTCTTGCACACTGCTACAACTTATAGGACAAAAAGGGTATGGCTCAGGGTCTTTAGGAAACCCTGAAGGCTCAAACCTATTATCACATTTCTCTAAAAGGTGTACTATGCTGCAAAAGTTTTAAAAAAATTTTTTTTCAAAGAAAACAGCTGTACTCTTGCATCTGGTTAAGTCATTTGAGTCTTAGGTTCATTACCTTTAATGAAATATAACAAACATCCGTCTCATGGAGGTGTAATGTAAAAGAAAATAAAGTTAACTTGTAAAGTACTTAGCACGATGCATGGCACAGTTAGCACTCAGGATGTCGCAGATATAACCTAATTATAATGGAAATACCTTCTCTCAATATACAGAGGTTCGCATGGTATCTAGAGGATGATCTGAACTTATAAAGGCCCTATGGTTGCCAGAGGTGACAGCGCTAGGGGCAAAGGAAACTCTCATTCCTCTCACACTGGCTCTTGTGTCCCAAAATATCCATGTGAGAATTGGGAAACAGCATTCTAGGCTGGATCAATGCTGAGAATAGGAAGTCAAGAGACCCCTTTCTAGAGCCCCATGTCAAGAAAGAACTCTCCCAAATCCACCACCCTCCATCTTCTTCAGATCAGCTTAGAAGGGCATGACACGCCACTGATACCAGTAACAAACTGCTTTCTATAAAACGCTTTTGTTGATAACTGTCTCAAGAACAAATGACTGCCAAGCAGGTGTTCATAGTTCAGAAGGAAGAACACAAAGAAGTAGAAACTAAAATGAAAGATGAATTGAGCTTTTTATGGCCAAAGCCATAAGTCCCCAGCATCATTCAGTGTGGTGTCAGAAATTTCTAAAAAGACAGGAGGGTGATGAAGCACCTAATCATATCCTCCAAAGGAAATTAACACAATAGCTATAGAGTCACCATTAAAGCATCAGATACATCAGAAAAGGGGACAAGAATCTAATCTTTCAGTTAAAAATCTCTGCCCTCCTCAGTAGGGACTCTTAAGGAGTCAAATGCTGAGCTTCTAACATGAATTGACAACATAGTAATGTAAAGAGAGGAAGATCGTTCAAAGATTTTCACTTTTACAAACATTTCACATTTCCTTAATAGTGAATCCCCTTTCTAAAGACTGATGATTGGTTGTTGCAAAAAAGTTAGGAAATTTGAAGTACATCAGAGAAATACCCTAGGTACTACAACAAGAAGCACAGATGATGCTGAGAGTAAATGGCTAAATATTACAGCCACATTTATGGCCTATTTTACTTGAAGAAAATTTACCTTTTCATTTCTAATGCAGGGTAATGGGAAATTCATACTGTTAATTTTCCTTTAGGAATTTTAATAATAACTGTCAAATGCTTAAATACTTTCGGTATATTATACAGCTGAAATCCTATTGATCCTAGACCATTATTTTCTTTTAATGGGATGTAAATTTGTAAAGCTTAATTTGCTTCTCTAAAGATTCCTTAGTAAAATCTTGAAGTGATTTAGGAAATAATGCCTTCATCATCCGTGTTATCCATCCACGAAAACCAGCCTCTTCTCTTCTCTGAAACGCCCTAATCCTACAAGTAGAACCAACATTGTCCTATGATTAAAATATTGATGCCAAGGTTAATTTCTCCCACTCCCTTATCTTTCATATTAATCAGTTACCCTTGATCCACAGCATGATGGTCAAATTCCTTAAACTGGCTCAGGCCACATACCATAGGACCCCATCCATCTTTACAAATTCATTCTTTCTTAAAAGCCTTCATTGTCACCCTACAGAATCCCTCATCTCCAGTCAAACAGTTCTATTTGCCTTTTCACCTCTTTTCCTTCAGGGATCTCTGAGCTTGATGGAGTCATCTGCTGGAAATTCTCATTCAAGTTACAGCTCAAGTTCTGCCTTATGTCAAGGCACCCAGACCAACGAGGCCTCACAGATGACTCTCTTGGTCAGATTTGCTTATGTCTCTTAAGATGTCCCACACTTAACAGATTAACTTGCAAACTCAACAATTATATAATAAAGATGACAAAACCAACAAAATTAGTCATTATTACACATCATCGATCAATGTGTCTAATGCTATCATTGTGCATTAGAATGACTTAGAATGTTAGTTAAAAATGTATATTCCTAGACCCAAGTCTAGAGATATGGTTGATATCAAGTAAGGAAAAAAAAAAAAAAAAAAAACAATTAAAAACCTCTAAAGAATTCTGGTGCATTTAGCACACAGATGGTATTTGGAAAACATCACCACTGATTAATTTGAAACAATAAATAAAAAAAACAAACATGTACAAAGTATACCAAATTATAAAAGATGGTGAAAGAAAATCTGGCATGTTGCAAACTAGTTGCCATTATTAGGAAGCTTTTTGTGCTAGTCACGAAAACCACATGTGCTTTAATTATGTTAATTAAAAATAGCTATTCTCATTAAGGCAAGTAATGTTAATATTAAGCTAATTTACTTCTTTTGCATTTAAATTGTAAGTGTAGAAATATTTGAAGTTATCTGTGAAAAACAGAAAATAAGATAAGTTATATTTGTTTATTCAATATTTTATCTTTTAGATTATTTAATTGACACAAAGATTGTAAATCTTTAAGCTTTCTTTTGTTGAGTTGGATCTTTAACAAAGGCATTTCCCGTGTAAGATATGCTCTGCTTACGTTTATTTCTCTAAAAACATAAAGACCTAGGTATTTATACTACAGTCCAACCTACTTTATGGAATGGAAGTTCTGTTAGTATATTTCATGATATAAAGTAATTCTTCCTTTTTGTCATTGTTCCTGTAAACCAACTTTTCTCTTAAAATCAAAGTTCTCAACTCCAACCAACCAGAGTAAACTCTATCTAATTTCCTGTTGGCAAATTATTGTAGTTAGCACTCTAGTGCTTTTCCTAGGTTTTGCAGTTTCCTTTAGTTTGATGATAATTTTAAATATTTCCTCTTTTTTCCCCATCATGCTCAGTTAATTTTAATTATATGATAGGGAATACTTTGCTTGCCTTACTTTTCTGCTGTTGACTTGCTTGCACTAACATCCTTCTGAGAAACACTTCAGGATTTTTTTAGTAAGTCATACAACCACAGATAATTAGAAAGAGGACCCTAATAAATTCCAATATAAGTTGAGGAATAAGGAGATCTTGATTCCCTTTGTGATTTTACTTCCAATTTTTTGTATAGCTTTGGGGGTGGGGTGAAGGATTGGATGGCTAACCTTGGTTCATAGCTTGTGAGCTGTTTTGTATTTTTTAAATATTAAAAGAGCCTTCCTAAATTTAAATTATCAAAAATTTGCATTTATTAGGGATTATGCATACTTAACACCTTTTTTTTTTTTTTTTACCTTCTGAAATCTCTTCTTAGAGTTTACCTAATTCAGAGAAAATTAGCCATCAGCTCCTCTCTAGAGTTTATGTCTAAAGGAAGCCCTTGTTTAGGCCACTAGGGAGAGACATGGAGTCTTTCGACCATGTCTCTTGGCAGAGCCATGGCAAGGACATAGCAGTTTCACTGAGGGCATTAATGACACATGCCCTGTCAAGCCTCTACCCAACCATCAGGGAACACGTTAGTGCAGGAATAATACACTGCCTTGTGGTCTATGAAATTCAAAAAAGACTAAAAGTGATGTTTCATCACATGAAAAGGAATTCATATAACACATACAGAATATCAACATATATTCACCATACAGAACACAAAAGGTGGTTAAATAAGAAAAGCAAACAAAAAAGGCATAAGATTTTCATGGCGAAGGGAAAATGTGATTATCTCACCAATAAAGCCAATTTTGAAAATTAAAAATATATTACCTTTTCTCTTCAAACTGTACACCTACACATAGCACACATATATAAACACAGATGCATGTGCACACAAGGGCACTGTGTTCAGGACAGATCCAGCAGTGAGTGACTCTCATACAGACTCTTAACTTATCAGGAAAGGCTTCTCATTTTACCTCCTACTTCACACTCTCTTCCTGTAAATCAAAGTGAGTTATCATAGGCAATACTTTTAATAGTTTGACTTTGCAGAAACAAAGTGAATAGATATGGTGAAATCCAAGGCATTGAAATTACAGGAAGTGTCAGTGGGTCTCATGCTACATTTCTGTGGCATTTAAGGACAGGAAGACTTTCTCATGACAAGAGTTACACCTATGTAAATATCCGCATTAAAAATTATTTTACAAATCACATAATGCATTCTGTTCTGCAATTTACCACATATCTTTACTCAAAAGGTTTTTTCCTTGACACCTGTATCGAATGACATATTCTGATTTTTAAAATATTTTCCCCAAATTTAGAAACAAAAGTAGCTTGGTTTTTAAAAATTAGTCTTCTCAATCTTAAAACTTATTTCAGAATATAACTGGGAAGGGGATTTAATTTTTACACATTCAGTATATGTTAATCAATAAAGTCAACTCTAAGTTGACAACTTCCCCTCTTGTCATCAGTTCAAATAAAGCGTTGCAGTCCAGTTCCAGGAAGGGAACCACAAGTGTTTGAAGGGAGACTTCCCACAGTATGTCGAATATGAAACTTCCTCAGGAGCTCAAAACTCTAAGAGACCTAGTATCCACCCTTATGTCATATCTGAACTTTTTAGGTAAGTATACACTCTTTAGAGGAGCATGTAAGAAGCAGGCACAAATATCTAACTCTTTGAAAATCAGAATGTCTCAAAAGTGTCTTGGCAACGTTTTTAGGCGGAGTTAAAATACCGCTTATTTAAAAAAAAAAAAATCCACCTTTTCAGTATTTTACGATCGGATTTTAGAAATGCAAAGTTTATGAAGTTGTAAAGTCACGTCTGATTGTGATCTACACGAAATCCTGTGGCATCTCAAGTTTGACCAACTTTCTCAAGTGACTCTGAAGTCTTAAGCCCTCCAGCCCGGTTACTAAATTCCTTTACATTTTTCTCAAGTCGCGCACAGCGCCTAGCGCTCCGCATAATGGGACACTCCAGGAAAATACGCCTGGGGCTGGTTGGTCTCAACAGTGCCAGGGATGTGTGACTCTCACCAACAGGCGGGAGAAGAGCCTTCGGACGGGAGTGAACTCCAGCTCCCCAGAGCCGCGCTCCTGCACAGGTTCAAGACCCGCTAGGCGCACGGCGGGGATTGCTCTCAAATACGTAACGTGATCTCTGTCACTAGCCACCTCTACCGGCCCTTCATTCCCGCAACTTACTTTCCTATTTAGTAACAACTTTCCGTGAAAATAGAGAGAGAGAGAAAAGTAATCTCCCAGAAAGCGTGCACTCCGCTCAGAAATTTTGTATCCAACGTACACAAGGTGACACCCGAACATACACTGCTCAGCGAGGTTCTGGGTCCTCGGCGGCCCGAACCCCGCAATCCCCCCACAGCCCAGCCCGGAACGTGCAGCCCGCACCCACCTTGGCCTCGCCCGCGTCCGGCTCCGCGTCCGAGGAGAAGCCGAGTTCCGACTCGAAGGCAGCGGCGGCGGCGGGCGCCTCGCGCGGACCCGGGAGCAGCGCGGCGGCCAGCAGGGAACACGCCAGAGAGAAGCCGCGCAGCCAGTGCATGGTGGAAGGACCCGGAGCGCGGCGGGGCTGGGCGCGCGGGCGCCCGGCGCGGCTGCTCCCTGCTCGCCCTCTCCCCGCAGAGCCCCGCGCTGACCCCCGAGGGCGAGCCGCAGGCGGCGGGAGCGCGTCCGGGGCTCGGCGTTCCCGACGTCGCACGTCGCTGTCCCAGCCAGTGCCGGCGGGAGGCGACGGGGTCAGGTACAAGCCTCACAGGAAACCGGACATCCGAGCTCCCTGCGCTCGGGGCCGGCGAGGTGAGGCCGGGGCGAAGGCGGACGGCTCCTCGGTCCGCGTTTCTGCTTTTGCTTTTCGGGAAGAGGGGGGCAAAGCCGAAACACCCCGCGATGTTCGGCCCCTCCAACCCCCCAGGGCCCGCGTCCCCTCCTCCCCGCCCTTCCCCGAAGTAGAGCGAGCCGGGCGGCCGCGGCGGCGGGCGGCGGGGCCGGGGAGCGCGGCGGCGGCAGCGCGGCGGGCGCAGGGCAGGGCATGGCTGATGCGCCCTCTGCCTGCGCTTATGTGAGAGAAAGGGCCGAGGGAGGGCGCGTGCCGGGCTGTGCTGCCCTCCCCTTCGCTTTCCCTCGGAAGCACGCTCCCTCGAGCTCCCTGCGCCCTCGCCTCCTCCCTGGCGCCCCACCTTCCACCCACTCCTGTCTCTACCATCCCTCCCTCCCCTCCCGCGGCCCGCGGCTGGAGCAGCAAGTTCAGCCCCAGGGCTGGCGGTCCACGGGCCCAGCTTTGAGCAGACGTGACCACGCTGGGCAAGGGTGGCAGGGGGCGAAAGCAGGATTACAGGGGAGGCGGGACCCACCCTTTGTCTTCCGCAGCCCCGGGCGCCTGTCCGACTCCCGCACGCCTGGCGCTCAGCGCCTTGCTCAGGGTTTGGAAATCGCCCGGGAGTGCTAAACGGTCCAAGAGCAAGTCATCATAATGGCGGAGACCCCGCCGGGACCTTGGAATCAGCTGCGGCTGATTAATTTAATGTTGGTCTGTTAACTTAATGTTGCCGGGTGAAGCAAGAACTACAGAAGTCCTCAGAGTGCAATGCGGGCTATTGGGATGAATGCTAATGATCCCTTGAGTATCTATCTCGAACTTCTAGCAGATGGAGAAGAATAGGCAGAATCTTCATGGACAGTAAAAAGAAACAGTGTCAGTGTCTGCAAGAAGTTGGGTTTAAAAGATAAAGAGAGACATGTGTTCAACATATTGTAGGAAGTGACATCTGCAGAAAAGTGACTACATTTCTCCATGGGAAAATCACCCAGAAGTTGTGCTGGTGTTGACTGACCTGGCGTGGTCTCCCTCCTGGGCGCAGAGCGGACTGGTTACAGACAACCAGGCTTGAGGGGCGTTGGGGGTGATTTCCAACAGTGTACAGATATGAAAAGTCTCCCCTGGACCTGAGCTACTTTTAGATACACAGATCATAAAATCTTAGATGGAGAGAGATTATCTGATTCAACTCTACAAGTTCTGAACTCCCTTCACCAACCATTTGTTAAAATATCTCCAGGGACAGAGAGCTCTCTGCTCCTATGGCTTCTCATTCTCTTTTTGATGGTCAGCGTTACTGAATTTCCTTCCACTGCTTTTGACTTCTGGACTTTACACAAGCAATCTAACTTCCACGTGTGAGTTCTTCAGATATTTTGAAAATGTCTGTTGTGTTCTCCCTATGCTCGCTTTCCTCCCAGAGAAATATCCTTTTTTAAATGACAGCTCCAAATTCCCTCATCAACCATAATCTAATTTTTTCATGTTCTTCATTTAGCATACTACTCACATCATGACTCAGTACTTAAAGTGTTCCAACAAGCATGAAGACAGGGTCTTCCTTGTCCAGACATTCTGCATTTGTTGATGGGACCTCAGATCAAGTTTATTTTCTGGCAGCCAAATCAGTGTTGACTCACATTACACTTAAATTCAACTAAATTCCTCAAGAACTTTTCATGTGCACTGCTGTTTATTCACATCTACATTACCCTACATTTGTGAATTTGGTTTAGTGTGCCCAAGATTTAAGCTTGACATTTATCTTTATTAAATCTATCCTCTCAGAGTCAGTCCATAATCACAGCTTGTTGAAATGTTTTGGGATGCTGATGCTGTCTAACTGCTATATGCATATTTGATCAGTTTGCCATATTTGTCTTCAGATACTGTGAAAAGCTGTTAAAAAGAAAGAGCTAAAGACTGTGGGATAAGATTTAAGTAGAAGCTGGAGCTTCTTTTTAACTATTTCCTGTTTCAGTGTTTCTCAACTTTGATTTCATTTGGAATACCAAAAGGAGATTTCAAGGGATTAAGAAGTACAAATTGGAAGTTTCAAAATAGTCATAGGGATATAAAGTACAGTATAGAGAATATAGTCAATAATATTGTAATAACTATGTATGGTGCCATGTGAGTACTAGGCTTATGGGGGTAGGGGATCACTTAGTAAATTTTATAAATGTCTAACCACTATGCTATACACCTGACACTACTAATATAATATTGAATGTCAACTGTAATTACACACACACACATATATACACAAACACACATGCTTTAGTGCACCATCAGAGATTCTAGTTTAATTGGTTTGAGGTAAGATACGGACTTCAGGATCCTTTGGGGCTTAGCATAGTGTAAAGACTGCAAAATCATTAGGATCAAAATATATAAAAATATATCATATTAATTGTGTTATTTTATTTGAAATACAGCAGTTAGCACATATAGACTTTGTTTGTTTTTTTTTCCTCTCAAAAATGCTTCTACTGCTGTTATTATTTTAAATGAAGAAATGCTGGCAAAAAGTGAACATGAATTATTTAAAAGGTAGACCACTTATGTCAATGTGATTTAGTTGTTCCTTCTAGGAAACTTTACCATAGGAAAGATAAATTAAAAACTAGTGATTAAATCTACTGTTTGCTTCAGGAAATGCCCACAAATCAATATATTGAAAACAATGCTCTTGCTCTGGCAAAAAGCCTGGTTATCAATAACAGCTTACCTATCAAGACCCTCAATTACCTGTATCAACCAATCCTAAACCCCTAGACCATGAACTTTACCCAATCTTAACCAATCCCCCACTTTGAAAGATTTCTGATTTATTACCCCTACGACACTGCTGTAACTCTCCAAATGATGTTCTCCCTTACTGCAGTGAGTGCTACTAAATGAAACTTTTGTTTTTTACAAGGTTTTCTGGTGATATTTTGGGGGTTCAATGACCTACCAGTCCCACTGATAACCAACTGCTACCTCCCGTGCAGCCGAAGCCAGGACCCTCAATTCAGAAACAGGAGGAACCCCTGAGGCCTACAGTAACGGGGTAAGTCTTATATTAGATCTCAATTCCAATTTCTTTTTATCAAGCTACCAAATGCTAAGTATATTTTTGTCCCCTAAGATTTCCTTTTAGGGATCTCCGGATTATTTGATCAGATTTGAAAATAAGTATGCCTTGTGGAAAGCTGCCTTGTTACTAGCAACATTGCTTTTTGTCACTATTTTTTTTTTTTTTTTTTTTACTTTCTATTGATAGTTGATAGCAGGAAGCTCTTATTACAACCCTTACATTTTCCAAGAACTTCAAATTTTTCAGGTTTGCTATTGGAGACTGCCTATCCATTAGGTTGGGGAGCCCAAGTACATGAGATGAATAAACCACTGATTTGGCTGACCATCATCTGACTTTCATGTGTTTCTCTCAGACTAAACCCAAATTTGTGTCTCCTGCAAGCTAGATTCCTGCCTCTTACATTTATTTACACACTAATACATGTGAATCTCTTTCTGAATGATGCAATTTTACCAATGATAGTTTAGAATTTCAGTGGCCATTTTTGGAAACTTTTCATAAGAACAAAACTGTTCATTGGAGAAGTGTCTTAGAATGGAAAAAGAGTAAAATTGTGAACATTCAACGATCTGTGTTTTTTTAAATAATTTTTTAAATTTTCAATTATAGTTGGCACACAATATTATATTATTTTCAGGTATACTGCATAGTAATTAGACATTTATATAACTTACATATGATCATTCTGGTAAATCTAGTACCCATCTGATACCATACAGAATTATTACAATATTATTGTCTATATTTCTTATGCTATAGTTTACATCCACATGACTATTTTGTAACTACCAAGTTGTACTTCTTAATCCCTTCCCTTGTTTCAACCAACCCCCTCCCATCTGGCAACCATCAAAATGTTCTCTGTATCTATGAGTTTGTTTCTGTTATGTTTTTTAATTTTGTTTTTTAGATTACACATGTAAGTGAAATCATATGGCATTTGTTTTCTCTGACTTACTCCACTAAGCGCAATAACCTCTAGGTCCGCTTATGTTGTAGCAGATGGCAAAATTTCATTCTTTTTTAATAGCTGACTTATATTCCATTGCGTATATGTACCACGCCTTCTTTATCCATTCATCCATTGATGAACACTCAGGTTGCCTCCATATCTTGTCTATTGTAAATAACCCTACAATGAACATATGGATTCAGATGTCTCTTCAAAGTAGTGTTTTGGGTATCTTTGGATATATACCCTGAAGTGAGATGACTGGATCCTTCTTTGCCTCTTGTTATAGCCTTTGTTTTAAAGGCTGCTTTGTCTTATATAAGTATCACTACCCTAGCTTTTTGTTTGTTTTCACTTTCATGAAATATCTTTTTCCATTTCTTTACATACAGTGTGTGTGCGTCTTTTCATTGGAAGTCAGTCTCATGTAGGCAGGGTCTTGTTTTCCATCCATTCAGCCACTCTATCTTTTGATTGGAGCATTTAATCCATTTACATTTAAAGTAATTGCTGATAAATATATAGTTATTACCATTTTTTTATTCATATATTTGATCTTTTTTCCCTTTTTTCTTCTTAAGAGAGTTCCTCTAACATTTCCTGTAATACTGGTTTGGTGATGATGAACTCTTTTACCTTTTTCTTGCCTGGGAGGCTTTTTATCTGTTCTTTGTTTCTGAACGATAGCTTTGCCAGGTAGAGTAACCTTGGTTGTAGGTCCTCACTTTTCATCACTTTGAATATTTCCTGCCAGTCTCTTTTTTGCCTACAAAGTTTCTTTTGAGACATCAGCTGACAGTCTTATGGAAGCTCCCTTATAGGTAATTAAGTGCTTTTCTCTTGCTGCTTTTAATATTCTCCCTTTGTCTTTAACCTTTGACATTTTAATAATAATGAGTCTTGGTGTGGACCTCTTTAGGTTCATCTTGTTTGAAACTCTCTAGCTCCTGGGCATGTATATCTATTTCCTTTGAAGTTTTCTGTCATTTTTTCTTCAAGTAGGTTTTCCATTTCTTGCTCTCTCTCCTCTTTCTGGTACCCATATGATGAGAATGTTGGTATGCATGATGTTGTCTCAGAGGCCCCTTAAACTATCCCCATTTATTTTGGATTCTTTTTTCCTGTTGCTCTTCTGATTGGGTGTTTTCTGCTACCCTAGCTTCTAAATTGTTGATTTGATCCTCTGCTTCATCTAATCTATTGTTGATTCCTCTTAAGGTATCCTTTTCAGTTATTCTTCATTTCTGACTGGTTCTTTATGTTTTCTGTCTCCATTTTTATGTTTCCTATTTCTTTGTTCAAATTCCTACTAAGTTTATAAACTCTTCCTCTAAGTTCATTGAGCATCCTGTTAACCAGTGTTTTGAACTCTGCATTTAGCAATCGTTTGTCTCTATTTTGTTTAGTTCTTTTTCTGGAGCTTTGTTCCGTTCTTTCATTTGGGACACGTTTCTTCATCTTTCCATTTTGGCTGCCTCCCTGTATTTGTTTCTATGTAGTAGGTAGGGCTACTATGTCTATCTGTCTTAGCAGAGTGGTCTTACATAGCAGGTATCCTGCGGGGCCAGGTGACGCAGTTGCTCTGGTCACTTGAGTCGGATGATCCAGCTATGTGCCTTGTATGGGTTGTATGTACCCTCCTGTTGTGGTTGAACCTCAGTTGCTGTTTGCACATCAATGGGAGAGACTAATCCTTGGACTGATTGGTTGTAAGGACTGGCCAGTGACTCTAGTGAAGGATATGTTGTGCAGGGGCCGACCCTACAGAGCATGATTTGCTTTAGTAGGGCTCTGATACCTGCCCAGTCTGGTCTTTGGGTGTGTTGTCCTTGAATGTGGCCCCTGGTGGTGCTCAGGCTCAGTCATGTGCCCTGTCTCAGCCACCTGCCATGAGCCACCAAGCAATCCGCAGATGGCTAACACTTGTGCTAGGCTTTGAGGTGCGTAGGAGAGGCTAAGCTATAAACTGAGGCCAGATACTCAACAAGAGGTATGGGGCACACAGAGATCAGATGCTGCTTGTTTGTGTTTTGTGAACCTTTGAAAGATTTTAGGAGAGTCCGCAGCATGAGCCAATACAGGCCATTTATATGGAAAAGCCAGTGGAAGAAGTTTGAGTAGACTCAGAAGATGGATAGGGTAGGGTTTCAGGGAATTATTAGGGTGGGGCTGATGGTGTTAGCTAGGCTGATGGAGACTTAGATGTGGTGGCTGCCTGTGTCTGTAGGATGGGAGTGAGAAGGGCTCAACAAAGGAACAATGAATTCTGCCAGCACTTCTAGGAGGAAGCTGCCCCTCCAGCCATTGCCCTGAAGCCAGATAATTTTGTTACTCTTGATATGTCCCTGGTGCCTTTCAAACTGCTGCTCTGGTGCTGGAACTCAGAGTGAGTGAGTCTATCAGCAAGGAAGTCTGCGCGTGGATCCTTTAAGAGGAGCTCCTGGGACTTCAGCAGCCCTCCATCTCTCTTAGCCATAATTCCACTGATGTTCATAGCCAGAAGTTTTGAGAACTTCTCTTCCCAGCACGGAACCCTGGGTTGGACAGTTTGGTGTGGGGTTGGGACCCTTGTTTCTCAGGAGGGACCTCCGCAGACAAAATATCCCTCCCGATTTTTAACCACTGCATGCCAGTGTGGGACCAGCCCATTCCACCCCTCCTGCCAATCTTGAAGTGGCTTCTTCTGCATGTCCTTAGTTGTAGGACTTTACAGCTAGACTTCAGACAATTCTCTATGATGGTCATTCTGCAGTTTGGTTTTAATTTTCATGTGGTCATGAGAGAAGACAAGCAAAGCTTGCATACTCTGCCATCTTGACCAGAAAAATCAACATTTTTTGATCGATATGAGATAGCTTGTAAGAGAATTTCATTTTCCATAATCGCCTCTAAATATTCTGTGAAATAGGCAAATGAAAAATGCGAAAGAGGCTATTTCTCTTTTATATCTGCCTAAATCAAACTTGAATCTAAAAGCTTTTATCTTCCTATTTTTCTTCTTCTTCCATTCTGTGTCCCTCTACTATCTCTACTCCAACATTCTTTCTAACTTCCCTTTCCTTCTGGCCAGCCAGAAACTGAAAGCTGAACTTGCTCTGAAAGTTAACCAGATCAGAAGAAGACCCATACGGTGGATCTTAAGCCCTGGTTGTGGTCTGAACTGAGAGTATTTTTAAAAGACTTTCCAAAGCCTATGTAGGGGAGAACTTTAGAGAGTGATTTGCAATAGTTCTAGGAACAAGGATTCTAGAAACATCAATTTGTTTATGTGTTATTAGGAACCTTAGATGTATTAATATTAAATAGAAAGGACACTGTAAATATGCTGAGTTTGATTTGAGATCCCCAATTCCATATTAAAACCAGAGGAATTTAGAAAAACTAAACATTAGACAACATTTTTTGAGACCATACCTCCAAACAAACAAAAAGATAACTACTTTGGAGACTTAGGGATAGGCTCTTTAACATATTTAGAAAATACTTAAATGTAGATATTGGAGTAGATATGACCACCACTCTTTCCTTACTTTCTCTGAATGAGCTTAAGTCAGAAATAGAGAATTTAACATGCAAGCAAATACTAGAATGAGAAATAGTCCTGTTGCCAGACCTTCAAACCCTTGATGAGTAAAACTAAAGAGAAAAAAAAGGATGTGGAAAATCAACAAAACTGCATGAATTGTGTATCAAGTGTTTAATTTTCCACTGACCCTTTAACTCCCAAAGAATCTTACTGAGGAATATTCTTTGGGACACAACACCTGTATTGGGGTATGAAAAGAGTTATTGAAAAACATCACATGAATATAATTTCTGTCACCTTCAAAATGATTGCTTGGTATCACCAGAAGCCTTCAATTGGAACCTTAACAATATTTTAAACAAAATTACTCACCCCAAGTATGACAAATTGATCACTGTACTTTATCAACATTGGTGAGAAAATTTATATTAAGGTTGCCAAAGATGTCTCTGGGGCATGTTCCATCCACACCATATTAATTCTGGTAAAACTATAAAGGTGGGCATAAATAAGAACTCAAATCTATGGGTACCTTTGAACACTTACAAATGGGCTCATACAATTACACCTTACAATGGAGTTGAATATCCTAGTAATATATGCTAATTTTCAAGGTGGATTAAAACTTTGTTTACCAGAAAGGTATGGCTCTGACTGTAGCAAAAATGTTACTTGACTTTGTAGTTTCAACTTGAGAAATTCCAACTTCTCTCTCCACTAATAGAGGCATTCTTTGTATTGGAATAGTTGCTAGAGAACTTTGCAAAGCCTTGCTATTTGTTTAGAAATGTTATTGTTCCTATCACTCTCAATCCTCATGAAAAGTAGAGAAAGGCAATGGTATTTTTAAACTGTTATGATGAGAGTATTGACTCTCATCATAACAGCACATTATAGATTTTTATTTAAGGTTGCGTATTTCACCCCCAGTTTTGGACTCTGCCTTTCTTTGGGCAGATTTAGCAGAACACCACAAGGGATTCATGCGATATTATCAGTCTTATCACCAACAAGTACGAGTTGCATTTTCTTCATATTCTTCCAAACAGCCTCTACATGACCTAAAAAACAGAAACTTCATCTTCTGGAAAAGACATCATTAAAAAAAAAAAAGCCTAGGACCCACAATGGAAAAGAGCTCTCATGTAATTTTGACCCTTAGAATAGCAGTTAGACTCAAGAAAGTAAATACTCTTATTTGTATTTGCCTGGTAAAGAACACAAGGTTTAACTCACTGAGCTTTAAAGCTTCCTATAGGAGCTTTAAAATTATGGGTTCTTCAGAATTTTTTAGAAGCAGATGGTCTTTGGTTGGAGAGAGTGTCCGTCATAGATCTTTGTGTCAAAATGTCAAGACAAAGCTAGCTTGCACCCAAGATGTACGGAACTAGATTTAGATGACTATGGCTGTGCTTGAATCTGCATGCTTTTTTCCCTCTTTAGCTGTTTTCTTTCATGATTGTAGGCTTAGGTTCTGGATAGTTGACCAACAATTGTTATTTCTTAACCAGTGAAAAGTCAAAGTCTCTAACTTTAATACTGTTTAATACTGTTTTCTCTATCTTTAGTCATAACTTGCTATGACTCAAATACTGGGAGAAATGTATTCATGATTTGTCCAAAAAAAACAATAAAGCTCTGTTTTGCACACATTGCCCTATGGGTGCCAACCAGTTTGCCAGTCCTTTGTTTTGAAATATTTGGTTTCATTCATAATTGGACTCGACTGCGAATTAGCTTGTTATGTGGAAGAGAACACAACAGGACAGGTAACCCAAATCAAAACTCCTTAGAAAGAAATGCTTCTGCTTCCACTGAAACCACACTCAAAGACCATTTCTCAGAGATAACGTCTGTAAACAAACTTTCCTGGAGGAAAGATTCAGAAAGGGAACAAGGAACAGATGGTTTGTATTTAAGACCTGTCTCACATTTACAGACCTTACGAAGAAGGCTTACTGTGGAGGTAACTCTCGATTGCCTATCAGATCAATCCCAAGTGACCTTTGGTGAACTTATCTTCACTGCAGGGGGTTTATGTGACTATTAAATCAGTTAATATATGTAAAGAATCTAAAATAATACTTGGCAGTTTAACAATCTCTTGATAAATTTTGGATACAGCATAAATAATAATTATAAATCACCATATAGTTGTGTTATTCCTGTCTGATATATTTGTTTTTTATTTCTTCCTTACATTTGTTATATATTTTTTTGTTTTTAACTTTGTATTTAAATAATTTTTCAAATGGATTTAAAATTCTAACATCTACTGTCTTTTGTTAAGCATATTGAAAATGTTATTTTATTGTATTTCCCTATCGAATATTGCTACCAAGAAATCTGAGAACAATAATAGTTTATAGTTATATAGTGTCTATCATGTGTCTGGCTCTATTTTTATGGTTTTACATATATTTAAAGTATTTAGTACCTTCAGCAATCTGATGACATAGAAATCATTATGATCTGTATTATATAAATGAAGAAACTGAACTACAGAGATGGTAAATATCTTGTTTAATTTTTTAGAGCTAGTGTTTAACAGACCCTGGATTCAGTCTGGTTCCAGAATCCAGGAGATTAAGTGCTACCCTCTGATACCTCTTTATGAAATGTTGAGATAATGCTTTTCCTTGTTAGATAATCTGCCTTTTCTTGTTGTAGAATTTTAGAATGTTCTCCTTGTCTTTGACATTATGAAATTCTAGTATAACATGTCTATAGTGATTTATTTGTAACCACTTTGACATGCTTTGGGTCCTTTCAATCTGAGTGCCTGTAGGTATGTGTGTATATGTGTGTATATGTTTGTGTGTGTCATTTCTGTGAAATTATGGGTGATGTGTCTTCAAATAATTTATATAAACCATTTTCCCCTTATGATTTTTATGACATATATACAGAAATTGACATTTTACCTTTATTCTCATGTGTTAACTTTTGTATTCAGTCCATCTATTAATCTTTTCCTAATGCATATTAGAATTTTCCGCTGATTTTGAACTTAATTTTCATTGTTTATATCAATGATTTTTCTTTCTCTCTATGCATATATACAGATATAATTTTTCCAACAATACACATTGTATAATTCAGTTTTTGACATTTCTTATGATTATTACAAGGAAGATTGAAATTCTACCATTCACCAATTGTGATTACACATTGTGATTCTGCCTCTTGCCTCTCTGGTTTTCTACACATTACACAATTGTGATTCTGCCTCTTGCCTCTCTGGTTTTCTCTCTTCCACTTCAAACCCATATGAAGTATACAAGTATTCCAGCTCATCCTTTTACCCACAGGCTTTACTCTACAAATTTCCTCATCCTTCCCATTGGTCTTTCAAAAATCCATAACTGCTTTTGTTTCTCTTATGCTTAAGTCCCAGCAACAGCTCCTTATTATCAACGAGATGAAACACATGTTTGCATGGTTGTTTTCTCCATAGACTGCTCTCTACCCTCCCCAGTGTGCTCTGTCTTCTAATGATATTAAATCACTTGGAATTCTTTGAATTAGCTTTGCCTTCGTTAATGTCTAGCACATTTTTAAGTCCTAATAAATGTTTCTTTAATGAATAAATATGACTACCATTTAGTATGTTAAAAATAAACAGTGAGATTTCAGCTTCTACTAATGGTGGAGTGAGTTGGTCAGACTAAGCCAGCTGCAGGTAACAGTTATAAAATCTGTTCCATTGCCTAACTCCCTCAAAACCACCAACTATTTGAAGTCACTGAGAGAGTTTCCAAAATCAGACAGAAACTGGAGGAGTGTCTATTCTTGAAAGACAAACTGAAACAGACCTGCACTACAAGAAATACTAATAGAAGCTTGTCAGGCTGGAAGAAAATTACACAACAGATAGTCACCTGTATCTAAAGGAAGGAATAAAGATCACTAGAATTGTAAATATGTAGTCAAATGTTTAAAAATTTAAAAATATGTAAACACACATATAATTTATTAATTTCTTTAACAAAGCAATAATTATAACATATTGAGGGATTCGTGATGTGAATAGTTGTAGCAGATATAACAATAGCATGAAGAACAAATATAACATTACCATACTATAGTAAGGTTTCTTTATTTTATATGAAATAGTACAATAATAACACTAAGTAGCTTGTGTTCACTTAAAGATACATATTATAAACTCTAGAGGATCCACTTTAAAAATAACAAAAAGCACTGAAACGCTAATTGAGACATCAAAATAAATACTAAAAAATATTGAATTTTCCCAAAAAGAAACCAAATAATGAGGAACAAAAACCAAATAAGAACTAAAGAAAACAAATAGTACAATGTCAGACCTAAATCAAATAATATTAATAATTATATTAAATATAAATGACTAAACACTCCATTAAAGATTTTTAGATTGAATAAAGAAGCAATACCCAACTATATGTTGTCTATAAGAGACATACTTTAATTAAAAGAACATAAACAGGTTGAAAGTTAGAATTTGGGAGAAGATATGCCATGTAGACTCTAATAATAAGAAAGCTGGAGTGGCTTATTATATGTTGGAGAAAATCAATTTCTAGACAACAAGTTTCACCAGAGGTAATGAGGGACATTGAAAACGGTAAAAGAATCAGTGCATCGGGAAAACTTAAAAGTTACAAATATGTATGATCCTAAAAAGAGAGCTTCAAATTACTGACAAGCCAAAACAAAAGTAGACAAACTCACAATTATTGTTGAAGACTCCAACACCTCCTTTTCATTAAAACAAGTAGACATAAGGAATTAATAATGGTATACAAGATGTGAATGACATCATTAGTTATGTTGGTTAATTGACATTATTAATCATGTTGGTATATGTGTGTGTGTGTGTGTGTGTGTGTGTGTGTGTGTGTGTATTTTTTTCCCCCCAACAATTGCAGAACAGAAATTCTTTTCAAGTGAATATGGAACATTCACCAAGAGAGACCATATCCTGAAGCCCTAAAAATTAAATTAAAAAATCTCCCAATACATACATTTAAAAAGACTGAAATCTTATAAAGCATGTTCTTTGAGCATAATGGAATTAGATTAGAAATCATTAGTAGGCAATATCTAAAAAGTAGAAAAGTCCAAAATTTTTGAAAATTTAAAAAAGAATACATTTCAGAATAATTCATGTGGGTCAAAGAAGAAATTAAAGGAGTAATTAGGAAATTATTTCTCATTAGGAGAATAGATAAACCAGTTGTAGTATATCCATACAATGAAATTCTTAGCATTAAAAATGAATTATCGATACATAGAACAGTATGAATGATTGTCTCAGGCCTGCTTTGAATGAAGAGCTGGTGTAAAATAATTTAGAAAAAGTAAATTCTGTGATTCCATTTATGTGAAATTCAAGAACAGGCAAAATAAAGAAGAAAATCAGAACACTAGCCTTGGGAATGGGGAATCATAATTGAGAAGGAATATACAGACATTTTCTGAGAAGATGGAAGTTTTCTATATCATGATGGGTTTGGGCTACAAAACTATTTTTGTCAAAATTTTACTGCTAAAATTTCAATGCCTTTTTGTGTATGTAACTCATACCCAAAATAAACCTATAAGAAAAATAGTAATAGTTATTATTCTACCCATAAAGTAATTGTAATTGTCATTATTATTATTGTTAATATTATTGTATGAGAAGTGGGAAGTCAATCAAAATGTAGATGAAAGAATGATAGACTTTTTATAATTATTGAAATTGAGTAATGGTAAGTGGATATTGTTCTGTTTACTTTGTGTATGATATTTTCTATAATTAGAATATTAGACAACTTATAAACAGTGAAATCTCAGACTTTTCATTTTAGCACCATTCAGTAATTAGATCATGAGAAAGGTATTCTCAGAATTAACACAAGGGAACATTAAAGACCTTTTCCCCGTGAATTTCTTTTGTGGGTCTAGGCATTTTTCTGTTTTGTTTTAGGAAGCTGTTTTTTGTTGCTAGTGAGTTGAGGTAAAAATCTCAACAATAACAACAAAAAACTAAATTAATAATCTAATGATTAACTATCCAAAATTATTATGATGAAATATTCCAAAGTAGACCACATACACATTATATACAAATCCACCCAATATTTCATAAAGCTATTTTGACCCTTGAGAAAGTTCTGGAGTAAGCTGTTTTTATTACATTTTTTTCCACATTTTACAGAGACTAGTATATGGTACAGAAATATAACCATTGTGAATGGTTATGTCTAGAAGTATTAAATTTGTCACTGTCACTTCAGCCCCCTGGAAGCCTCATTCTGTTATGAAAGTGAATTAGATTACACTGACTTTCTTGTTCCTCACAATTCATAACAATGCTGCCCAGGGTATAATTCTGTTAAAGATGATGTCAAATTGAATATATAATTCCAGTTTGTGAAATTTAAGAGTATGTTTTATGGTTTTTGATTTCTAATTGTTCATCTTATACTTAAGCCATAGTCACTACTTAATACCTTATAACTAAGGACTAAATGGTAACTTACTTACCAATGACCAACCTTAAGTAAAATAGGCACAAGATAGAGTCAAAAAATAAATTGGCATGTAACAGAACCAGAAAAAATTAATGGATCATCATTTTGGCAACAGATTGAGAGTCACGATCATTATTTATAACTTACTTGTTCTGTGTTTTATCTTTACTGTGCCCTCAGATAGCACCTAGCTGGCCAGGATTCATTACCAGATGGTATGACCTAAACCTTTATTCCAGCAAATTCTGAGCACTTTTTGGTCCACCCTGTATGGGGTTGTAATAGTCTTCAATGAACTTTTTCTTTTCTTTTAAGACTTTATTGGTGGGGAGGACAGTTTTAGCCTTACAATAAAATTAAGAGGAATGTACAGAGATTTCTCATAAACATTTGTTCCCACATATGCATAGCCTCTCCCATTATCAACATCACTCATCAGAATGGTACATTTTTTTTTTTTTTTTTTACCAAGGATGAACCTCCATTGGCACATCATAATTATTCAAAGTTTATAGTTTACCTTAGGGTTCACTCTTGGTGTTATACATTCTGTGGGTTTGAACAAATGTACAATCACATGTACCCGCCATTATAGTATCATACAGAGTACTTTCACTGCCCTAAAAACCTTCTATGCTTTGCCTGTTCATCCTCCCCACTTCCCCACCCCTGGAAACCACTAACCACCCCCCCTTTCCAGAATGTCGTGTAGTTGGAATCATACAGTATGTAGCCTTTCAGATTGGCTTCTTTCACTTGTAATATGTATTTAAGATTCATCCGTGTCTTCATGGCTTGATAGCTCATTACTTTTTAGTGCTGAATAATATTGCATTGTCTGGATGTACCACAGCTTATTTATCCTCCTAAGGGACACCTTAGTTACTTAAAGTTTTGGCAGTTATGAATAAAGCTGCTATAAACATCTGTGTGCAGGTATTTGTGTAGAGATAAGTTTTCAGCTCCTTTGGGCAAATACCAAAGAGTACTATTTATAGATCATATGATAAGAATATGTTTCAATGAACTTCTTACCCGCAGATATAGTATTACTAAGAGGTGCCCTAGAACCTCAATATTCAAAGGGTGGTTCTCCAACCCAGCAGTCCCCAACCTTTTTGGCACCAGGGACTGGTGCTCCTATGAGATTCTAATGCCCAATGATCTGAGGTGGAGCAGAGGTGGTGATGCTAGCACTAGTGAGTGGCTGCAAATGCAGATGAGGCTTAGCTTGCTCTCCTGCCACTCACCTCTTGCTGTGTGGTCCAAGGAGTAGCGGGTGTGAGAGTGGGGGGATGGCGAGGAACCCCTGCTCCAACCAACATCCTGAGCATCATCTAGGAGCTTGTTAGAGATTTGGGACCTGATTCCCTAAACCATACCCATTCAATCTAAATCTGCATTTTGAGCAGATTCCCCAGGTAGTTTATACATGTTAACTTTGTTAAACACTGCCCTTAGAGAATTATTAGAGTTCTTAATGTAGAATTCTCTGCCTCTATTATTCAGCAGCAAGCCTACTTCTCCTCTGTAACCCTTATGCATTGTCATCAACATGGTATCTCCTAGTGATCACTTTTGCTTTTTACTTCTGAGACACTTTATACAACATAGGAGTTAGGAGTGCTTCAGGTCTGAGGCAGAATGGCAACTCTAGGTGGAGAGAATGGAGGGGTTGATAAGCTCTCAGATGTCCCCACTATTGCTATAAGCATTTGACATCTCTTTTGCTTAAGGCAGTATTGTTGAATCTGCACTCTGTAGAATGTTGATGTGCCTTGGAGGGTCCTTGCAGCTGCCCTTGAATGTCAAAGGCAGAGTGAAGGCTGACTGGACTCCAGATCCATAATGCCTCAATCTGGGTAGCTCCTTCTGTGCCCATCTGATATATTAGAGATCCATTTAAGCTTTCTTTGGAAAAAAGAAAAACAGTTTTTGCTAAATAAAAGCAAAAGTTAAAAATCTCTGGCTTGACACATAACCAGAAGCCATTAAGTTAATACAGTTCTCAGGAGAGGTAACATATTAACCCATTATCACTTATTGCTTCTGGGAAATATTCAGTTTATCGGATTGGTTACTGAGAGAGATCAGGGTGCTGAAAAGTTAGTCTAGAAAGTTAATTTTTAATGGTAAAAGGCATGGCAAGACTGACCAAACTTTAATAATGCGGAAACTGGATAATCAGAGAATTATTCGCAGGGGAAGCTAACAGTAAGAAATAGATTGATTAAGGGGACTGTGTGTGTGTGTGTGTGTGTGTGTGTGTGTGTGTGTGTGTGTGTGTGTACACAGATGTAGATAAGAACTAAATTTGTCTTGTCTTTGATTCAATAAACAGTATCTCATAGTACGTTCTTTTTAAAGAACCACAGCAGGAATTTTTCTTCAGGCTTACTGTTAGGAAAACACATCGTTTGCCAAAGTAACTGGTTTATTCTTATCTTATAGTCACTATGAATATTTCATCAGATTGTGTTTCCCACTTTTCTCTGCCTGCTATAAAGCTCATTGCCAAATATTTGACCTACCTCAGGCAGCGATGAAATAAAATTTGTATTATTGGCCAAGCTTTTCCTCAGCTTCATATTGTTTCACTACTATTTTCTCTCTGTTCCCTGGTCTTCCTTGTCCCACTCTTAAGCTGGTGCTATATATCACTTTAAATTTTTACTGTGCCTTATTTTATTACTGTTTATTTGTGAAGATTAATTATGTCACCACAATGAAAAAGGTGACTACGTCAAAGAAAATATTCTATGAAATAATTATTTTTAGAAACCATGTTTGCTTTTAATATGGAAATGGACATATAAAGAAAAAACAAGTTTGTGTGATTAAATAGGGGGTACTGTTCTATTCTTTGTGAATATGGGTCATGACTAATAATTGTGGGAGTTGTTTTAAAAGATTGGCTGTATTGGAGGTTGCAGCTTAAAATCAGCTGATGTCCCAAATCAGACACACGAATTCTATTAAGTTTAATTGGGAGCTGTATATGTAGTAATATATATTATTTATGAATTTATTTTTTATTTAGCATTTTAAATTAATATGTAAAATTATCTGTAACAGAAGGTATGAACCCAGCTTGACATCCTCTTCTTAGATATGAAAGGATCTAAGTATAAATTTATTTAGGAACGAAGAAGCAGGAGTGCAGGTCATTAGAATAGTGTTAATTGTGGTTTCAGTATTAGATTTTATAATCCCATACCAATTCAAACCCAGAATCAGGGCAAGAGTGGGGCTGCAGCTTATCCACAATATTTGCTCCTAGCCAGCACTCATCTACTTTTAATAACTTAATTGTTTTCGTTATATCATAAGGCTCTATATCAAAACCATAGGAGAAAACAAAATTAGCTCTGGCTTTTTATATATCAGCACTCAGTAAGAAGAAAGGATAGAATTATTATGTGAAATCATTTAAGCTTCTAGATTAGCCTTGTTCATTGGAAATATAATGTAAGCCACATATGTGAGCCGCAAAGGTAATTTTAGATTTTCTTGTAACCATTTTATAAAAGTAGAAGATATTTTATTTTACCCAAAATATATAAAACATCTTTATTTCAACATGAAATTAACATAAAATTATTAAATTGGATGCTTATTTCACAGCCTTTTTATTGTACTAAGTCTTTAACACCTGGTGTGTCACAGATATCGACAGTTGTAGCACATCTCAGTTTGAACTAACTTCATTTCACGTACTTAGTAGCCATGTGAAGCTAGTGGCTACTGTAATGGACAGAACAGTTCTAGACCATTATTCTGCTGCCTCAGTGGTAAACCCACACTATCTAGCAATATTTCTTTTCCGAAGGAGGTCCACAATGATTAAGTACTTTGTATAACAATTCGCAGTTTCATCTTTCACTGTAACTCTGAATTAGATATGTGATTTCAATGTTTATGTGGGCAAGCAACTCACATTCTAATATTCAGTTCCTTGGTCTCTTCAAATCAAACTCATTTCATCTCTCTTCGGCTTCCATCATCCTCTCTTAGGACAACACCATGGAATTTGCATTCAAATGAAACCATTATACTCCTAAAGTCTTATACTTCCGATGTGTCTCTCTCAGACCACAGCCTCCCATCCTTGCTACTTGGCCAGCCCCTCATCTCTGCTCTTTGGCCACATGGAGGGCACAGCCCTCAAACCCTCCATTTTTTCCTTTTAGCCCTTCTTTTCTGTCCCAGTCACATTTATTTACTAACAATGGTACAAGTTCAAAGAGCCAGGTCTAAGGATGGTCCGAGGAACATGTCTTGCAGAACTAAAAGTTGCCTCCAGAAATGTGATATTCCCTCAGAATGGGTGCTTTGCTGTGTTTTCTTTGTTTCCTCTTTACTAAGAGACCTGCCCCTATACTATTTTACTCCAAAGATGCTCAGATATACCTACATGCTAGGAAAAGCTCAACTTAGGGTTTATCTTCCATGTGTCTCCATACACTCTTGCTGTGTGATTTCATTAGCTCCATCGGTTTACATAGCATGCACCCTGCTAGCTTCAGTAATAGCATTTTCAGTCCTGTCATATCTCTTTAGCTCACATATTTCTTGTCTCTCATTTGGTTTCTCCAGATGTTGTTGCCTACGCCCAGCTCTTCTTGCATTTTCTCCCTTGCTTAATGTCTTTACTATCAAGGAGCTAGCCTTTGACAACTTTATTCCTTCACCCTGACCTTGTGCCTTATTACCAGTTTCAACTCCCTCTCTATCAGGATGAAGTCCCACATGAGAAGTCTGAGTTATCTTTCCTTCCTGCCAATTTCTGCTGGGATTTCCTCAAAAGGAAGAGGAAACGAGATCTTGATCCCTTCTTTTGTAGTCAGTTCCTTGTTCTTTTGCAAAGTTTCCTTACTAGTTTCCAGTAAATCTTTTTTTCTTTTTCTTTCTTTCTTTTTTTTTTTTTTTTTTGCAAGGCAACCCTTGGTTGACCTCACAGATTGCAAGGACCTTGTCAGCTTACAATCCCTTATTTTTTATTTTTTATGCCTACAGCACCTGGTCTTCCTAGGTGTTCTCCCATCCAAGTACTAACCAGGTCCGACCCTGCTTAGCTTTCGAGATCAGACAGGATCAGGCTTGTACAGGGTGGCATGGCTGTAGACCTCATTTCCAGTAAATCTTGAGTTGCTCTATATGCCAAAGAGTGGGGCAGTCAGCAATTTTGTCAATGCCAAAAGTTTATTTCTTTGGGCTGATCGATTTACCTACCAGTGTTCTTTTTATCACAGTTGATTAAAATTTTTATTCTCTGTTCTTGGAAACTATACACTGTATAGTATACACTATATTGTCCATAAGTGGGTATGACTTATATTCAGATGGATTTGAGTATTATTTGACATTTGGTTTTTCTTATTGAATTAAAATAAATATTCTAAAATAAGATACAGGGTCTTATCTCAAAGAAAATATGTGAATATGATGTCCTGCCTTCTAAGTGACTATTATATTTTACTTTTCATATTTATGTACACTGAGGAATGGATAAAGTGTCACCTGCAGTTAACCACAAGGATGCATTTTATCTAATAGCTCTAGTAGAGAATTTAGAGCATTCCCCTGAACCACAATCAAGTGGTGTCACTCCCCATGTGTGTAGTAAAACAATGTAACCGTAAGACGAAGAAAGAACAGAAATCCCTGTAGCATTTCCTCCTAGAGTTTATAAAGGCAAAGAAAAAGTGGAATTCTCTAAAACTGTCACCAATGAAAAATCTGAGCTTAATTCTTTTTAGTAAAGAAAAGGAGAAGAACGCTAATCTTGTTTTCTAGACACTCAACTCTCTTTCCTAGGCTTTTTTACTTCACATTTTTGCCTGAGAGTCTCTTAAAGAGAAAATCATATTTCAAAGTGACTCTTCAGTGATACAAACACAATCCTGAATACATCAGTGTCACAGTAATTGTGTTCAAAATTAACGATAAGCTGAGCATGCACTGAATGCCTTTCCTCAAAATGGCATTAATACTCATAAGGCACACAATTTTAGCGACACATTCACTGGTATTTTATCTACAACTATGACAAGACAACCATGTTAAATAGAAATATAAAAAGATATATAAATGATAAAAATAGGAAACAGAGACTTTTCTTAAACATTTATGAGTATCAGAAATGTTCCATGAAAATTTAGATTCAGCTCTCTTTTGCTTTTAGTTAAATATCAAATCAATGGGATAAGCATTTCATTACTGACTGGTGGATTTTTATATCACAGATTAGTGTTTCCTCTTCCCTAGTTGCCAGGTCCATACTACCAGACTTGTTAAAGGTCAGCCAGCCAACCTGGAACTCATATTTCATTGAGCACATTTTCTCTTCCGAATTGCATATCACTCTACACAATGTGGATAAAGAGCATGTTAATGCTATTGTAAGATAAACCCCATTGTTACCTTAAAGTTGACTGATAAAGTAGAATAAGCAATTCATTTAAGAGTGTATTAAGGCCTATTTTATCAAAGATCAGATTCTTTGGATTAAACATAACTGAACTTGAATCAGAGCTCTACCTGTCCCTTGTTCTGTGAATTTAAATGTGTTATTTGCTTCTTCTCTTTAGAAAGTGAAGAAAAAACACTAAACTTTGATGCCAGCTGACCACTGCTGTGGACTGAATGTTTGTGCCCCCTCAAAAGTCGTATGTTGAAATCCTAACCCTCAAATAGTAACGATATTAGGAGATGGAGCTTTTGGGAGCAAGTTAGGTCATAAAGGTGAAGGCCTCATGAACGGGATTAGTGACCTTATAAAAGAGATCTCAGAGAGCTTGATAATGTTAGGACATAGCAAGTAGGAACCAGAAAGCAGTACCTCACCAGACACTGAATGTTCCTGTGCCTTAATCTTGGACTGCCCAGACTCCAGAACTGTGAGAAATAAATGTCTGTTATTTATAAGCCACTTAGATAATGGCATTTTTTTATAGCAGTATGGAGGGTAGAGATAACTGCTTATAAAATTTTTTCACACTGTAACCAAGGTGCTTTTTAAAAATAAAAATCAGATTTTTATTGGCTTGTTTAGAACACATCAGTTAGTTTTCATCACACTTAGAAAAAATCTGACCCCTTCCCCTAATCCTCAGAGCCCTCTGATCTGACCTGGTACCTTCCAAACTTCTCATCTACCACTCTCCCTGTCAGTGACCATATCTTAGACTTCTTACCTCATTCTCACCATTTGTCAATCACAGGAGGCTCATGCCTGCTTTGGGCAGCTTTTTACACAGCCTATGCGTGCCTGAGGCCTTCTTGTGTTTCACTTGGCTAGTCCTCCTTTCCAGGTCACAGCTAAACCAAGCCTGGGCAACTCCATGGTGACACTGACTGCCACTGCCTAGCATCAAATATTTTCATTAAATGATTAACACAAAGATTATTATCGGTCCCTCTCCACTAAAATGTAAGCTTCATGAGAGTAGATGCTTTTAAAATGAATTGTCATATACCCAGCAGCTAGCAGTACCCAGTGCAAGGTTGGTCTTTGATAATAGTAAACTCTTTTTGATCACATCAGTGAATTAATATATACTATGAACAAGATGCAGTGTTAGTTCAAGGAACTAAAAACTCTACCATAAAATCCGTGTCTTCAGAAATGTTCAGTATAATGAGGAAGTCAACAACAACAAAAATGTTAAATTTTAAATGATGAATTAAATTTCAAAATAGAGTTTTGACACATTCCTTGAAATCAAAGTATATGAACAGAACATAAGATTATATGCAGACATAATTTCAGGCTGAGGTAATCAGAAAAATTGTCAAATAATATATGTTAGTTATTACCAAAATAACTAATGGACCATAATGTCTTTGCTTTAAAAAAATCTAATCTATTAAAGTCCAGGATAATTACAGAGCAGAACAGAGCAATTCGGGAATCTGGGGCTTGGTATCTTGGCTTAAATTCCAACTCTGCCACTTGATAGCTAGGTGACATTGAACAAGTACTTAACCATTTTTGTGCCTCAGCTGTCTCATCTGTAAATTAGGAATGATTATTGTAAAACTAAATCATATGCTATTATGAATCAATATTAATAAAGCACTTAATACCTGTGACATAGTAAGAGCTTTCTAAAGTTAGATAAAAATAAATAAAAACATTCAACCTCGAGATATCCAGAAATCACCCAAGTGGTACACTTGAATCTTACTGGTTCTATTTTAACTCTGGCTGAAATGATGTGACTGTGATCAGAACAGCGTTTAGAGTGGGTCATCTGAAATTCTGAGTGTAGTGTAGAGAGTGACTGAGCAGTATTTGGGACATGTGAGCTGATCAGTGGGAAATTTAGGATCAGGATATGATGTAGAATGGCACTATTTGAAACCAAGGAAGGTAAAGAGTGTAAGAAGTTCACAAGGTAGTTTTGGGAACAATAAGTGATGGCTACCACTGACCATTCCTCAGAGCCTGGGCAAGCAGAATCCCATCATAACTCTATCATCACTACTGTGATGAGATCCCTGAAACTACTTTGGTCAGACATAATCCAACAGCTTAGACTTCACAACCAAGGGCCTCCTAGCCTATGAATTAGACACCGTTCACACTATGGTTTTCCTGGCATAGATCCATGTTATGAGGGAAAATTTGAGAAGAATTCCCCAGTTTCTTAGATTAGGGAACTGGCCCCTGTCTGCTCCCCATCACTGATGACACCCCAACTCCAGGGAACTTGTTAAAAAGTAACTATTTTACTTTTGCCAGAACTTTGTCAGAGCAATAAATTTTTGTGCTAAGTATGTTTGAGAATACTTAGAAATAAAATAGGAGTGTTGATGAGAAGACTATCTGGAATACAGTATATAAATTCTTATGTGCTGGAAGATACACTAGCAAGTAAATTGTGCAATCAGTTTAATAAATATTTGCTAAGTTCCTATATAAATAACTTGATTTTCCAAGGGTCACAGAGAGTTCTCATGGGAATGTATAATGGGATAAAAATGGATCCATAGAAATGGAACATAAAATTAATTAAAATAATTATCCATGAAAGTAACTTAGCTGACTTAGCAAGTCAGAACTATACCCCACAAACAAATGCCTTAGTTCTTTTAAGGACTTTATTCTCCAATAATAGTGGCCTAAAGCCCTAAATAAAATTTGGTTAAAAAGTAACGCAAATTACTTTTTTGTTTGTTTAAAAAGTACTCTTAAATTGAATGTTACAAACTATTTTGGAAAAAAAAATAAAACTGTTTTCAAAATTGGCAAAATTTTTATTCTGAAGTTAAGACTTTTCATCAAATAGTTTACATTGCTATTTTAGATGTTTGCTTTTGAAAATGAGTTTGTTCTCTTTACATGCTATAAAGTAATATGATCCCAAATTAAATTAAGTTACTTCTTTTTCTCTTTAGTTTTAAAATTTAAAACTCTTGATATTTATTATAATTTCTCCTTCATAGGGAATTGTCACTGCACAGTACCCAGTAGATGAAGAGCCAAATATGGTGTGGGAGTGTCTGGGCAGAGTTTGGGCTGGGTCCAGGAAGAGTTCAAGCCCAGAGCAAAAGCCCTGCCTCACAAGGCTGACAGAGGGAAACGATTAAGCTTCTTATGTCTGCAGTGATTTCTGACACTAGCTACCTGGAGTTGGGTCATACTTCATGTAGAGGACACAGTCCTCTACAAAACTACTCTCACTTCAGACACCAGCCCCAAGTTCAGACACCAGCCTAGGCTATCTTCACTTCTGACAAGATAGCTAGAAATTTGGGAGTTCCCACTACCTTTTATGTTTGATAATTCACTAGAATGACTCATAGAACTTAGGAGAGTGCTATACTTACCATTACAGTTTTATCATAGCAAAAGACTATATAAATCAGAACCAGCCAAAAGGAGCTATATATAGGATGGGATCTGGGGGGTAGACAAATTTGAAGCTTTCATTTTCTCTCTCTCTGGAGTATTTGATGACAATTACCTGCTTGGGCACTTCCATTTGTGATAATATTCCAGAGAATGCCAATCAGGGAAACTCACCTATGCTCAGTATCCATAATTTTATTGGAGCTTCATTACATAGGCATGATAGACACAGAGTGCAATGCCCCAAACCTCTAATCACATGGTTAATCTTTCTGGTCATACCTTCCTGGTAATCTCATTGGAATAGACTATCTAGGGGCTCACCATCAGTCCATGAATCACCTTGCTAACATCAAATATCCAGTATGGTCCCAGGGACCCAGTATGAATACAAAGAGACTCCTCTTACTTGGGAAGTCACAAGAACTTAAGACATCCTCCTAGGAACTGGCAACAGAGATCAGTCAAATTCTTTATTACATAGTCCTACACAATTAAAAGTCTCTGAGCTTTTGAATAACGGGTTCAATATTTTGATGGTCTCTTCTTGTTTCTCTTACTAATCGCCTATATCCCTCTTTTTCTGACTTTTGCCTTCTTCTCTAAGTTTCTTAGTTGTGACATCTAATTCGTTTTCTTCCTCCAAGACTCGGAAACCAGGAAGACAACTAGATAATACAATGAATGACACTTACTAAAAAGCACTGCCCCATAGGTGCCATTCTAAGTGTTCCACACATGTCTATTTGGTAATCATCACAATGATCTTATGATATACATATCTTTACTACCCCTGTGTCATAATCAGATTTGCTGTATATATCAGAAAATTAAAACAAAACTAGTAACAATAACAAGTATGGCTTAAATGCATAAGAGTTTATGTTTTCCTGGAGAAAAGGTACAGAGGTTGGTGGTCCAGGACTGGGATAGCGAGTAACTCTGTGGTATAGAGAACATATTCTTCCTATGTTACTTTTCTACCATCTGCTGTTCTTCATCATGCAGACCATGATGGCTGCTCCAGTTCCAGACAGCACTACTGCATTCTAGGCATTGGGTTGGGAGATGTAGATGACTTAAAAACAATTTTCCAAACGGCTATACAGCACATATGCAGATTTCTGATTTACAAAAGAATAGTCACAATACTACACCTAGTCACAAGGGAATGAGAACCAAAACTGTCTACTCACACATTCAGCCTGAACAATGGGAACAAAAATCATTCCTTACTATACATTGACATGATCTTTCTGTTCTTCTGTCTTCACTAGCACTTTTTTTTTAACTCTTCCAGAACTTCCCAAACAAATGATTTGATTATTATATAGGAACTTCCCTAAAGACCCTTAGTTCTTCTATGGAAAGTATCAAGAAACAATGTGCACCATAAGATTCTTCTTTTAATTCCTCTCCTCAAAGTTTTAGTCTTCCTGTTTCCATCAACCCAGGACTGTTGTGTCTTGACTTATACCCAATCGTAATCAAACCCCTGATATGAAAAACTTGCCTTAAATCACATTTCTAATTCTTTTTGAGATGGTATTCACCCTTACCATGTAAGGTAATTCAGCGCTGCCCTACCATTTTTCTGTCTATCTATCTGTCTATCTATCTATCTATCTATCTATCTATCTATCTATCTATCTATCTATCATCTATTTATCATCATCATCTATTAATATCTATCTCTCATCTATCTATATTTGATTTTTGTGTTGATGATATTTGAGAAGCCAACTATTGTCAAGAGGCTTGGAAATATAGTCTTAACTTGGGTGTATGACTAATCTACATAAAATTGTGGTTTTGTTACTGAGGAGCAAGAGGATACAAGTGCTGGGCTAGATAACTAACATTCTCTACCACTGAAACACCTCATTTTGCAGAACATTAGCTTGAAATACACAAGTAACTGAACTAATGCCTTCCATTGAATAAATAGTTCACTTGTAGAAAAATCTGTTTTCATAGGCATAGATTTGTCAATGTATTCTAAGGGTAATATCTATGTATAGTAGTATATTGTATGTTGATTCAACTAATGGTAATTATTGTCTTGGAAATGGTAAAAATATAGGGGAAGTCTAAAGGAGAATAACTGCACTGGACTTTTAGAGACAAGTTAATCTCATTTAGAAAAATAAGATCTTTCAGAATTAGATGTACTTTACTCAATATAAATTAACCAGAGTACTAGAAGGTAAAATTTATACAAAGAAGGAGAAATAAAAAATTTAAGACCTTAATTTTATTTTGAAGAGACATGTAAAGATAGATTAAAGGTCTTGGGTGGGAGTCCAACATAGTGTTAGCAGTATGGGTGCCTGATTAAGAAAGTGAATTCACAGAACACTCATAATTGTGTCTTCTATAATGCTACTGAGAGTTTATGTCCTCCCTCTTTATAAAAACTGTGTGTTGTGAGTGCTATAAGTGTGTGTGAACCTCATTAAATGCGAACCTCTGTTGAGAGTAATATTTATGTTTCTTTCCCAGTAATTAAAAATAAAACAATACAAGTAAAGTTCATAAAGTCTAGAGAACATATTAAGTGTTTCCACTCCCAATTGCTTCTAGTATCTATTAAGATTCCAAAATATTCCCTCCTTTTAATAATAAGCAGGTTAAAATTAAACTTTTCAGTGATAAGAAGATATTCCCATGGTAGGTTTGTATACCCCAAATTCTGCTAAAACTATGGTATGGTAGCTTAGTTAAAAAAAAAAAAAAGAACATAAGTCACTTTCCATGTAATTAAAGAATTTCTAGACTTGAAAGAATGTGTTAAAAATCCAGTGGGAATATGTAGGAACTCTAGTGAGCAGGCCTAAGCCTTGGAGAAGGCTACAAAACTTCCAGTTCCACAGTTACAAAATAAGGCAGGAGAATGTGACTTTTTAGCAATGCCCTCCTTCAAAGGCACTGACACATACATATTGATCAATATATAGAATATGTTTTCTTTAAAATTTATATATGTGTGTTTGTGTGTATACACACACACAAATATATGTTAGTGTGATGTTTACTTAAGAGAAAGTTGAAGTTATAAAACAAACTCTTGACCAGGTCATATCTAGCTATGAGTATGAGATGTAGTTAATCTAGGTTAAGACTGTTCCTTTCCAAGCTCCCAAAATGAAAAAAAAATTGAAAATGCACTTTTCTTCATGAGTATATGAGATCATTATTATTGAATTAATAGAAACTTCTACTCTTACTACAAACTACAAAGCACCCAGTGCATAATGCAAACAATGGAAGGGTTTTTAGCCATTATAAAATTTACTTTGTGTGTGCTGTTTTGAATTTAGTGTTTTTAATTTTGTCAAATTCTTTACCAAAATATTTTTAAGTCTTTGACAAAAACACTTATATTCAAAGTGTAAACCAAAGACACAAAGGCCAAGAACCACATGTGGAAATGTAAAACACATAGCTTAAAAAAAAATTTAAAAGAATACCTATGATACTGAGTCTGATCATAACTTTAACTTTTTCATTACTAATACATCTATAGTTTATCATATAATGAGATATGAAAAACAAGAACTGAATTACTGGAATTCTAAAATCGGTTTGAAGATCACTTTTATATATTTATACCAACACATTATATTTGTTTTTTATCCATAAAATGTTGTTAAAAATGAACTATTATAGTCAGAAATCTGGACCAAAAATTTATCTTTGGCATGTTTTTGAGACGAGTCTATTACATACTTTACATACATTCATGCTAGAATTATTTATTTTGTCATATGTTTTTAATATTTTTAGAATATGTTAGTGACTGATTTTAGAAAAAAAGAGAAAATTATTCTATCCATTGCTATTTTCTATAAAATGATCTGTAAAATGAATTCAATATTTTCTTGACTAAAAAACGAAATAATAGGATTTTAGTCAAATAAAACAACAAAAACAACAACGTAAACATCTTAACTAGCTTACAGAAACCTTCAGTTGGTTCATACATATGTAGAGATTTTGCTTAGAGAATGTTAGAGAAAATGGTGCCGTAAAGAATTCAGAAGTTCATCCCTTTATAAAAGCAACAAAAATCCTGGCAAAAACTGTCAGAATCAACATTCTTAGAAATCTGGAATCTAACTAATAGCTTGCAGCAACCAGTAGAATGCTTAAATTAAGAAAATCAAATGTTTGAATCTCACTAAGAACACAGAGCTTCATGGTGTTTTTACCCTGGTCCCATTCCCTACTCACCACCTTGGCAGTGACCTTGAAAATAACAGCCCACATTCTTGGTACAGATGCCAGTACAAGAGGGTGCAGAATGGACCTTATTGGCAATGAACTGTGGTTGAGTTTTTTTAACTTGTATGGGGCTCCCTGGAGGACTGGCTATAAAGGCAATGTTTGTCAAAAACATTTACATGTAAATGTATTACTTGCTGCTGCCTGGGATAGTGGATGAAAGTTGAAGTTAAACAAACAAACAAACAAACGAACAAAAAACTAAGCAAAGAGCTTAGGAGGTAAATGTGGGGAAAGAAATGTTGTGAGGAATAAGAACTTAAAAAATCTCTGACATATTCCTAGGGACCTATAAGGCTATACACATGCCCAGAGCTGTGCACTTATTTGGTTATGAAAGACCAGAGATGGCTCTGTGCTCACACCTCTGGCTGAGCTTCAAGCCCTGTATAAGTGGGAAGTGAAGGCTGAGGCAGGGTACAAACTGCCTGGCTGAGTGTTAAAGTCATGCCTCAGGATGCAGAGTGGATCTATAAACACTGTCTAATTACTAGCTGACCACTAAATGAACAGCAGGGAGACTTCAGTGACCAAACATGACAAAGAATAGACTTTATAAAATTAGCTCATAAAAATAACTAAACAAAATCAATAGCTACAATAAGTAGCAGAAAATAAACCCTGAGGAGGAGAGAGAATCTGATTTCCAGAGTTGCCACATTATAATATTTTAAATACCCAATTTTCAAAAAAAAAAAAGGTATATGAGGAATACAAAGAAACGATAAAGAATGTTCAATACACAGGAAAGGAACAATTAACAAAAACTCTCTCTGAGGAAGCCCAGATGTTGAACTTCATACACAAAGACTTTGTCATCTATTTTAAATTTGTCCAACTAGATAAAGGAAACTATGCCCAAAGAACTAAAGGAGATCATGAAAATGATGTCTCATCGAATAGAGACCATCAGTGAAGAGATAGAAATTATAAACAGAACCAAATAGAAATTCTGAAATTGAAAACTACAATAGTTAAAATGAAAAAAATCACTAGAAGGGCTCAACAGTAGAACTGAACAGACAAAGGAAAGAATCAGTGAGCTTGAAGATAAATAAATTGAGACTGTCTAGTCCGAGTAACATAAAGAAAAAAATAACGAAGAAGAATAAACAAAGCCTATGAGACCTGAGAGATACTATCAAGCATGTGAACGTAGGTATGATGGGAATCCCAAAAGAAGAGAGAAGTAGAGTAGAATAAATATTTGAAGTCATGGTGGAAAACAAAGACATATCATACTCAAACTATCAAAAACCAAAAACAGAATCTTGAAAACAACCAGAAAGAAGCAACATGTCACATACAAGGGAGGAATCCTCAAAAAGAGAATATCAAATTTTGCATCAGAAACCATGGAGCCAGAAGGCAGGGGATGATACATTCGAAGCGCTAAAAGAAAGAAAAAATCTGTCAACCAAGAATTCTATATCTGTTAAAAATTATCCTTTAAAATTAAAGGAGAAATTAAGGTTTCCAGATACACGAAGACAACAAAATGACAATTTATTGCTAGTAGCCCTACAAAAAGTGTTAAAAGGAGTTCTTCAGGCAGAAATAGAATAATAATACACAGTAACTCAAATCTACATGGAGAAATAACACCAATAATGTTATTTTATATTTACATATGTAAATATAAAAGTCAGTATTAATGTATTTTTGGTTTATAATTTGTATTTTCTCTATCTACATTTAAAAGATATTGCATAAAATAATTATTGTAAATCTATGTTAATGGACACACTATGTGTAAAGAAATAATTTGTGACAATAACAAAGAGAGAGATCAAACTATATGGGAACAGTTTGTTTTTATACTATCTAAACTAAGTTGGTATTAATTTAAACTTGATTGTTATAAATTGAAGGTTAATATAATCCTCAAGGCAACCAATAAGAAAATAACTCACAAATATATAGTAAAAGAAAAGAAAAAGGAATTAAAATGGTACACAAGAAAATGGTACACCAAAAAATATCATTTAATGCAAAGAAGGCAATAATGGAGAATTCAAAAAACAAAGAAATGTGTCAAAGAATGAGACATAGAAAATAAGCAGAAAAATGGCAGAAGTAAATCCTCCCCTGTAAATAATCACATCAAATTGGAATGAATTAAACTCTAATTAAAAAGCAAAGATATGCAAAATGGATATAGTAAAACAATCTGGTATTATCAATACTTTCATTTTAAAGGCACAATAAATGGACTTTAAGATAAAATAGATGTAAAAGATAAAATAGATTTAATAGATTTTAAGATAAAAAATTTTTATGAGACATAGAGGGACATATTATGATAGAAGTCTTATCTCTCAAGGAGATTTAACAATTATAAATGTTTATTCACCTAACAGAGCTCCAAATCCAAAAACAAAAACTGATGTAATGAAGGGAGAAATAGTTTAATAACAATAGTTAGAAACTTCAATTCTCCACTTTAAATAATGGTTAGAACAACTAGAGAGAAGATCAGCAAAGAAATAGAAACTTGAACAACTATAAACAAATAAAATTCATCAGACATTGATAGAATGCTCTATCACTAAAAGCAGAGTACACATCCTTTTCACATGCACATAGAATATTCTCTAGAATAAACCATATTTTAAACCACCAAAAAGTTTTGATAAATCTAAAATAATCTTAATCATGAAAACTATATCCTCTAACCACAATGAAATGAAATTAAAAATCAATTACAGAAGGAAATTTGGAAAATCCATAAATATGTGGAAATTTAACAATACATTTCTAAACAATCAAGGGTCAAAGAGGAAAACACAAGAGATATTTAAAAACTTTGAGATGCATGGAAGAAAAACCACAATTTACCAAAACTTATGGGATGCAACAAAAGCCATGCTCAATAGAAAATCTATCACTGTAAACACCTATGCTATAAGAGAAGATCCTAAGTCAATAACTTAATCATTTACCTTAAGAAACTAGAAAAAGAGGAACAAACTAAACCTAAAAGCAGCAGAAGGAAAGAAATAAAAAAAAAATTGGAGTGGAGATAAGTGAAATAGTGAATAGAAAGAGTAAAGGAAATCAATAAAATCAAAAGTTGGTTCTTTGAAAAGATCAACAAAATTGACAAACTTTAGCTAGACTACCAAGAAAAAAAGAGAGATTATGCAAATTATTAAATTCAAGAAAGATACCAAAGCCAGACAAGACATCACAAGATGAACAATGACTACTAATAACCCTTATATATTTTCAAAAATCTTCAACAAAATGCTAGCAACCTGAATTCAGCAGCATATTAGAATTATACATCATGCCCATGTGTTATTTATCTCCTGAATTTAAGGGATGTGAAAAAGAAATAAAAGGCATTCAGATTGGAAAGAAGTAAAACTACTTCAATTCGTATGTGACATAATTGTATGCATAGAAAACTAAAGAATACACACACACACACACACACACACACACAGTTAAAAGAGTTCAGCAAGGTTGTAGGATACAAACTCAATATACAAAATGTAATTGTATTTCTATATACTGTATACTAGCAATAACCAATCCAAAAATGAAATTAAGAAAACATTACATTTATAGTAGCACTAAAAAGAATAAAACACTTAGGAATAAATTTAAATGAGGAATTACAGACATGTACACTGAAAACTACAAAGTAGAACTGAAAGGGATTAAAAAGACCTTAAAAATAGAAACAAGTCTCATTTTTATGGATTAAAGACAATATTATTAAGATGGCAATACTCAAATTTTATCTATAGACAATACAATCTCTATCAAAATTGCAGTGCCAAGACCATCCAAAGAGGAGAGAACTATTAAAAAATGGTGCAGAGACAATTGGATATCCATATGCAAAAGAATGAAATTGGATCTTTACCTCACACTGTACAAAAATTAACATAAAATGGATCAAAGACCTAAATGTATTAGCTAAAATCTTAAAATTCTTACAAGAAAACATAGCTTCAAATCTTTCTGACCTTAGATTATGCATGGTTACATAAATATAACACCGAAAGCACATGCAATAAAAGAAAAAGTGAATATACCACTTTATTAAAATTAAACACTTTGGGCATCAAAGGACATTATTAAGAAAGTGAAATGACTACCCTTATAATAGGAGTAAATATTTTCAAATTATATACCTTCTAAGGGTGTAGTATTTAGAATACATAAAGAACTCTTACAACTCACCAACAAAAAGGCAAACAACCTAACTATAAAATGAGCAAAAAACTTCAACAGATACTTCTCCTAGGAAGTTTTACAAATGGCCAATATCACATGAAAAGATGCTCTACATCATTAGTCATTAGGGAAATGCAAATCAAAACCACAGTGAGCTACCATTTCACACCCAACAGGATGGGTGTAATCAAAAAACAGAAAATAATAAGTATTGGTTAGGATATGGAGAGATTGAAACCTTCATACTTTGCTGGTAGGAATGTAAAATAATGCCTCCACTGTGGGAAACAGTTTGGCAGTTCCTCAATAAGTTAAACATGGAGTTACCATGTAACCCAGCAATTTCAGAAGAATTGAAATCATGTATTTAAGCAAATACTTGTATATGAATATTTATAGCAACACTATTCACAACTGCCAAAATGTATAAACAATTCAAATGTCCATTAAGTGATGAATGGATAAAAAAAAAAAGTGTAGTTTATCTATACTATAGGATATATTTAGCCATACAAAGGAATGAATTACTGATACATGCTACAACATGGATGAACCTTGAAAACTTTTACTTGTGTAAGTGAAAGAAGCTAGACACAAAAGGCCACATGTCCTTAGGTTTTGTTTATATGAAAGATTCAAAATAAGCATATCCAGAGATAGGGACATTTAGACAATAGGCAAGTCCCAAGAGACAGAAAGTAGCTGCCAGGGGCTAGGAGAAGAAGGAAAAGGGAATTATGGCTTAACATGTATGTGGTTTCTTTTGGAGATCATGGAAATTATCTGGAATTAGATAGTAGTGATGATTGCACAACATTTTGTAAACCACTGAAATGGTATACTTTAAAATGGTTCATATGGTGAATTTAAGTTATGTTAATTTTATACCAATTTTTAAAAAACTATTCTACTTAGAAGAAAGACCTTCACTTCAGGCTTTCCATCTCTTTTCCAGGTCCAAGGCCCTCATAGCTTCCTCCTCTGAATAGTTTCCATTTAGATTCTACTAATAACTTTTGAGAAACAAACTGCTTTTCCAAACATCATTCTACTAAAATTCAAGGAAGTGAGAGTTTTGTGTTTTGCTTTGAATCAGTGTGAGCTATATTGTAAAGATGAAGTACATTTGAATAGTCCTGAGTAAATTACTGTAAAATAGTGACCTTATTGGTGATTAAGTGCAGGGGAAATAATGAACTACTAACATGGGATCCATGTAAGCTGCTCTTCATGATAGCTTTCAGACTAGCTATTTATATACTGTAACTTCCTCAAGGTTTCTCTCTTTTAGTGAGAGATTTTTTTCATCTTCTGATTAAAGTACTCCACCTGACAAACATTCATAAAATGCATGTGCCTGTGACTTCTCCCAAACACCCTCCTTTTTGCAATGTTGATGGGACCCTGTCATTCTCTAGTCGGCTATGCTCAAAAGCTACATGCCAAATCAATGGTCATGTGAATTTTAGATACCGTGCCACGGTATTCACAGTAGTACTGTGAGCACTTTATCCTAGGTGACTTCCAGATCCCCAGATCTCATGTTTGTTGAGCTGACTCTGCTTTAGCTCCCTTCTAATGGGACGAATTCCTCTGTTTGCCTTTCCTTTCTCATTTTATTTCTCTATTCTCTTTACGCCCTCTCATATGCCAAAAAATTCTGCATTTTTTTCTCTAGTGAGACACAGTTGTCACTATTTGAAGTAGAATTCTAATAATAGTGTAAATTCATACTGTATTTTTCTCAATCACTAGAAAAAGAAATGATTATAAAATTAGTGTAAAATATTCTAGTCACCATAGATGTAAACTTCACTTTTTATACCAAACGGCCATAGTGTTTTCTTTTACTCTACCTGCCATTCTCTCAAAAAGAATGTGTATTTTGGATTCCACAAGGAAATTTATTGAGACATTAAGGAGCAGATGATATTTTATAGTATTTGAACTTGGACTTACTTTTTGTTAACAAGAAAAAAGTAACATAAATATAAATTCCTCTTAAAATTATTTATAAAGACATATGTTTGATTAAAAATCCAGTTTATATTTATTAATAAGAATAACAAAGTTAAATGTTGTATGAATATGTAGTCTTAAGCAATTAATGAGCTATTTGGGAAATAAATAATATTTTTAAATTAAATATTCCCTTTTAGAACTAGTTTAATATTCTCTCTTATTACCTAAAGGAGGGAATCCCAGATTTTTGCTGAAAACATCTAGGGACTAGATTTCTGCTTGATATTAAACATAGTAATAAAAATATATTTAAAAATTTTTCTATATATGTTTTTATTTAAAGGAACTGCATCGCATACTTGTTTCTAATATTCTGCACTTCCTACTGCAGTTATAGGAATGTTAACAGTAAACAGTTATGTGTAAACTCAGAGAAAGCAAGATCTGTAATTGACTTAAGATCTATATATGTTATTCTAAATTATATTCTACTGGTTCTTCATTAAATACTGCATTTGTGATTATTTGCACATAAATTATCTACATTGTCTTTTGTCTGAAATTCTCAGTTTCACAGCACTTATGGTCTTGGTAGCCTGGGATCATCATAGTAGTGGAATTACTCCATGAAGGGAATGTAGGTCAGATAATACAGTGTGATTGCATAAATGTGAATGGATTTCCCCTTGCTTTTGATTGTCGATTTTGCTAGCCAAGACATTTGAGAAATATTTTACAGTGGTTAAAAGTATGTGCAAATATTCTCCTTCATCAACATATTTATAAACATTCTCAATTCCTTTAATAATAATATTGACTTCCACTGATAAATCCTTATTACTTATAATTGATTTAACTAAAACTTTATCAATTTGTAATTGAACTCAATTTGTAATTGACTTAACTTTGTTTTCTAAGCACTCCTAAAGTATGAAAGAGTGATTTCTAAGGGTTTTATTTGTACAGTAATTTAGATTAGTCACTAGACCATAAACTATTTGAGATGATCTTAGACATCTTCTTATTCTCTCTGTTTCCCACAATTGGCAGTCAGCATTTGCTGAAGAGAAGTGAAACATTTTATAATCACTACATATTATATGTTTGACATGAATAAATTTTCATATGTTAGAACTGCTTAAAATTGTGTTCAAAATGAAATTCTATCTTTGTGTCACAAAGAGTTATGCAATTTGCTTTTTAAAGATTATCTTAATGAACCAATATTCCGTCATGTCACAGCTGAGCACGGAAAATTCACTCCTTTAAGTTACAGCACTGCTAATTCCCTGACCAGCTTGTCTAGGAAAGGGGAATTCTTTTAAGTCTAACGCTGTGCTGTAAACACATTCCTGTTTATTCCAGCTAATGAGAAACAGGCTGTCTGGAAATGTGTCTCTGGGGAAAATACTGAGGAAATCGTTAGAATATAAAACGCTCTGGATTGATTGAAAAGATAACATTTGGTAACACATAAGCAAAATGTAATATCAAGCTGAAAAGAAGGCAAATCAGATATAAAATTTACTTGGATGTCTCAACTTCAGCTTTGGACAGAGCAAGGAAAGATAGTGAGTTTTGTACGTATGCAGTCTTCTCTTTCCTCTTCCCCTGCAGTTTTATTTTTGCCTCCCCCTCACTCATTTCCCCAGTTTTGCTCTCCCACTGGGATTCCTTCTCTGGTCTTATCTCTCCTTGGGGTCAGCCAGGCTGTCTCTTCTTCTTTCTATTCTGTTTTAAGGTGTCTAATAGTTTATAGTCTTTTAATCTTATGGCTCTTCCTGTAGACAGTTTTGAAGCTTCTGTAGCTGCATTAGATCCTTTATTTGAAAAGCACGAACTTTCGAATAATAGTCTTCATTATTGGAAAGTTTTGCCAGGTTACATATTACTGAGCATTGATTTTTATTTCCCCTTGGAGAATACTTTTAGCCAAAATATAAATTATTTTGCTTAGGGTAGAATATGACTTTTCATCAAACTCCTGAACAAATCTCTCTTCTCTGTAATCTTCAACTTCTTGAAAAGACATGGTATACTTTCTGGTCATTAGTTTATGTGTGGTGTGTATGGAAGTGGAACTCCCATTTCAAATACATTTACTAATTCATTCTAAATTTGTTTCTGTCATCCATCACTGAATGTTTGATTGTTTTCCTGATGCTACCAAATGAGCAGTATTGGCAGTGCCTCCACATTAATCAGATAATCTTGCTCTAGAAACATTTATGGGTTATTTTTCTGTGGGAAGTTAAGAAAGTCTATAGCAAACTTATTTTAAATGATATTATTATGTATTTACCTCTAGTAAAAAATGTCATGTAGTATGATACAAAATTTTCACTAATTTAAGATTTTTCCATTTGTTAACTGAAGAACATATGATTTTGGAGCTATCTCATATGGTACTCAGGGTGTAGATCATATAGAGAACTGGAGTGTAGAAAAATAACTTGGTCCCCTCCTTGGAACATTACTACTACAGCTACTACTACAACCACTACTACTATTATAATTTCACATTTCACACTTTCTTTTTTCATAGCTTCCGTTACTCCCAAAATAGTAACGAAAGAAAACCAGACCTGCATTTGTGAACATTTTAATGCTTGATCTCATTTACAATTCACAATTGCTTAGTGATAAAGGTACAGCAGATAATATCAGTGATATTTCAATGGAGGCTCTAAGAGGTTAAATAAATTACTTAATCAAGTTCACTTAGTTAGGAACAGAAATTTACTGATTTCTACACTTGTGATCTACAAATGGCCAGTGGATCCAAACTTATGGGCTATGGACCTTCAGGGTTCTATAGTGTTATTTCAAACAGGTTGACACTCACACATATATATCTGTAAATTAAATGCATATCACAATGACATCTTTATAAGTATTTTTAAATGCGATGTATAAAATACAAATTTATTTTTTGAATTTTATCAGATTTAAAGTAAATTTGTATCATTATTTTTTTAAGCAATAATTACTAAAGATAAAATTAATACCATACTGTCTGGAGTATTATTATTATTATTATTATTGTTATTATTTGATGTCGAAAAGGAATCTTCATACTAAAAAATGTTAGGAACCACTGTGCTAAATCACAATTGTTGTCTCTGGGCCTCATATAAATCTGAGGGGATAGAAAGGACTTATTCTAGTCATAATTATAAAAATAGTAAAGTTCTTTTGATTTTTTGTTCACCTTAAATCTTTTATTCTAGTCTATCACACCTGTACTTCCTGTCTCTTTATCTTCCCTCTGCCATAAGATACAAAAATGATTTTTATTTAGTAAATTGGTAAACTTTTTCATTAACAATATTGAATGCCTACTGCAGACCTGGCAATGTGCTATACACCTTATGTACATCATTTCATTTCATTCTTTTATTAGCCTTGTAAGGCAGATGTTATTAGTCGTTTGTCACAGATGAAGAAACTGAGGTTCAGAAATATTAACTGCTCCAAAATTACAAAGCTGGTGAATTATAAATTTATGATTCAAAACTAGGTCTGACAAATCCCAATGCCTATATTATCTCAAATATAAATCTTCGAATTTGTGTGGCTTTGAAGCTTAAGTATTAAGCTAACTAACTTAGGTAGTTATAGAATATAAAATTTCATTTTGCTTCTTCAAAATTAACCTCTGTTCTTTGAATGCATGGGCTGTGTCCTTTAAGTTTCTTCTGTATCTCCAGCACATTCCAATATTCCTAGCATATACCAAATTCCAGGGGAGCCTTAAGAACTCCTTTCTCATTCTTCCTGCTTTCCACATTCAGCTGATCAAATAATGCTATTATTTCAATCAAAAATGTCTTGAGAATTTTACTTCTTTTTATTCCTGTTTCCACTGCATTTGAATAGGTCCTCATTATGAACTGAATTGTATCCCTACAAAATTCACATTATGAAGCTCTAATTCACAATGTGACTGTATCTGAAGTATCTTAATTACCTTTACAGAGGTAATTAAGTTTAAATGAGATCCTAAGATCATATTGGTCTAATTTAATATGAGTGAGGTCATTACATAAAGAACAAGAGACACCAGAATGCAAATGCACAAAGAAAAGATAATGTGAAGACAGTGAGAAGGTGGCCATCTTCAAGACAAGACGAGGAGAGAGGTCTCAAGAGAAAAAACCTACTATCACCTTGAACTTGGACTTCCAGCCTATGGAACTGCAAGAAAATACATTTCCATTGTTTAAGCCACCCAGTCGATGGTATTTTGTTTATGGCAGCTCTAGCAAACTAACACAGTACTCATAAGTTATCATCAAGAAAATTGAAATTTTCTAATTTTTCCATTCTTTCTATTTTATTATTAAGAGGGAACCTCTAATTTCTTGCTCTTGTGTTTTGAAGAGGTGACTTCCCTCGAGGAGCACAACTGGCAGCATCTTGTCTGATTAGCAGACCTTCATCTCCTATTATCATTTTCAGGAGGGACTCAGAGCATCCAGAAGAAGTTGGCTCTGGGAGATGGCTAGAGTCCTTAGGTGTTTAGATCAAGCTCTCCTTGGATATTTTATTACAGTATCTTTCATTGACACAGAAATTATATTTTAAAAAGCATCTGTATGCAATTATCTCACATGACTTGATCCTCAAAACAAATATGTAAGATATATCATATATAACTCTACAATGCATGGCTAAAGAAACAGATTTTGTAAGTGAGTAATTTATTCCATATCTGACAGTCACTGAGTGGCAGGAACAGCCTAGACATGCAATGCTTCTGATTCAAAGCTCATTGCTCTTTTCACTCTATCACATTTGAGAATGACACATCAGATTATATTCATTTGCTATGCACAGTAGTGTTATGGAAAACATCCATTTATTTTCTTTAAATTGCACTGCAGGAGAAGGCCCAAGGTAGAAATCATTTAAATTGAACATAGACGATTGTGTCAGACATCTTACTTAATAAGCTTATACCCTAAGCAATGTAATCAGTGAAGCTTGAAAGAGTAATTTGAGTTTGGTGAATCTTATGAATAAAAAAGTTTGATTGATTTCAAGGATTTCAACCTTCAATAAAGAATTAAAATGTGTTATTGTTCAAACTTAAGTAAGTTTATCATGATAACAAAATTGAATAAATGAATTTAAAGCTATAGAGAATCATTGATTAGGGAAAAGATATTCTGATATGTGATTGGTCAAGTAGAACTATTACCTCTGTAAATTTCTCCTGGAAAATTAATAAATTGATCTTTCATCTTCTATATCTTCTGTTTCTTTTTAATGAGATTGATTGAATAGTGTAAATAAATTGTCCAGTTCTTAATCACACCTCCTATTTGAACCAAAGTAATTTGGGTAATCAAGTTCTCACCCTGCAAGCCCAAGGACTAGGTACTGGTTCCCTGGTAACTGCCAAGACAGAAATATGCAAACAGTATGCCCGAATTCCTCTAACTATTCTCTCTGCAGTAACTGATAGGTCTTCCAAATAGAGAACTACAACCAATTTTTTTTCTTACAGCTTGTGATGATTAATTTTATGTGTCAACTTGACTAGACTAAGGGATGCCCAGACAGCTGGTAAAACATTACTTCCGTATGTGTCTGTGAGAGTGTTTACAGAAGAGATTAGCATTTGAATCAATAGACTAAGTAAAAACCTGTCCTCACCAATGTGGGTGGACATCATCCAATCCATTGAGGACTCCAGTAGGACAAAAGGCAGAAGAAGGAAAAATGTGCTCTCTGAGCTGGGAAATTCATTTTCTAATGCCTTGGTCATAGGATCTCCTGGTTCTTGAGCCTTTAGACTCACACTGAATTATAGACAAGGGCTTTCCTGGTTCTCCAGTTGCAGAACAGACTTCCCAGCTTCCACAACCACAATAGCCAATTTCTATGATGTCCTGCACACAGCTCTCTCTATAGAAGGTATTGGTTCTGTTTCTTTTGGAGAACTCTAATACACAACTATTCTTCTTGTTATTCCAAAACTATTGCTAATTTACAGTGCTTGACTACTCTCTAGTCTAGTCCTTGGATCTTTGATATTTGAGGTTTTAATACTACTGTTTCAGTAAATAATAAATCAGAACAAAAATAGAGGGCAAAGTCATATTAAGAATTTTTACATGCTTTGGAAGAATATGTGTAAACATGTCACAACCACTGAGATGGTATTAATAAGGAGCTAACTCCTCCTTTCTACTTATGATCTCCCATCTAGTCTTGTATTTTTCTAACTGTTCTTATATTTAAAGATACAATTAAATAAAGGGTAACAACAAATCTTTATATCAATCTACTTTGAAAATATTTTACTGTATGTCCATCTCATCTCCCTTTTTTTGGCTAGCCAGTTGTTATATGTCATGATTAAAAAGAAATAAAATGCTAGTATGGTTAGTGTGTTTTTATTTGATTCAGTTCTTTTTATTTTTATCTTTAACCAGAAAAAAAAGACAAATTGTTATTTTCCAATTTCTTTGTTTATTTTGATATCTTTTCTGGGTATATTTTATTTCCTATACCTGAGTGAGTATCATAATGGATGATATAATTATTTTCTATCTCAGCTATAAATATGAGCAGTATGAAGGGTGTACATATCTAAAACTAATGAAATAATTTCCCAATGAATACTAATTTTGTGATATTATAAATGGAATTATTATTAACACTTAGCAAGAAAAGTTTCTAAGTAGACTATAAGTATTTATATATGAGTATCCATAAATGACTGTGAACACATTATAGTAGAGATACTAAACAACTATTTGGAGAATATTAGGCGTTGTTTGAAAACACTAGTGATTAAAGTGTTCCAGTTATTAGAAGAGTAGTCAAAGGAAAATTTTGCTAAGAGAAGTATGGATTCCATTACATTGTTTATATAGAGAAAGCGTCCAATGATTTGTGACTAAAGTAGTTTCGCCAGCACATTAAAAAAAATTCCACTGAATTCTAGGAATGATATCATTTTAGAAGCTTGATCATTAACCAATATAAGTATAGAATTATTTTCATTTCAAACACATTGTGGGATTTTTTATGCTTAATATACCAAGCTGTTATAATTTTAGGCCAACACAATAAATATATTATAAATGGCTCAAAAAAAATCAAAAGTAGAATCTAAATTATTGATAGCTTTACTTTCTTTTAGTTGATAGTTCTTTCAGAAAAATTTAGTTTTAGGTTAACTTGGCATAGTTTCTATGTAACTTGCTCTAAAAAAAGGAAAATAGACAAGATATACTTGACAACTTTTAAAATGTATAACAACTCTACTTTTCTGAATATTGGTCACAATGTTACACTCTTAACAGCTTTATTCTTTGAGTGACCAAAATTTGTTAGTGAAGACCTAAATACGATTGATTAAAAATTGTTCTTGCAATTAGTATATCAAATTTATGTATGAGAAAAAAATTTTCTTGCCAAATCTTCAATTAATTTGACTATAGTGTAAAATTTTGTTCTGAAGGATTATCTTAAAATGTGGCTTCTTGTTAACTGAGGATGGCAGCAAAGGAGTAAAAATTTTAGTGATTTTTAAGAATCCATTTTTTTTAGAACTTATGGCATGAATTGCACCAAAGCTTTCATTGAAAACAGCCCTAATATGTCACTTATTTCCAGTTTAAAGCATTCCACTAGAATTACTGTTTCTTTTTTGTGGTATAATCATGGGAAGTTCACCTAAGGGTAGTGTGGTAAGTGTAGAAAATTTTGGATGATTGCAACACACGGGGACTATATTTGGTCTTCCAAAAAAAGGATTACTTGGTCCAAAAGTTTTAGCACGCAGCATCTGGTGTTCAGGATAACATCATGTTTTTCTAAAACCACTAGTCAACGTTCTGGCTGAGTAGCATCCATGAATATTTGCTGTACTTTTGCTAGCTCTTCTTGCCCAGGCAATACTGCACTGTCACCAGCCAAGGTTATCCAGCTAATACCTATTAATAGCTTACATCCTATTGTAGGCTTAAGAAAGTGAGTCCTTTGTTGAATAAGAATAGATATGAACATAAACCATAATTAATTAACAGCCTATGTGGATCACCATGAAAATAATAGCTTCTTGGGTCCTACACATCTAATCTGAAATCAAACTCTCAGTGTCAAAGTAACCTCTTGGTAGCAACTTAAGATACTTTAAAATTAGATAAGCTAAGGGAAGTATATGAACTTTCCTTTGATTGAATATAAGTTAAATTCTAAAACATGGAAAAATAACCTTCCCATGATTTTGTGAGTGGTGATCACAATGGAAAACTGTTCAAAAGTCTTTAAAATACTGATTCGATATTGCATAATCTTTAAAGCTTTTATTTTTAGAGTACCTTGGTGAACCCAATTCTCTAATTATTTTTAAAGAATATATATGCATAAATCCTTAATTTAAGTTTAATAACAGCAACAACAAAAATGTCTCTGGATCAAGGAAGTTCTGGGTTTAAATTTGTATCCCTGACTTGTATTAACCACTGTAGATGTCAAGTTTCTCTTCCTAATATTGAGTTAATACAAGTTCACTATCCCTTATTCACAATTCTGAAACCCAAAAACCAATAATTTTTTTCTTCTTATTTGGCAGCAAAACCTGGCATGACCCTGACTGGAACTAACATGAGGTTGTTTATAGCCTTTACTTATTTCACCCTGTGTAGGTATTTATACTTTTTGCTGAGAAAGTATTAACAGTCATCGCAGGGAGATACCTTAGACCCTAAATTTTAAGATTTCTGAATTTTGATTCATATTTAGCTCAAAAGATTTCATATAAAGGATTTTAGACCTGCAATACCAACTGTAAGTGTCTTAAGAATGAAAATCAGTTAATGCTTGGGACAAACTAGGTGGACTCAAATATCTTTTTCTTGTTTTTTTTTTTTCTTTTTTTTTCCACAGAGGAATGACCTCTGCAAAATTATATTCTCATTAGATGACTTATTTATCTTCTTATCCCTCTCACCCCAATAAAAGTATGATGATATCATTAAAGAAAAATCCAGTTTAAGTCTATAAAATGTAATAAGCAAATTGCAATCATTAATTTTGAAGTGATTTCACCACAATGTTACAATTATTTAGAAGGCTATGCCAGAGACAATTTCTAATTGCCTTACCTCACTGGACACTCAGAGGATATGCAGGATATTGTGACCAACACGTAATGGAAGATCACTGGTGATGTGAAAAGCTGAAAATAAACTAAAAAAATAAAATAGTAAAAAGTTAAACAATGGAAGAAATTATTTAGAAGGAAAGTCTAAATATTTTAACTATTTGGCTAAAAAAATGGATAAAGAAAATGGGCTCAAGAGCACATGTTTAGAAAACATCCAAGCCAGGGTCAGTGAGAGAACTACTTAACATAATACCAGAGCAAATAACCTTAAAGACATGCTTTTCTTATACATCAATTCAAAGAGATGATAAGACAGATTTATTATTTCTGCTTTTAAGATTGACAATTTTCTAAGTATATCTTGGCTGCTGGCCTCATTCTTCTGAAGCTCTTGATGTTTACTAAGTCTGAATCAATTGAAGACACGTAATGAAGCAATAATATCAGTTAGTAATGTTTGCTTCATTAATGGAGTTAGTGCTCTTTCTATAAGTATGAATAATAGGTTAAAAATGTACAAAGAGAAATGGGAAATAAATAAAAAATATATATATTTCCTGAGAACGCTTTATTTCCAGATACTTTATGACATTTAGCAGTAGTATTAGTGTTTGGCCAATTAAACTTCAAGAAGAGCACCAGAAAATCAATATAGAAAAATTCATACTGTAAAGAAATGGGGGATGTAAACTTGGTTCCTCTCCCTATAGAAGAGATGGACTATTACACTTCACACATGAGATTTCCATTGAGGACTATATTTTCAATGTTAAAAAGATCTTTCTCTCTTTTTGAAAACAACATTGACTTTGCAAATAATCCAACTATAATTAGAGGAATATTAACAAGTTCTAATACAGTGAAAATTCAACAATGGAATTTTATATCATAGAGAAAGGATGTCGTGACATATCCTGTTAGTTTTCCTTCACAGAATGAGAGGAAAATCTTATGATATCACTCTAGAGAGCAGAAAAGAGTAAGCTAGATGGCTGTTTATGAGGATATCAGATCTGGTATAAAAAGAGAATGGAAATCAAATGTTTGTGGGAGTGAAACAATGCAAGAGGGCAAAGTAAAAGACAGTCTATCTGCAAAGAGATTTTACAAAAAAAAAAAAGTCATTAATAACCATCAGTTCTTTGATTTGGTGACTCAAAATCCCCTAAAAAGCTTTCTTTTATACTCCTAGGAATGTCTTAACATATACTTTGAGATACAGTATGCTACATTATGTGATGGGTGGGTGGGTTTACCTGTCAACTTGGCTAGGCTATAGCACTCAGTGATTTAATCAAGCACTGATATGGGTGTTGCTATGAAAGTATTTTGTCCATGTGGTTAACATCTACAATCAGGTGACTTCAAGTAAAGGAGTTGACTCTAGATACTTTGGGTGGGCCTCGTCCAATCAGTTGAAAGACTTGAGAGCAAAAACTGGGGTTTCCTGTGGACAAAAACAAACAAACAAACAAACCTGCTTCAATACTGCAACATTAACTCTTGCTTGAGTTTCCAGCCTATCACCCTGCCCTGCAAATTTCAGCCCTCAGTCACGTGAGCCAGTTCCTTCATTTTCCTTCTCTGGAGAACCTGACTCATATAATTTTCAATCACCATCAATCACTTTATTATATTTAGGAAATGTAAAGATAGAAATCACAGAAAATTTAAAATGCCTGGCAGTACCTTTCTCGGCATTGCTCTGTATTTGAGCATGAAAGTTTTGAAAGTAAGCAGGCCAGGGATTGAATTCTAAATTCCTACTTTCATCTGGGTAAACCTGGTGAGTCAATTAGTCACTTTCAGACTCAGTTTCCTCATATGTAAAGTAGGAATAATGACACTTCTCTCAAGATGTAATTGTGAGGATTGATAAGCTAAAATATATAACAAGCACTTAATAATGATAGTGTTTAGTCTAGATTCTTACTATAGATTTGCTAGTTTTACAACATCAGTGTTTAAGATCAGTACAAACCAGGGCAGTGAACAGCATGAAAACACCTGTCATGGGAGCATGAGCAGGCTATACCTTCTTTAAGCTAAACTGCCTAAGATAAGCTTCTTGTCCTCTTCTGCCTTCTCACCCACTCTTCCTTGAATTTGGTGTATGTGCATATGATTTTATTGTGATACAAGTTAGTCCACAGTTCTATTTTTGATCCCCTTAACACAGTGGTCCCCAACTTTTCTGGCATTAGGGACTGGAAGACAATTTTTCCATGGATAGGGGGGTGGAGTGGGGAGGGATGACTTGGGGATGATTCAAGTGCATTACATTTATTGTGCACTTTATGTCTATTATTATTACATTGTAATAAATAATGAAATAATTATACAACTCACCATAATGTAGAATCAGTGGGATCCTTAAGATTGTTTTCCTGTAACCAGATTGTTACATCTGAGGTTGATGGGAGACAGTGACACCCGAAGAGTGTTGTTTATGTCCAGTCTACTCCATAATCTCGTTGTTGCTGTCACTGCAGAAAACCCTGCTTCTGAAAGATAGGATGTTGGAACTGGAAGCAGGCTTTTCAGTGCTTTTGTGGCAATCTCAGGATATTCAGCCTTGACTTGAATCCAGAACGTATGGAGATTTAAAGTTGTCTCTAGTATATTTTTAAGGTCATCGTCATTTGCCATCTCAAGCTATTGATCATCTTCTAGAACGAACAGTCGATTTGCCTGGCTTATTTGCAAATGGGTCGCAGATCCATTCCTTCCCAAGTCAGGGTCTTTTGTGGTTGGGAGGTAATGTTCAAGCTCTTTTGAAAGCTGAAACAGGTGATCATGCACCAGCTGGGAGGAAGAAGGCCCTTGCTCAATCTCTTTCAAAATCTCTGCTAATGTTCAAAACTTCTCAAAAATCCCAGTGCTCACTCGTCACCCCCATAATTCCAGTTTGGCTTTGAATGCAGCCACTTTATCTGCCGACTTGAACACAGTTGTTGTTCTCCTCTGAAGTGACAGAATACTGAGTTGGTTAAGCAGGTTGACTATGTAACACAAGTAAGCAAGTTTGCAACCCATTCTATGTCACTAAAATGTGCTGTGAGTAGTGACTTTTCCTAAAAGAAATCTGTGCAGCTGCTCTCATGACTCAAAAACTCTGGCCAGTGATTTATCTTTAGAAAGCCCTCTCCCATCTGTGTATAAGACAGGACATGTGTGCTCTGAACCCAACTCCTCAAAGAGCTGCGTGAAGAGATAGATGTGAGATAAGGGCATGTACTTTAATGTGGTTGATCATTTTAATCACATCCTAAAAACGTTGTTAAGTTCAAGTGACATTTTTTGGCTAGCCAGCATTTCTTTATGGATGTTACAGTGTGTAGACTCACATTCAGATGTGACCTCTTTGACCCAAGTAGTGAAATCAGAAAGCCGTCCAGTCATATTAGGCGCTCTGTCCATGCATATATCGACACAAAAATGACCATTTCAGTTTTCCTGATGCATAATCATCCAAAGACTTGAATAGTTCTGCATCTGTGGTGTTGTTGGCAACAAAAGTGCTCATAACATATCCTCATGCACATCCTCCTGAAAAATATATTGCACAAAAACAAGTATTATGTCTTGTCAACATCGTAGACTCATCAACCTGGATTACATACCACAGAGACTCATTAATCCTCTCTAACAATGGTGCCTCAATATCTTATATTTTATCAATTCATCTAGTTGTGGTTCTAGCCAAAAGAGGAACACATGCCACCTTTGGAACTGCAGCCTCTCCTAAAAGTTCACAACAAATGTCCTTAGCAGCGGGCAGGATCAACTCTTCACCCATAGTAAAGGGCTTCTTAGCTTTAGCAATGCAGTTAGCCACTAAGAATAATGCTTTCAATGCAGACATATTTGATGAAGTCGTGGCCTTCAAATAATTGCTTCTGTTCTTCGTGTTTACATTTTTCTCCTTTGAAAAACTCCAAAGGCTTTTCTTTTTATGCAAGGCGTTTAGTCTCCTTGTGGAGAAGTAGTTTTGAAGGTTTCATGGCTTATATAATATATGGCTGGTTGCCACATATTATACAAAGTGGGCTTGGAGAATGTGAATCACTTGTTTCAATGAATTTGTATTGAAGTAGGACTCTTGGTATTTTCTTTTAAATGCACCTTTCTTTTTGTTGGCAGTCTTAGTGTCTTTTGCTGTCTCATTGTTGGGTTATTCCCACTTTTCAAAGAAACTCTCCAGTGATGTTTGTTTTTTACTCATTTCGCTAAGGTTAGCTTCTGGGCTTCCTAAAACTGTGACTGAGACGAGTGTGCAGTGGGGAAAGAGGCGTGGTCGGAAGTGGTAAATAAAATAATGGGCGGGCCACACATGGACTAAAATAAGTGTCAGATTCTGACTTAAAGCCTGCCACCATATGCAGCTGTACAACTGAAGTACATAACTCACTTGTCACTATAAAGCCTGCCACCAAATACAGCTTGTCACTTGCCACTCCTGATAGGGGTTTGATATGAGTCTGCAAGCAACTGATTTATTATGGTCTCTGTTTAGTCAAACCTCTTTGCTAATGTTAATCTATATTCGTAGCTGCTCCCCAGCGCTAGTATCACCACCTCAGCTCTACCTCAGATCATTAGGCATTAGATTCTCATAGGAACACACGACCTAGATCTCTCACATGTGCAGTTCCAGTAGGGTTTGTGCTCCTGTGAGAATCTAATGCCTGATGATCTGAGGTAGAACTGAGGTGTTGGTGCTTTTGGGAGTGGCTACAAATACAGAGGAAGCTTCTCTTGCTTGCCAGCTGCTCACCTCCTGCTGTGCGACCCTTGCCCTAACAGACTTGATATCTGAGCTCAGTTCTCTTGGATTGGACTTTTTACTACCCCTTATTTTGCTTTATTTGTCTGTTGTCATTGTTTTTCCTGATGCAATGCAGCTAAAAGGTAGCTCAAGATGAAAAACATTTTAAAGAAAATTTTCATTAAAGATTATTAAATAAAAACTTAATAGTCATAACTTATCTTTGTTTGATAGTTTATCATGAAAAAGCCCTAGATTTTTAAATTGATTTATTAATTTTTTATGGTGACATTGATTAATGAAATCCAATAAGTTTTAGCTATACATTTTGACAGTAAGGCATATATATATTTACAGTTTGTTCACCTCTCGTAGTTAGATTTCTTTCTATCACTACATATTTGACCAGCTTTACCCTGTCTCCTCCTCTTTCAACCCTCCCCCTACTTTCTTGTAACCACTATTCTATAGTCCATGTCAATGAGTCTTATTTTGTTTGTCCTGTTCATCTGTTGTTTTTAGGTTTATATCCCACATGTAAGTGACATCAAGTGATTTTTAACTTTTTCTGGCTTGTTTTGCTTAGCATGATTATCTTGAGGTCCATCCACGTTGTTGCAAATGGCAGTATTTCATCTCTTCTTTAGGCTGAGTAATATTTTTAATATTTGAAATAAACGGAAAATTCTAATGCATAATGTTTAAGTTATATATACTTGTGAATATATATCCAAAACATTATTCTTATTAACAAGTACAAAAGAACATTGTTAGTCATCTTAACATTGACAGTATTGCCTTTTTTCCTAAAATATGTCTTCTTAGTGGTGAGCATTTTGCTTAGTATAGCTAAAACAAAACTAATAAGCAATCTATTTATCTTAAGATATACAGCAAATGAGAGATTCATGAAATTGATTCATCATTTCCTTGTTTATTCTTTCTTCTTATGTATTCTTCTAGCATTAATTTTTTTTCAGATTCAGTTCTAATCAGATTAAAACTTTCCCAGTCACCTAGTCTTCATAATGGGGATATAAGATTTATATATATTTCTTTCAGATGCAATCTGTAGATATAAAAACTACAATAACTAAAACTAAACATAATGTACTACTTTTCATATTTGAAAAGATAGTCGATGATGGCCTAATTTTGCCTAGCTTACTCTTACTAAAATACTAATGTTACTAAGAATAATAATACTAATAAATCTGGGATTTCTACTTCTGGCCAAGAAACAGTAGTAAGTACTGAATTTTCCCTCCTGCTCAAGACAGCGCTAAAATGAATAAAGTGTATGAAATAATGCTTTGTGAGACACTGGACATCGGATAAAAGATGATGATCTCTGACAGACAGAAAACAAGCAAGGTGATTCTTGCAATTAACTTGGTTTACTTCTGTGATTGAGTTTCCAGCTGCAGCGCAAGGAGGGGAAACTCAGGCAAAATGCTGTGGAGTCCCTAAGTTGAGGAGACCAAGCTAAGAGTTCATGGAAACCAAGGCAGCTCGAGTTTCCAGACAGAGCACTAGAGAGTAGAGAAGTAAGCAGATAAAGAACTCTGGAAACCAGTGAGGGTATACCTTGAGTATTCAACAAAATACTGATCAGGGTGTGCCTGCATGTGAGGAAACCTCCCAAGGCTGGGGAAGGAGTCATTAAAAGAACTAAATTAGGGATTGGAATAGTGACCTTTCTATCATCCACACTAAAAAACCTCAAGATTTGTGGGATACTGGGTAAAGTACACAAAAGGGCTTTGCCTCCATAGAATGAGTAATTTAGTTTTGGACTTATTGGACTAATTTAGTTCAGGTTCCATCTAAAAAACTTTAAAACAAAAATCTGAAAAGATCAAACAGTTTCCAAGTAACATAACTGTGTCTCATGACAAAGCACAGTACATTTATAGGATTATAAATATGTCAAGTCCCCAGTAAGATAAAATCACAAAAGTGTTAAACATGAGAAGAAGAATCAATTTATCAAAATTGACTCAGAAGAGACAGAGATGTTATAATTAATACAACAATAAGAAATAGTTGTCATATTTGTATTCTGTTAACAAAAAAGAAAGTTAGGTAGAGAAATGGAAGATCTAAAACAATCCATAATGTTGACATGAAAAATTACACTAGAGAGGATTAATACAGATTGAACTTTTCAGAAGAAAAGATTAGTAAGCTTGAAGACATAACAATAGAAACTACCCAAAAGGAACATGCAAAGAAAGAGAATTAAAAATAATTACCACAGGATTAGTAAACTGTGAGACAGTTTCAAAGATACATGTGATAGGAATTCATGAAGAAGAGAAGAAGATAAGGCAGAAGACTGAAGAATTAATGGTTGAAAATTTCCCACTTTGATAAAACTATAAACTCATATACTAAGAGTATCAATAAAACCCATAAAACCCAAGTATGGAAAATAGTATGGAAGTGCTTCAAAAATTAAAAATAAAAACACCATAAGATCCAACAATCCCATTTCTGTATATAACCAAAAGAAATCAAATCAGTATCTCCAAAAGATATCTGCATTTCCATGTTCATTTCCACATTGTTCACAATAGCCAAGATATGGAAACAACCTAAGCGTCTGTCAGCAAATGAATGGATCAAATGTGGTATATATACAATGGAACATTACTCACCCATTTAAAAAAAAAGGGAAATGTTGCCATATATGATACCATGGATTAACCTGGAAGGCATTATGCTACATGAAATAAGCCAGACAGAGAATGAAAAATACTGTATGATTTCATAAAAACAGAGAGGAATATGGTTGTTCCTGAGGGCTAGCAGCTCTGGGAAATGGGGAGATGTAGGCCAATAGGTACAGACTTTTAGTTATAAGATAGACAAGTTTTGAGGATTTTATGTACAATACAGCATGGTGACTCTGTAATCAATACAGTGTGTGTACTTGAAATTTAGAGAGTAGATCTTCTCATCATACACACACACACACAAGAGAGTTAACTGTGTGAGGTGATAGATGTGTTCATTATCTTGATCTTGGTAGCTATTCTACCATGGATACATATATCAAATTATCACATTGTTATTTTAAATATATACATTTATATTTGTCAATTATTCCTCAATAAACTTTAAGTAAAAGAAATGCAAAGAAAATTAATTAAGAGAGATCATAATCAAATTGCTCAAAAACAATGATAAAAAAATTAAAAGTAGCAAGAGAAAAAAGTCACCTTAGAGTCAAAGATAAAATTGACAACAAATTCTTAAAGGGACCAATGCAACCAAGAGGACAGTGGAGCACCATCTTTAGAGTATCATAAGAAAATCTGTCAACCTAGAATGCTGTATACCCAGCAACAATATCTTTCAAAAAGTAAGATTAAATATTTTTTTAAAAGTACAAAAGTTGAAAGAATCAATAACCAGCAAAGCCACATTACAAGAAACTTTGGAAGTCAAGCAAAAAAAAAATGATATTATTGAAACCTATATAATTTTATTAACCAATGTCTTCCCTATAAAAATAATTTAAAAAGAGACTAAATAGAAATATGGATCTATACAAATGAGTAAAGAATACCAGAAATAATAATTATGTCAGTAAAGAGATAAGATTTTTCTCATTATTTATTTTTAAAAAAGATAATTGAATATCTAAATAAAAATAGTAACAGCATAGTACATGTATTATAAAATATGTAAAATTAAAACTCATGTCAACAATAGAACAAAAGTTAGAAGAGAAAATACTAGGGTAAAACTTTTAGGCTAAATGTAAAATGGTATAATAGCTCATGAATGTAGACTATGTTAAGTTATAGATGTATATTATAAACCTAAAACAACTCCTAAAATAACTGAACACAGGAGATAAAATGGTATCAAAAAACATTTTTAATTAATACAAAAGGCAAGAAAAATGAGAAAAAGGCATAAAGATAGAAAAGTAGAAAACAAATAGCAGAGTAATTGATTTAAACTTAACAATAGCAATCACGTAAAATATAAATCACACTAAATATATACTAAAAACCAAATCAGAATTTGTCAGATTGGATAAAAAAGCTAGACCTATTTTTCATAATAGCCCCTTTTTATATATGTACTATATAAAATGTAGACTCTACAATGACATCATCTCTAATTCTTAATATATATAATTTTGTATCTTGCTTCCTTTTTCCTGAACAATCTGACTGGAATTTTATCAATTTTGCAGATCTTCTCAAAGGATTAACTAGTGATTTATCGTTTTCTGGGATACAGTGAAAAATATGATTGACTTTATTCCTATGATTAGGCTGCATTATATGATACCAGTGAAGGAATATCAAGGATTTAATTAAGGTTGCAAATCAGATGACTTTGAAGTAACACAAGTGAGATTACCTGGGTGGACCTGACCTGATCAGGTGAGCCCTTAAAATGGATTGGCTCAGCCTTAGAGATTCAAAGCATGAGAAAGATTCTACTGCTGGCCTTGAGGAGGTAGGCTACTGTGTTATAACACAGGGGGTCATGTGACAAAGACCCAGTGGCATTTTCTAAAAGCTGAGAAGTTCCTGGCTGAAAGCAAGTAAGAAAACATGTCCTGAGTCTTATAGCTGTAAGAAGTGATATTTTTCTAACAACAGTTGATACTCTTCCACTGCTGGTAGGCATGTGATATGGTACAATGTATTTGTAAAAACAGTTTGACAATGATATGTAAAGCTGTCATATGATCCAAAAATTTCATTTCGAAATATTTACTAAAGAGAAAGGAAAGCCTGTATGTTTCCAAGAATTGCACATGAATGTTTATAGCAGTTTATTTTAATAACCAAAACTTGGATATAACCCATAGTGTCCATTGGCACATTACTGGTTAAACCCATAGTTATATCTCCACACAATAGATTGCTTCTTAGCAATGCAAAAGAATGAACTACTGTTACACGCTGTAACATAAATTTATTTCAAAATAATTATACCTAGGTCACAAAAAAGTACATGTTTCATGATTCAATTAATGTAAAATTCTGGGAAATGCAATGTAAAATATGACAAAAGGAAGATTAGCGGTTGTGTGGGAACCGGGGAGGGATGGTGATAAGGCAGAGAGGAGCAGGAGGTAAGCATTAATACAAGGCACAGGAGGTTTAGGTGATGTTTTCTTGGGCATATGCCTATGTCAGACTATATCAAATTGTACACTTAAGTATGTCTTTTTCATTGTATTTCAATTTCAACTTTATAAAACTGTTTAGGAACAATGCTGTTTTGTTTCAATCCCTGAATTTTTATTTTTATGTGAACTCTTCAAAATAAAAACAGTATAAGAACAATGATTTGGTCTATACCAGAATTTGGCTTAGCCTTGTAAAGTGGTGAAAACCTACTATTTGCCTTTGGCTTTGGCTTGACATTTAGAACTGATAAGCTGAATCCCCATTTAAGTGTCATATTTTTTAAACTTATTCTGCATGATTAACGATTGTGAGATCTTTTAGACTGCCATCAATTTTAATCTGGTAAACAAAGAACAAGGCATGTCAAGTAGATTTATCATTAATATCAGACCATATACTTTCAAATTTAGGTGTACATCCTAAATGTAGCTTGGAATGTGTTTTATATATTGGAATTGTACCAGTCAAGTGATATATACATACATAAATATTATTGCAAGAGAAAAACTATAATAATTGATGATGAAAGCTGTGAATTTTATGCACTAATTATTGAGAACTTTCGAGTAGTCAAATTAATAGTAAAATACATGAGCAGTTAACTGGTACATAATGAAGGGAAGTATAGATGGAAATTCAGCTTTTGTTATCATGAAATCCAATTTAATTACTCTTTTGCAATATTGCTATATCCACAACGTATTGGTAATTTTCTTCCCCAAAGTGATTGTATGAAATAAGATATTCAAGAAGAGAGTAAGATTTAAAAAAAAAAAAATCTCTTAAATCAATGATCTTAAATTTGCTGCTGAAAACACTTGAAAAGCATTTTCTTCAAACAGGGCAGAAAGCTTCAGTGTGTGGTATTGCTACAAAGAAACTGCATCATTGTTGTCAACCCAAACTTCAGCTTCCAGAATTAGAAAAGAAATGTTTCCCTTAGTCACTATTCTTGTAGGGAGGAAGAAAAATATATCTTTATGGAAACATTACCAAGGAATCTACTCTGGACTTGAAGATGTGTGACTGTTGGCAAGTTACTAGCTCATTTTCTGCAACTCTAATATGGAAAGAATCATGTCTACAATAAAACATAAAATTGTCTTTGAGGGCTGACACTCTCTCAGAACTTCCCTCATGAGTATGCAGACTTGGTTAGTTGTATTGTCCAGCATCTCAAATTTCCGAACCACTTACCAACAATGTAGCTTTTATTTTTAATGCAGACTTTAGAGACAAAAAGTGTTTTCAGTTCTTGTTTCATAACTCTGTTTACTTTTCAAAACTCACTTGAAGACTCCCACCTCATTATGTCCACCAATTCTAAACTCTTGGATGATGAATTTGCACTATCTCAATTATATCTTTGCATTTTAAAGACCTTCCTTAAACTATCTGATTCTCACCCTCTAAGTCCTATAATTACCCATCTATGTCCTTCTCCTTTGACACACAGACTAGATTCTGTCTAGATGGTGTTCTCTTTACTGTAGTAGGTTAATAAATGTAGAGTCGTGTAACCACAGGTTATTCTGGGGGTCTTTTTGGAGGGTAAGCTTTTAAGAGAAGAACTATAACCACCTAACCACCCTCATTTGACACAAAGCAGATTCCTGTGTAAATAAGACACATTCAGATTAGACACAATGAATGAAAGGCCCCCAAATAGTCTTGGACACCCGTTGGATGGTATTTCTTTCCATTGTTAGTATGTGTGTGAGCACACATGTTCCTGCCTTACCTCAGGCCAAAAGATTCTGTCCCTAATTTGCTTTTTATATCAGTCTGACTTATTTATGAGAACTGGGACCACCAATATTCATACAGCTTAAATATCAGGACTGATGTCACCTGTGTCAACATAACTTTACCATTTGTTCTAGGAAATAGTACTAAATAGCTTCACTGTTTGATTCAGAAAATTCTTGAAAATCAATTTACTCGAACTATATAAGCTGTAGTTCAACTTATTTGAACTATAGAACTACAAACCTTCCTCAGGACAGTAGTTTCCTCACCAGAGTTTATTGTGTGTTAGAGGGTGTTCTAATCAAAGATGGGCACCCCTTTGTCCCTACTTTCTGTTTGCTGTCTCTTCTCTCTGGTATCTCAGTCGCTTTGCTAAACAGGGAATGCTTTCTTATTATTGTTTAGTGGAGAAACTAAATACTTTGATTCTCTCTAGCTAAATCTCTTATTCCTTTCTTACCCGGTGTGGTAGCAGTATACAGTGATTCTCTACATGGGCTCAAGTGACAGACTTTCCAGCATTGTCTGGATTATTAATTAAATGAATGAGTATATGTAAAGCATGTAGAAAATGAGCATTAAAATAAAGTGTTTTCTACTACAATTATGCATAGCTAATTTAAGTGTTTTAGTTCTTTCTGATTTGCATAATTCCACCTAGAAGTCATCAAGGAAGGGTGCAGTGGAGACTTATAATTGTGAGGGGCAGGTATTCTTTTAAAATTAAGTTAAAATATATGAATGTACCTTGCACATAACATGTTTTTATGCTATGGAAAATGGGATTTAGAATCAGAAAACCCATGTGAATTCCTAAATTTTGAGACCTTACACATACAAAATTAATCTCTCAATCTCATGGACTTCCTGTGAAAATGGGTATAGTAACACTAAATTTATGGACTTGGTGCCAGGATAAGTGAAATAACACATACAAAGTGAAAATAACACTATGTAAGTGAAAGATTAATTTCATTCTATTCTAGACATGCTTATACTCTTTCCTTGGGTCATTGAACGTATTTAATGTATTCATTTAAAAGCATAGCAAGGGTGCTCCATTTCAAGGTCTTAGTGATAGATTTTAATGAAGAGTATAATTGAGGACTCTATAGGGCTGAGCCTCAAGCAGGAGATAATAGAACGCAGGTGAATCCATAAACCACAGTCTCCAAGGCTCCAAACATTCTGGCTTAAATGATGTCGTATCATTTTATTATTACTCCAGCACAGTTAGAAATTTCTCATTTTGAAAGTGACTGACATTTTTGATATATTGTGTATTATCTCTTACTTCTTAACCTTCTTTCTTCCTAAGTTCAAAAACATGAAAATGCAAAAGGTAAAGGATCAGGCTTGCCAATATATAGATATAGTTAGATAGATAGATGATTAATAGATAGATAGATAGATAGATAGATGATAGATAGATAGATAGATAGATAGATAGATAGATAGATAGATATAGAGACAGATAAAGATATAGATATAGTTATATAGTTATATGTAGTTATACAGAATCTCTTTTGACAATTTAAACCTGGAGTCTAGAGCTGGGGGTTAGAGCTGGGGCTGGGGGCTGGCAGGAATGGTAGACTCCAGATTTATTACCTATAAGTTTGTACAGATACTTCCTCTCTCACTCTTTCAGTGCTCAAATATGAATGTTGGATCTTTTACATCATGTGTGGGGTGATGAATATTATTATATAGCAACTAAAATTTGTCAAAAATAATTATTTTAAAATAACAAAATATATCCAAAGATTGTTATTATTTGTTTACAGTTATTGCAAAATTGTAGATTTGGGTAAGGCTCTTATCTTAAGAATAGCTTTCTTTACTATAATCAGAAATATCACCTAAACCAAACATCCCCCTGGATGTTGAAAGTATTTTTCACTTCACATTATAGAGTTCCAAAACTCTAAAGTTAAATAGTCTCACATAGAACTCTTAAACTTATTCTTCCAAACAAAAAGAAATATAGTTAATATGGTGGCTAAAAGAAGAACAACTGAAGCTTATTTAGGGTTTAGCATGGGATTCCTGGAAGAGGTCAAAAGGGAGTCCTGGTGAATGTTAATACAAGCATGTTTGGAAAGGGGATGATTTCCATATAAAATGAATGATATGTATGAAGGCCTGAAGAAAGCATAACATAGGTGACTACCTAAGTGAAGTTTAGGGAAATTAAGGCAGCAAGTGTCAGTGGGAAAGCAAGGGAAGAGGCTAGAGAAGTTAGCAGGTAATAGATCACACTTTTAATTTACCAGCTCTATTAAGAAGTAACCACTAGGAATTATTTAACTTGTGAGCAGGGGAGAGCTAATATCAAACTGTATTTTGGAGAGATCACTTTGTGTAGATGGTGGAGAATGAGGTAGAGATGAGGAGACTAAGGCAGGATGCCCAGTTAAGAGACAATTGTAGTAATGCAGAGAGATGATGAGAACCTAGTCTAGAAAAATGTCAGTAAGTTCAGAGAAAAGTGTTTAGAACCCTGAGATATTTGAGTGGTAGAGCTGATCAGATTGGATGATGGAGTCCATGTGAAGTTCAAGAGAAGTAAAGGAATAAGAAAGGAGGCCAAATTTCTGACATAAGTAATGGAATAAAGAATGATGTCTTTCACTGGGACAATGAACACAGTAGGAAGTTTGGGGGCAAAAAAGACGATGTCAAGCTTTGACGTGTACTTGAAATGCCTCTGAGACATCAAAATGGGATTTTCTAATAAGCAGTCAGATATAGATGGAAAGAAAAAATCTTGGTGGAAGAGTGAGAAAATAAGAGAGCATATAATAGAACTCTGGAAAATACCAACAGATGAGGAGACTGAGGAGTATTCTGGACAAAGATTTTGTGATTAAAGACAGAAGTTCAAGTGATGTGAGGAAGGAAGACATGAGGAACTTCATGGAATTCTCTTGCTAGGTCAAATAAGACGAGTTAAGAAATGTGTTTGGTGAAACTGAGAAGGATAGAGTAGTGGCAATGGAAGATAGACTACAGGGAATAAAAGATTGACAGCTTCTATTTTATATATAAATTAAGAAGGAAATTTATTGACTGACAAGGTTAATAGAATAGAGGAGATTTAAAATAACCCCTCTGGAGACCTGAAAAATATGCTGAGAAGAGAAAGAAAGATCAGGATCGCTGAGCAGTACTAAACATCCATGTGAAGTCAGAGTCCATAATTTTGTGACTTTATTTACGTATAGTTTATTTAACAGACCATAAATATCAGTTGAATGCTTTCTTCTTCAGATGACAGAAAGCTAAATTAGTATGGCTTTAAGAATAGTAGTTTCTTTTTTCCTCATGTACTAAGGATTCTGTTTGTGGTGGCTACAGGAGCAGTTGCAGCTTCTCAGTGATGTCAGGGACAGTGCCTGGTGACCTTGGCCTTCTGTTCATGGTGAAAAGATAGCTGTGCAATTATATATGATATGTGTATTGCATTGTGTGTTCAGCACCTGAAGTTAAATTTCCTTCCTATTTGATTGTATTAACCAATGTCACCCAAATAATTTTAATAAATAAATAAATAGATAAGTAAATAAATACATAAACTTAAAAATAAAATAAAAGATAGCTGCTGCAACCCCAGGCATAACATTTGCATTTAAAAAAAAGAAGAAGGAAGGGAAGGACAGACAATTTATTTTATTTTATTATTAGTTTCAAGTATATAGTACATTGGTTAGATATTTATATAGTTTATAAAACGATCCCGCTAATTGCTCTTTCTCTCCTTTGGCTCTCCATCTCACCATTACATTAATGCTGACTGCATTCCCTATGCTGTGCTACCCACCCTCGTGACCATCTATCAACTACTAATTTGTACTTCTTTAACTCTTCACTCCTTTCTCCCAGTCCCCAATTCCCCTCCCCTCTGATCATCACCAGATTGTCCTCTATATTTGTGAGTCTGTTTTTGATTAGTTTGTTCTTTTTGTTCCTTAGATTCCACATGTAAGTGAAATCATATGCTACTTATCTTTCTCTGACTTATTTCACTCAGCATAATAACATCTAGGTCCATCCATGTCATTGCATGTGGTAGGATTTCATTTTTTTAATGGCTGAGTAATATTTCATTATTTATATGAACTATAACTTCTTTATCCAGTCATCTGTCAAAGGGCATTTAGATTGCTTCCATATCTTGACTATTGTAAATTGTGCTGCCATGAATATTGGGGTGCATAGATCTTTATGAATTATTGTTTTAGTTTTCTTTGGATAAATACCCAGAAGTGCAATTGCTGGGTCAAAAGGTAGATCCATTTTTCATTTTTTGAGAAACCTTCAGATTGTTTTCCATAGAAGCTGTACCAACAATCATACCAACAGTATATGAGGGTTCCCTTTTCTCCACATCCTCGCCGACACTTATTATTTTTTGATTTATCAATGATAGCCATTCTGACAGGTTTGAGGTGATATCTCATTGTGGTTTTAATTTGAATTTCTCCGATGATTAGTGACCTCAAGCATATTTTCATATGTCTATTGACCTTCTGTATTTCCTCTTTGAAGAAATATTTGTTCAGGACTTTTGCCCATTTTTAAATTAGATTGTTTTTTGTTGTTGTTGTTGCTGTTGTTGAGTTGTATGAGTTCTTTATATATTTTGGATATTAACCTCTTATCATATGTATCATAAATGAATATCTTCTGCCATTCAGTCTGTTGTCTTTTTGTTTTGTTGATGATTTCCTTTACTGTATGAAAATGTTTTAGTTTGATACAATTTTGTTTAAAGCAAGAAAGCCAAAGCTTTTGCTGAAACTTCCTGTTATGGCTAACTGGCTAGAGTTATCTCACATGAAATTTATAGATACAAGAGAACCTAAGAAATTGAGTATCTACCTTTTCTATAACAATGGCAGAAAAGGGGGAAAAGAGTAGCAAAAGGATTTTAAATGAGTCCAACTCACAGTGACATCCATACTGTGTAAGTATGAGGAAGGGGGAGAAATGGATAGACTCAAGTTTGGGTTTTTCTTGTGAATCCCATAAAAGACAAGTACATCAGGAACATAAAGGACAAGTCAAGAGAGTGTGTGAATTGATAATTCATGAAAGTTAAGAAAGGGAAAACTAGAAGAGGATTCATCCCATGGGTAAACAGCAAAGAACCGAGATCTTAAAAGGAGCCAAGAACAGTAGTAGCAAGGTCACCTAAGTGAGGGAGTTGGGTGGAACAGGAGTGCAGTCAGCAAGTAGGAGTCTGAATCCATGATCTCAGATGCTGGAGTTGGATTATCAAGATTGGTGAAAAAGCAGTAGAATTTGATCTTAATATGTAAAACAATTAGCCATTCTAAGTTTTGAATGGATGAATAGGGAGAAAGGAAAGTAACCTGAAAAGTGAGTAGGCTATTCTGATAGCAGTTTGCAAAGTGTTTTTGCAGTGACATAGAAGCAAGTATGGAAACATAATTTATAGCTTTTTGCTCACATGCTTTCATACAAGATTCATCCAAGTATTATAATACTCAAAAAGAATGTTTTGCTTTAAAATGTGTGTGTGTGTGTGTGTGTGTGTGTGTGTGTATCTCACAAAGTCTTCCTTTAAGCCATGTCTCTTAAGTGCCCATCCCATCAATCAATGGTTGATCCACAACATGAGCGCGCAGTCCTCATGCCACATGGCCAGTGAGGTCGGTGCTCAATCATTGAGCTCTAAGACATGTCTTGGTAAATTAGACTGAGCAGATGTGGAAGCCCAGAGTTTTAGTTTGTCTTAAATTAAGCGGACCTCCCGATTAAGAAATCACAACTTATTTTCAAAAGTGTAGTTTTGAAAGCGGATTCTGTATGGTGGTGCCAGATCACTTTTTATAAATCTTCAAACATTGTCAATAGTGCTTATAATTATAGAAATATTAGCGGAGACCTGTCAGAGGTTAAATAAATAAATAAATAAATAAGCAAGACGGAATTGGTTTTCAGTTGCAGTCCTCCTGGGTAGACTCATTTGGTAGACTAGAGAAAGATTCTAATTCCCTGAGATTTTGAAATCACTATTTAATGTTAGTTTTAACAAGGAAACAAATTCAATGCCCTTAAGTAGCATGTCAAATCTGTAGATTTAAGATAAATAACAAATTTTCACTTTTTATAATATTTTTTTCAGAATAAAAAATGATTATCAGGAAAAAACAAAACAAAATGGCAACAATCTTTAGGTCCAAGTCCATTTACAGTGACAGACAGAGATTGCATTAGTTCATCCACCTACTGTTTAGTGGAGTATAACCTAATTGCTTCTTTGGCATGCCTTTCCCCAGATTTTATAAAGTTAATGAATTTAAGATGATGTAAAGGCAAGCTGCTCAGCCCTGGAAGCTCAAGTCTTAAATAAGGTTGTTTGAAAGACTATTTTTACTAGCTGAAAGAGAAAGACCTTTTCACAGGGAGATCTAATTTCTTTTAATCTCTCTTATTTGGCCCCTCCTCATGAGTGTTTCTGGAATTACCAATTGTCAGTTCAGGTTCTGTTTGTCTTACACTCTTCCCTAGTCTCTACTTTGATTATTTCCATCTAAATAATTGAATCTTAACTACAATAAACCTTTTAACCAAATTTATTTTTTGTAAAGTTTTCAAAAACAGTGTAAAAAAATTAGGCGAAACTTGTAACTTTAGAAGTAGCACTTTTTAGATAATAAGCTAGGAAAAGAGATAATAAGATAACTTCTGAGTATAAATTAGGCTTTTTATCTACTGACCACCTCTCTCTCCACTCAGCACTCAGCACTCAGCTGCCATCCCTGTTCAGCTTACACAGTAAGCCCAAATCTCATCTCCAGCTTTCTTTTCCATATTCACTTTACACTTATATGCTTGGCTGTTTTCCTCTGTACCCTCTGAACCCCAACTAGGCAAACTTTACAGCAAAATATTTTTTCTTTCAACTTCTTTTTCTGTCTTTATAACTTTTCAGTCATCCTTATATCTGCTGCAACCTTTTTTTCTCTGTTTAGTACATCAGAGAAATTTCCATCAGAAAAATAAATCTTCTATAAAGCATTCTCTAACTAAATGGAAGACAGACATAGTTCAAAATATTGAAATACATGTATAGCATGTGTCTGTAGTTCCACAACAACAGACTGAAAAGTAGGAGTTCCACCCATCTATTTGGAAATTTTTTGCTAGTGTTGTTTCATTTTGTTTTTATTGAGTTGGTTGATTTGGCAAATTATTTTATGTTCTATGCAAGGTTATGTTTTCATATTGACAACCAACTGGTCAATCCATTAAGGAATCACTCTGATGGATTCGTTAAGGTCATAAAGACAAAATAACTCATTCTTAGGCCCTTTTGTTTTTAAATGAAGGTATTGGGTGTCATATTTATATCAAAGATGTGGAATGTTTGCTTTTGCTCTAACAAAATACTTTTTAAGCAATGTTCTGGTTGTCACACAATATCTTTAGATGTACAGTTGTTTGTAGTGTTTCCATTTTTAATAGCTATTTGTTAACAAAGAGCTTAGCACATAGAGATGCTTACTAAATATTTATTAGGGTTATAATGATATGCCTTTTATTGCTGTTCTTACCCATCGTAGATTTAAAGTGCTAGACTGTATCCGTTAAAATTGCTTTCCAGATTCCCAAATAATAAGCAAATTCTGAGTCTCTTGTATTATATACAGAAATATATCATTTTATGTATTAGCAATGATTTGTCCAGGTCTTCAGCAAATATTGATTACATGAGCAGAAGCTTTCTAGTATATTTTGCTAATGTATATAATCCTTACATTTTACATACATACAAACTGAGACTCAGAAAGATAAGATGAATTATTCATAGTCAAATAATTATTAACTGACAAAGAATGTGTGTAAGCCTGGGTTTTCTCCTTGTAAATGTAGAGTAACATGGGACTAATAAAACCATAATGTTACTTGATTTTAAAGAAGCAACAGAACATTTCTTAATGTATCCATGAGGGAAAGTGATGCTATTTAATGTAATGTATGGGGTTTCAAGAGATAGAAATTGTGTGTGTGTGTGTGTGTGTGTGTGTGTGTGTGTGTGTGTGTGTATTTTGGTGGGAATACAACCAAATTAAAAGGAACAGCATAAGCAAAAGCATAGAAATAGGAATATATGTGGCAAATTTACAGAGAAACAATCTTTACGTTGTATTAATATTGGAGATTTGGGCTTTAAGGAAAAACTGGTTTTAAATTCCAAAGTGCCTTAAATATAAGGCAAAGAGTTTAAACACTAATTAGGAGGTAATAAGGAATAATTGAATGTTTTGAATTTGAGAGGAAAATACGATTAGAGCTGTGATTCAGGAATACCAATAAGATCAACTTGAACTGGGAGACACTTGAGAAATCTTAGATTATGTAGAAGATTATTGCAGCAGTGTAGGCTTTAGATGATGAATGGCTGAACTGGGTTGAAGACAGTGAGAGAGGTGAAGAAGGAGTTAGATGCAGGAGGGTCTGAACTAGGCTGCCTGTGGTAGGTGAAGGAGAGAGCCAAGATCACACACATTTTGAACCTGTGAGACAGGAAAAATCGTGGGTTTATTTCTAGAAATGAGGGGAATATAAGGAACAGTAGCTGATCTGTGGAGGGAAAGTGAATTTGCTTTGAGATGTAACTCTTTTGAGTTGGTAGGGCAATGTTAGAAATAGCTGGCAATTGATTACAGTGATGCAAGTAAGAAAGTTTTAGAGTTTGTATTTCTTTACAAACATTTCTCATGTTTGTTCATTAGTTATTTCAACAGATGACTCAGTCATTAACACCTTGTGCATTTCCACCTCTGCCTTTTTGCATACACCTGTGCTTCCACCATGCAGAGCTTCTTCTTTCATCTCCTCTTTTCCAAACGCTAACTAAACCAAAAAGACTTCTCAAATCTTCACTCTATCATAAAGTTTCCTAGTCACCTCTAAGTATTACCTCCCATAATCTTTTTTTTTTTATAGCAGTTTTAGGTTTGTAAAGCAATTAAGAGGAAGATATAGAGATTTTTCATAAACCTCCTGCCACCCCACAGGCATGGCCTCCCCCATTATCAACATCACTCATCAGAATGGTACATTTTTTACCAAGGATGAATCTACATTGACACGTCATAATTACTCGAAGCCCATAGTTTACCTTAGGGTTCACCTTTGGTGTTATACAGTCTGCGGGTTTGGACAAATATATAATGGCATGTATCTATCATTATAATATCATGTGGACTATTTTCCACTGCCCTAAAAATTCTCTGTACCTTTGTTCATCTTTTATATGACTTAGTGTTTATAGAATTACTTGGAAAATGAGATAAATATTGATTTCTAGAATAAGATGGGACACGACATTTTACATTGTGCTAGTAAATTTACTTTCCATTTCCTGCAATAGGAAAAGTATCTTTTTATTTCCCCCCAATTGCATCTATTCACTCTCAAATCTTAGTAATGATCACTCTTCATTTTTT
>CM053508.1:57230150-57277142 GCA_028627145.1 Eidolon dupreanum
AAAAAAATAGAATTTGGGTTTCAGAGAGGAGCTGTATGGATAAGCCTAGTAGATACTTGTATGAGTCTGGAATTCAGAAGAGAGGTAGGAACAGCAGATAATAATTTATGAGGTGCAAAATGTCCAGGTGGCATTTAAAATTGAAACTGGATACAGTTACTGAGGGCCTAAATATGGATGGATAAGAGAAGAAGTATGAACAGGGTATCCTGGGGCACTCCAATATCTAGAAGTTGGAAAGATGAGTTATAGACATTATTTCTTTATGTCTCTTGGTTTATTTATTGATGTACCTTATTTTCTAATTTGTTGTGGATATGTCGAATGTCTGGCTGTTACCCCTCTTGGCCTCTGTTTCTTTAGCTTCCAGATTAATAATCAAAATGAGTCATCCTTAAATTAATATGAGTTTATTGCCTTCTGTGTATTTATGCTTAACATGATTTTTTAAAATCCTTCTCAAATACCTATTAGTGATATAATTAAAAATAAAGACATGATTGAATTATTTAGCGAACTAGCAATGTATACTCATGAGAGTAATACAACTCATGAGTTTTTTATCCTGAAATCTACTATCATTGGGAAGTCCCTTTCAATGAATCCATAAATCCATTGAAATTATATGCAATATTTTGTGTTTATGGTCATTTTTTAACAGAGCAGGGCTTCCTAGTTTTCTTCACATTCTTAAAGAAATCCATAAACTGTAAAACATTATAAACCACTTTAAACATACAGCTTTTAAAACAATTCCACGTTTCTTCTAAGTGTAGGCCACAGGTAACTTTAAAGTGTTAAATTTGTATTCAGAAGACACTGGGATAGAGAACAAAAAGAATAAGAATTTAGTTCTTACTGAATTTCAATAATGGACCCATTCTGAAAGAAGCATGGTTAAGGCTGTTGTTAGAGGGGCAAACTGTTTGATGCCACAAACTGCTGGGCAGGTCAACACTGTCATTCTGTGGGTTCCCTTTTCAGTTTCTGTTTCTCTTTTTTAAAAAGGACTTATGTTTTTATTCAGTTGATTTTGGAGAACAACCTCAGTAAATTTGGTAGAATGTTATTTTTAAGTATAATAAACTATACAAAACGCTTCAAGGTCCAGCAAATCTTGCTTCTCTCTTAACGATGTGCACATTGGGGTGACAACTTGGATAGAATGAAATTTATGTCTTGACAAAAGATCAAAAAGTAAATAGGACAAAAATGTAATGCCTTGGCCTCTGCAAAGTTAGTGCATTCTTTATTAAGACAAGCATGATTCTGTGCTTTGCCCTCAAGGGGGTATTCTGCCGCATACATTTTTATTGCCAATGTTTTCAGAATTACATTAAAAATTACTAAGCATACCTTCAAATATTTGTTCTTTTGGTAACCAAGTTTTTACTTCACCTCATTTTCCTATTTTTGAAGACATTTATGTCTGTTTTTACATCACTTTAAAAGAACATTCCCAGCTTCACAAATCTCTGTTCTTACACAGTGATGAGAGCACTGAAACTAATATTTGTCAAAGCACATGAAGTAGACCAGCTACTGAGCTTGCTATTTATTAAATTTCATGATAATATTCCAGCAGATAGTCTTTTAAATGCTGTCTTTGGGGACCTATAAATTTGACTACATTTTTGAAAGTTCTCTAAAATGTTTTAAAGTTGATTTAGATGTGTTTTTTTTAAATTAATAGATTTTATCTTAATTTCTTTATAATCTAAAGTTTTTTAAACTCATAACTATAAATTTATGGGAATTCTAACTTATTTTTACTGTCATGATTCATGGATATTCTGGCATGAAATAAACAAATATAATACAAAGAATTCAAAACAAAATATTTAAATCACAAAAGTAATCAAGAAATGTAAATGGTGTCTTAATCTTAATACTAATACCAAGGTGAGAATAATGAATTAGACTTTTTAAGTGGATCTTGGTGTATACTCTATAATCTAATGTTTATTCATTTTGTAATATGAACAGCAGTCTTGTTATAAAATAGAAATGTACAAAGAAACAAAATCCTCCTGGCTAATGTTTTGAAGTCACTTATAATGCTGAGCCCTTGAATGTCTTTTTATGAACGTTCTCTAATGGACTTTTATTCAGGAATAAATGATTTGGCAGATGGAATATTTTCACTCAATATACTATATTTCAGAATTTTTGTTTGTATGATTCCTTCTTCCAGTTTTAGTTGATAGCAGCAGCTATAGAATTAATTAATATGCATTAACTTTTGAGCCAAAGTCACATTAAAAATGGAAATGATAACACCTATATTTACTTATTTAGTCAAATGGAACATTTAGAACAATTCCAGAAATGGAAGTTAAGCAAAAAAAAAGAATAATAGTTATCTAAGTAACCGAAATACAGTTGAAATAGTCCTTGAAAAGCCATTATATCTTTGCTTTTTTCTGAGAATACTTTGGAAATGATCTGGATACTAGCACATGCTTAGCAAATGCTAAATAACTTATATTTTATATCTGAAGCTAAAAGTCCTCATTAGTCAATTTCCTAGTCCACAGAAAATAAATACCAAAGATATATAATGAGATTAAGGAAGAACAACCTGCTAATGAAACATATGTCTATAGTGGGACTGGGGAAGGGAGAAGATTCATAGTCTGAGAGCAAGGGGAAAAATTAGAAAAAGTGATAATTTTTAAAATGAAATAGGTCTAAGAACCACCAAACCAAACACTTTTGGATCACTCAATATAGCTTAAAACACCCCAGTGTCATTGAAAGTAGCACAGACTATAAAAATGTATATTATAATAATGTTCTTGGTTTGCCCTACTATTTAATCATATTCAGTGTTTTTATTTAACCAATAGAAAACTGATTAATACAAATAATTTATACACTGAGAATCAGCCTAATCTTGATGGAAACAATCAACTTGAGAGACAGATAGGCAGACAGACTAGATTTTACTCCAAGGTCAGCCATATTCCATACCAGTGCTGTCCAATGTAAATATTATGTAAATCACATATGTAATTTTAAATATTCTGGTAGTCACAACAAATTAAGTAAAATAAAATGAGTGAAATTACTTCTAATAATATTTTTGTTCTAATACATTCAAAATATAACCAATATTAAAAATCATTGATGAAATATTTTATAAAATTTTTGGTATCGAGTCTTTGAATCCAATGTACATTTTATACTTATGGCAAAAAATTTCAATTCAGATGCTGAATTTTCACCTAAATACTTGATCTCTATTTAGAATATATAAAACTTACAGATAAAAGAGTAGACTCATGTACTGAAATTGCTACAAACATACTCAACAGTTTTCTAATAATTGAATTATCAGTTTTTAAATTGATTTTAAGTTAATTAATATTGAATACAATTAAAAATTCAGTTCTTCAGTTGCCCTAGCCACATTGCAAGTACTCAATAACTACATATGGCTAGTGGTCACAATCATGGCAGTGCTGTCCTATATGAATGTCTTTGGGCAAGATTCTAAGCCCTAGTAAAACTAGGGCAGCAAAACCAAGGATTCGAGGTTTGGAAGAATTAGATATATTTATTAAGGGCAAATTATGTACTCATGATTCAGTGAATGAAATATAAAATATTTCCATACGTTTTTTATTTTAAAGAAACGAGTATATGTTGATATACCTGGGACACTTATAGAGAAGGTACATATGTGGAGTAATTATTTAGGAGGTCTGCAACTGCGTCATTGTTTTTTTGAGAAACTAATTTCAAGAGAATAGGAAAGGATGATTTGTTAAATGTAAAACTATTAAGCAGAAACTACCTGATTAATGATTAACTAGGTCAAAAGAGAAACTATTCCCTTCTGCTTTTAAATTAGGAAAATGTATAATCAAATTCTTAATGTATGTTACCTGGATGGTAACATTACATGATACTTACACTTAAAATGAGATTTTTAAAAAGTTTTTCTTCACATTAGTGTTAAATTTTCTCATCTTACATATACATAGATTTTTAGGTAAAACCACTGTATGATTTCCAAAATACATATTTTGTATATATTTTTACATTTGATCCATATCTCATTGCCCTATGTCTGCAGGGACTCTACTGTTACCATGCTTTTCTAGACAAGGAAAATATGGTGTAGGAGTTTAGTGACTTACCCAGGATGGCTTGCTGGCAATAGAGCTTGAGCCAGAACCCAGCTGATAAGCCAAAATTTTCTCCGGAATTCCTTGAGAGTAAAGCTGCAAAATATTTTCAGTATCTCCACTCACTCCATGTCATTTAGTGCCAACAAATAATGATTTACATAAAGCATTAAAATAATGTATTCTACAGAGAAAACTGGGCTTAGCTGATTTTGCAGAAAGAAATAAAGTTTCATAAATTGACCTTATTATTTGACCTTCCCAGGAAACTTTTCTATATGTATCATTTTTCCTGACTGTGCTTCTATAGCCCTAATGAGTTTATCTTTTTTGTATTTTTTTTTTTTCTGAATGTTTTTGGACAGCAGGGTAGCAGTGGTGCTGTAAGTGTAGCCATTAGGATCTGGCAGCGATCACCGCCCTTAGTAACAGGGACTCCTGTTCTGTGCACCACGCTTTTGTGATCTGAAAGCAGTTAAAGTTTGAGAAGCCTCCACTCTCATCCTCTTAGATGTTCCCCATGGGCTGAAATGCTCCCCTTGGGCAAGGTGGTCACAGCTTAATATAGGAGCCAACTCTTCCCTTTTTTTGGACCACACCCCAGATACCTGGATGCCAAAATTTCTACTTTAATAGCCTGTTTCCAAGACCTGTATTGGTCACTTCTCCAAGTCTTTCCTTCCTGCATGGGTCACACCACTGATGTAAGTTCCTTTGAACCCTGAGGTGGCTCAAGGTGATCGTTTGTGGTGTGAGCGAACCAACATAGATGTAATAGCTGCAGTGCCCACTTGTTATGTAGGGCAGAGGCAGGACTGAGAAGAGAAGTGGAGTTTGTTCTTGAGAACACAAAGAAGTCAGAAATCTAAATTTGAACCTGATCTTCTAGGGCTTATTACGAAGAAATATTTGTAATGCTAAGAGTATATGAGATGTTTTATTTAAAATTTTCTTAACTTGATTCGTTAAATATCTAGAGTATGGAATATGAACCTCTATAGATACTTTTGACTTGAATCTTAAAAAATGTTAGAGGCAGACCTCAAAAGTGGAAGATAATTTGAATCCTAGTTCAACTATTTAAGTAGCTTCATCAGTTAAGCAAACACTCTCTACAATGTTCTTCTTCCTCTATAAAAGAAGAGTAATGATAGTATTGGTCTTGAGTTTGGTATACCAGATATCCTGGCGGACGTGGAGTGTTTAGCTTAGTGCTTAAATAGTTAAGTGTCTTCTTCCCCAAAAATAAATGAGCAATTTTCCTTCTCATGGGTTTAATGCTGATTTTTTGATCATGTAATTTAAATTCTAGATAGAAAGAATGTGAAGCATGCTATTAGCAATAAATCAAAACACAAGTGTTGATGAGGATATAGAAAAAAGGGAAACCTTGTGCACTGTTGGTGGGTTTGCAAATTGGTACAGCCACTATGAAAAACTGTTTGGAGTAAGTTAAAAATAGAACTACTTCATGACCCAGAAATTCCACTTCTGGGTATTTATCCAAAAGAAATCAAAACAGTAATTTGAAATGATATCTACACCTTTATGTTCGTTGCAGCACTATTTACAATAGCCAAGATATGGAAGCAACCTAAATGCCCATCAGTAGACAATTGGATAAAGAAGAAGGGGTACATATATACAATGGACTATTACTCAGCATAAAAAAAAATGAAATCTTACCATTTACAACAACATGGATAGACCTACAGGGTATTATACTAAGTGAAATAAGTCAGACAAAGAAAGACAAATACCATATGATTTCATTTATATGTGGAATCTAAAGAACAAAAGAAATGAACAAAGCAAAAACAGACTCATAGATAACATAGAACAAACTGGTGATTGCCAGATGGGAAGGGTGTTGAGGGGCTGGGTAAAAAAGGTAAAGAGATTAAGAGGTACAAACGGTGGTTAGAAAATTGTCACAGAGATATGAAGTACAGCTTAGAGAATATAGTCAATAGCATTGTAATAAATATGTACAGTGCCAGGTGGGTACTAGACTTATCGGAAGGATTGCTTCATAAATTATACAAATGTCTAACCACTATGTTATATACCTGAAACTATTATAAAATAATTTGAATATGAATTCTAATTGAAAAATAAAAATTAAAAAAAAAAAGAATGTGAAGCAGACTACAATTAGGTTAGAGTGGACCATTTCTGGGCTGCAAATGGAATGTTCACTGACAGTATGGCTTATCCTCAAGTTGACTGAATACGTCTTCATCTGTGACTGAGTGACAGAAGGAGGGTGGATAATGCAGCAACATCAAGTTTCTTTCCTCTTTCTGGGAGAAATAAAAAACATCTAAGGCAGGAATGAAAGGCATGGAAAGTTCTTTCTTCAGTACTGACTCTGAAGTGATACTATTTGTACGAGAGGCATCCATACTTCCTTCTCCCTCTAAGTAGGGAATGTGGGAGATCTTGATGCCCAAGTAAAATCCAAGAATCACAAAGGGAAGGAAAAATATGTTCCTAGTGAGATGGGAGTTGAATGACATATCCAAAAGGAAAGAAATAAGTAAATTTAAGGAATACAAAAGATGAAGTTAGAGGAATGAAGCATCTGCTGGGCTGGCCTGAAGAAAGAGGGGAGATACAGCCACCAAGTCAGGTTCTGGGGGAAAGTGAGAGTGTCCCTCTGAGGGAGTGCGACGTGTGTGTGTGTGTGTGTGTGTGTGTGAGAGAGAGAGAGAGAGAGAGAGAGAGAGAGAGGCCTTTATTTCTTTTCTGTTTGTTTTTTTGTTTGGATGTGTCTACAGAGGCTGCCAAGTTTAGAATCTTGGTGTAGGTGATAGTTATTTAACATTCGTGAGTTCAGGGAGAACTTTAAAAATGCGATTCTAGCACAAAAATCTTTACAAGGAAAGGCTTTATTTTTCATTTTATAAAGAAATGTTAAAAAGTCCTTTTTTTAATATATTTTCATAAAGCTATCACCAAAAATCTTTTAATAAGCCTTTCCTTTCTGTCATCTTGGAATTTTTTTCATATTGAATTGAGCTCTCATTTCAAGGAAGATAGTTTGAAATAAGATCATCCCTGTGTGACTGTAGCATTAATCAGCGTCATACATTAAAGTGTTAAATAACATTTTAAGCATGATCTTTGGATTAAAGATTTCTATAACAACCCACTTGGGCTTGAGAAACATTTGATCGTGTTACATCTGGAATTTAAACTTGGAATCTTCATTTAACGGAGCATTAATTCAAGATGGCTATTATTTAGAGTATTTTTCTCACAGCTAATATAACGTATGTGTGAAGTTTGGTTCAGGACATTGGCCTTGTTTTTCAACTATACAAAGCATATTATTAAAAAACAAATCAATGAGCTTATCAGTCATGAGAAAACAATCAGTGGTAATATACCAACTTTTCCCCATAAATTCGTAGAAGACCTCCTTACTCTTTCTACCTATGGAGAACCACTCTATCACTCTGCCTAGGTATTTACCTGTAGAGCTGAAACACCAGAGAGGTGGTCTCAAAATGTTCATTGAACATTGAATTAATAAGCACTGGAAACATGCTGCTCTGAAATTGTTATTATATTAAGCAATAAATATCCTGATTTTTTAAACCATTTTCAATGGGACTTTATACAACTTGAAGCAATGTGCTTCATAAAGCTAACTCTTACAGAGGAATGAGAGTATGAGCCTCACCCAATTCTAAATGTTCATTTTTTTTTCTTATACATAATAAATGTTATTAATTTCAGTTAAGTACTACTAAAACTATTTACTAAGATGTTACCAACGATACTATTTTTTAATAACCATTATATTTAATATGTTTTTTATTGTCAAATTACTTATTATGGCAAACTTTTTTGTGGTGCGGTTTTACCACTGAGCACTCACAAAGTAGTAAATACATGAAAAAATATTGATTAGTGATTAAGGAAATGCAAATTAAAATATAGTAAGACACTACTACACTCCCTCAAGAATGATAAAAATTCAAAAAGACTATCAGTACCAAGTATAAACAATGTTGCCCCAATAAATTTAATTTAAAAAATTCTCATGGCTGATTGGTATGTAAATTGATACAAGTATTTTAGAAAGTTGTTGTAATTGTCTACAAAAGTTGTAAATATATATGCCGTGTGTTAAATAACCAAAAAGAAATAGGTGTACGTGTGAACCAAAAGATATGCATGAGCAGGTCTATAGCAGAATTATTTATAACACTAAATAATTTTTGTAGCACTAAACTACAAAAGATGACAAATATTCATTTATCCAAAGACGAATGGATGCATAAATTGTGGTATATGTGTGGTTGAATTTTAGAAACATAATATTGGTTAAAAGAAGCTATACAGACAAAAATGAATACTATTTGTTTCCACTTACAAACATACTTTCCATAGAGGAAACTAGAGTGTTAGAAATTGTGGTAGTCATTACCTTTGGGAAAGAGATAAGAGGTGAAGATTGGGAGGAGTCATAAGGACAGCTTCTAGTATAGTCTTATAAGTACCTGCTTTTCACTAATTCTTTGAGCTATGCATTTATGTTTTTTGTGCTTTTCCAAATGTGTTAGCCATTGCATTAGTTTCCCAGGTCAGGCAAAATAAATTATGACAAAGGGTGGCTTAAAACAACAAAAACCTTCTCTCACAGTTCTGGAAGGCCAAAGTCCAAAATCAAAGTGTCAACAAAGCCATGCTCCCTCTGAAACTGAGTTGAAAACTTCCTGCCTCTTCCTAGCTTCTGGTGGTGGCTGCTGATCCTTGATGTTCCTTGGCTTGCAGCTGCATCACTCTAACCTCTGCCTCTGTTGTCACATGGTGTTTTTACTTTGTGTCTCTGACTTCACATTGTCTTCTTATAAGGGCTCCAGCCACATTGGAGTAGGAGTCCACTCTACTCTAGTACAATGTGGTTAGCTAATTACCCCTGTAAAGACCTTGTTGCCAAATAAAGTCACATTCTGAGTTGTTTAGGATTAAGACATCAACATATGTTTTTAGAGGAGCACAATTCAACCCATTACACTCATCAAAAAAAAAAAAAAAAAAGGAGGAAGAAAAACTTTTAATCTGACCACCTAGCTGTTAATTGTATTATATATACTTTCAGGTTGCTCTATCTATTCATAAATCGTACTATACACAGTATTTTGGATCTTTTTTTTTTTTTTTTCACTTAAAAGTACATTGTAAAGAACTTTCAAAATTATCACACATTTTGCACTATATTAATACTAGATAATATTTCATTTTAGGGCCTTCATAATTTTTTAAACCAGTTCTTTATTCTTATACACTGGAGTATTTTCTAATTTTTTTTTTAATGATATGAACACTTCTGAGGAGGACTCCCTTGTTGCTCAATCACTGGATATATCCAGAACTATTTTTGAAGTAAATTTCTACATGTAAAATTTTGTGTGAAATTAACACACAACTATATGTCTTTTGATAGCCATTAACAAATAAAAGTCTAATGTATTTGTATCAGTTTCCTTTGCTGTCAGAAGGGTGTGGGAATGTCTGATCCTTACACCTACCCATTCTAAAACCCAGTGTTATTATCTTTATTCATTTTCACCTTTTATAAGGAAAATGTTTTAATTTTTCTTATGAACATCTCACTGTTTTAATTCACAGTGCTTACTTTTCAAAACTTTCTTGAATACATATATACAACTCCTTTAATTAATAAGGTTCATCTTTCTTTGCACACTGTTTCTGGTGTTTAATTTGTAAGTTTGGAAAACTAAACTTTTTGTCACTAGGTCTACCACTTAAAAGTATTTTTGACTTTTAATCAATTCGCTATAAAAGTAAATTCAAAATTGTCAAGTTTATCAATTAAGCCATCATAATTTTTCCAAATGAAGACATAAAATGCAATAGTTTTAAAAAGCTATTTTTGTCTATGGCCATGCCATCCTGAATAAGCCCAATCCCGTATGATCTTGAAAGCTAAGCAGGGTTGGGCCTGCTTAGTACTTGGATGGGAGACCACCTAGGAAGACCAGGTGCTGTAGGCATAAAAAATAAAAAAATAAGGGATTGTAAGCTGACAAGGTCCTTGCAATCTGTGAGGTCAACCAAGGGTTACCTTGCCTAAAAAAAATAATAATAAAATAAAACAAATAAATAAAATTTTTTACCATTATTGTTTAAATGAAAAGCTTTTTTTACACAAAAAGTGAAATGACAATTTCAAATTAAAAGATTGTTCATTATATAAATATAATTTTAATAAAGCTTACTATAATCGTTCTTATTTTTCTTTTACTTGGACAATTGAAAATTTCATTGGGGACCAGCAATGTTTCTTAAATTAGTAAGGATAATTTTAGGGAAATTATACCACTGTCAGCAGGCCACATTCTCACAAAGGCAGGCCACTTGAGAAGTCTGTCAGTGTTGAGTTTTGGAAAGGATTGGTAGTTTCTTTTAGATGTTATAAGTACAATACAATGATATATTTGGAGTGAGATGTTGTTAGTCATGGCTACATATAAGTATGTGTATTTGTTAGTATTATCATTATGACCTCTGAATCACTAAGAAAATTCTAAATGTCACTTGGATACAAAATTTAGATCTCTGAATAGCAACCAATGGAGCAAGAGCAAAGTCTCAGCTTGGAGAGAAGTTCACCCCTTAAGCCATGCTTTCTTAAAAGCCTTTGACTTCCAAAGGCAGGTATCAAAGGCTGTGCACATGCCAAGCTGTAGGTGTCCCAAAGCTGAAGATGGAACTGCCCTGCAGGATTTATCTCTACTCTCACTTTTAAACTTTACTAATTGAGGTTGTGTTACCACTTCCTGTGTCATCTTGCATTCCCTAGATATTTTCAGGTTTTGACACTCGCTAAGAGGGAGTATTTTTTTCCATTGTGAATTGTCCACCACTCTGTGATTAGCAAAACCTTCATAGATAAAAGTAAAGGGTTCTGGCTACTGCTTTTTATCGTCAGCTTTTATTTGGCCTATTGCCAACACAAATTATATTATTGTCTTTCAAAATGATTCAAGTGTATTGTGGTTAATGCCAGAATCAACAAAAAAATAAGGCACAGCATATTCCATTTGGGTTGATAGAGCAATAATATATTGTTTTTTCCCCCCTATCTGTACATAAACTTGCATTTAGGCACTTTATCTCTCCCACTTGCAGCCAAATTATGCTTCCTAAAATAGGCTTCTTGTTGTTTTGGATGTTTCTTTGGATATCCTTTTGGTATTAAAATATGTATTCCAAGAAATGCTATAGATTCTAATTAAGCATTTAGTCAAATGAAGAACAGAATTTTCCCAATCTTAATTCTTTCTTAGATTAATTCATTGTGAATCAGGTCCAGTGCTGGCCCAAAGACAGGCACATGCAAGGTGCACAATAGATAATTGCTGATGAACTGGAAACTCTTTTACAAATTCACAAGAAACGAGTTCATTTGCCCAGTATATATGTGTATATATATTATATAAAATATATATAAATATATATAAAATATATATTTATATATATATATAAAATATATATATATTATATAAAAATATATAAATATATTTATATATATATATAAATATATATATATTTTACCCCATTCAAAAAGATACCCAAAACATCTACAACCAAGAAAATACAGAATAAGTTCTCAGTCTTAGGTCAATGTTTTTTATGTGAAGCCTGTAGAAAACATTTAGGAAAGGCTTAGCCTTACATGAAATCATATTGATGTAGGGCACTCAAACATCAAGTCTGTTAAAATGTCAGCCCTTGCACTTGTAATAACTTTTTTTAGGCTAACTACCTCTTTCCTCAAAACCACCAAAAAGTTATAACAGCTGCTATAAATAGATTTATAACATTTAGTAAAAATCTTGTAAGATTGATTTTAAAATAGTAAGTGGAATGTCATACTATCTTATCTGACTCAATGCTTTTACCATTATTTTGTGATGCTACAAGGTTCAGGCAATCGACTTAAGATAAAACTTAAGGAAAATTGAATACAAATGAGGTTGTACTCTTACCATTTCTCAAAAAATGTTCTTTTTTGGGGTACCACCTAGGTTTTACACTTTGCTGAAAACTTGGATATAAAGAAAATAAATAAAAATCAGATATTTTAACAAGAATGGAGATTAATAGTAGACATATACTTAGATGAAAATTGCAAATACCATAAAAGAATGAAATAAAGACTTATTTTCTTTTGTTTCATCTTAAATTATTGAAATTTGTACCCTTTTAATTTAGTTTACGGCAAAAGGATCAAGATCTACTCAGGTTATTTGTGGAAAATGTATTTACCTAACCATATGCTTATTACTAATATAGAAGCCCATAAAAATACTGAAATGAGCTCTAACACATAAACATTTTGGAGATATTTAAGAAAAGACACAACAGCAGATAGGTTCTATTCTCAACTCTACTTAAGAATCAAGTTGCTTCTATCTTGTAAGAGTAACAGTGGAAGAAAGTGAAACAGTGATATTTCCTGATTTATGATCCCACTGATTGTAATTTCTTTTTTGAAGTGTATCTCATAATGACTTTTAAACAGTTTTAACTCCCATGTGCCTCAGGACTTAAATATGAAGTAGAGTATCATGCTTTACGCTTTCATATGTGAATAGTGTCCATGCCGAAAGATGCCTAATGAAAACAAATTATTTTATTTAGTTCAATTCCCTGGAGTAAGAATATTTTGAATCCTGATTCTAAGAAAAAGGACAACTCTATGCAATATGTAAAATAGATTAGTTTTATTATGTTGATCCTAAATTCTTGTTATGTGTGGAAAGAATCCACCTCTGATCAATGATGAAGAAATAGGATCTAGCTTGTCCCTTGGCTTTTCTCTTTTTCCGCGTAAAACAAACCAGCGCATCTATAATATTGGCTTTGAGTGACAGACTCATAGAATAGATCTAAATTGCAAAAGCAATTAGAGTTCAACAGAAAAGAGCTCTCAGGTTAGTTACTATCCTTTAAAAATCCTATCCTTTAAAAATCCTGCTTTTGCTAAGTGATACTTCAGCTTCATTAAGAAAACATGAATTATCCTGCCTAAATTCATTCTTACTACCCCAAGAATACACTTACTCCTTATTGTTTGAGTGTGTTTTTTTCATATTATAATTTTTAAAATTTATTTGTATTATATTATTTGTCTTATAAAATAAATTAATGACTTTATACAAACAATTTTTTAATTATTTGGGTTAATACTACCAACTTTCTCAATATATATTTACTTCATTAAGTTAAATTTCATTAAAAGTTGTACAAAGAGAATTTTCTTTTCTTACTATTTTTGGCTTTTATTTCCCCACATATAAGAAATTTCCAAGTGCCTGTCATCTTACATATTTATATATAATATAAACATAATATATCATATATAATTTAACTATTACATATATATGATTTAGCTACACTTTAAGAAGTTTTTTTAAGATTCCACATATAAGTGAGAGCATATAATATTTGTTTTTCTCTGTCTGACTTATTTTACTTAGCATAATTTATTGTGGTATCAATTCATAATATATATATGTCAAGTCATTATGCTGTACACTATAAATTTATATGGTGTTGTATGTTAATTATATCTCAATAAAACTAAAGAAGAATATAGTTAATCATTACAATAAATATAAAGTATATATGCATTTAAAGTATAAATACTCATATATATCTTAATCACTTCAGACCCTTAGTCTCCTGTAGCTTATTTCTCATTTTTATTGTTTAAATTTATTTTTCAAGTACAGTTTAATATACATATTATATTTAATATCATATTAAATTTCAAGTGTACAACATAGTGATTAGACACATATAACTTATGAAGCAATCACCCCAATAAGTCTTGTACCCATCTGACACCATACACAGATATTACAGTATTATTGACGCTATTCTCTTTTAAGACAGGAAAATTGAAAGGTACAGTGCAAGCCCTCGGCAAATCGTCATGTCAGAAAGTTTTGTCACAGTAAGTATAGGCTTTTCTTGTACCCAGTTCCTCTTGGGAATCTCTACCCACTCTGACTGAGACAAGTTTGCAGAAAAGGATCCAGCATTTATGTCTTAGTGAGAATATATTTATCAACATCGTCAAATTATTTTACATATTTCTGTCAATTCTAGAAATATCCTTTCTTTCCATTTATTTGTACTTAAAGAAAATTGTTAAATAAAGAGTTCTGATCCATAGTACTTAAAATAGAACAGACTTGATTTTTTAACATTAAGCCCAATTTTAAATTAAATCATGTTTTCTGTTCTTGAAGGCAATATAAATTTAGTGAAAAGAACAGTGGACTTGAAGTTCTCTCTGTTCCTATCTATGTGATCCAATGGAAATCACCACCCTGAGCCTTATTTTCCTTATGTTTAAAGAGATTCTAAGAATAATTTGTATCTGTGTGTATTTAATATTTAACTACAGAATGATTAGCAGAGAGAAGCTGATTAATGTGTTATTTGACCTAAGTTGGTTTGATTACAACCTATATTGAATTAGTTTATGTATATAAAGCATCAAAATTGTCACTAATAATAAAGAGGGCAAAAATTCTGTTTTCTACTTCTTTGGTATCACTGCAATTTTCAACAGCAAATTGGAAACTTTTAGAAGACTCTTAACAATCTAGTAATTTCACTAAATGGTAACATCATGAAATTAGATCTGAAAATACTAGAGACAAGTCTGGAAAGATGTTATAATAAATAAATAATCTAAGGAAAGACCATTATTTATAGTCACTAATTTTAAATAATTTTTAAAATCAATATTGAGTAGCCTGGCTTCTTCTACCCTCTTCCATCACAAGTGTTCAAATGAAGTTATTTCTAAGATACATGCTTTCAATTTTGATTTATAAAGTTATAGGCTATTCCCTCTTCAGACAAATAATTATTGAGTTTTAATGATTTTAAGTGTGATCATTAATGATAAATTGTACTGGGACTTTTATAGTTCGAAATTCAGGTTACAGTTCCAAGAATTGCATTTCTAAATTATTTCCTAGAGAAATCTGGTGGATTTGTTTATAATGTACCAAATCCCAAAGTAATGTTAAGAGATATATTTACTATTGATAGTTCTTTTTGAAACATGTTCAGTCATAAAGTTTTAATGTTTGTATAATAAGTCCTATTAACCACCCAAATAAGAATCTGAGCTTGAGGCTGGAAGAGTAATATTGGATATATCTAATTTGTAACCACAGGCACAGAATCCATTTAAGACTCAAATGCTTTGGAAAGAGATAGAAATTATTTATAACATATATCCCAACTAATCAAGATTAGGTTTGAAAGATGGCCAGAAATAACTTTTCTGGCTGCATTCCTCCTTCCCAATATCATCAACCTCTTTTGCTTCCTCAAGTGATTTTTTTGTGTGTTTGTGTGTATGTATATTATACTTAATATGTAATCATTATTTAGTATAACATATGTTTATATAAATAATCAAGAAAAATTATTTGTTTTTGTAACATGCACAATTCTTAACTCCTATATGAGCAGCCCCCACTCTACTTTTAATGCTACTGTTAGCTCTTTCTCTTCTAGCCTATCTCAGCATTGGTTTATTCATCTTTCTTCACCTCTAGACCCCTATTTTGTGCCTTGCAGTATTGGATTTGGCAGTGGCACACAGGGTGGAAGGAAGATAAAGGAGATGGGAGGAAAAATGTCTTTCTATTACCATAGGATCCCTGTTGTTTCCTCTGTCCTTTTCAATCTTGACCTGTCTTCAATCTTTAAATACAGTTTGTATTCTGCACAGTCTGTCTGGGAATATAAATATTCATCAACCTTTCCTCTATTATCTTTCTTGTTTATCTATTTATCTGCCACCTCTTCAAAAAGAAGTCTTGAGGCAGCTTATCAAAAATTATACAACAGGATTCATATTAGAAAGATTAAAATATTCGGTTAAGGGGAAAATTTGAGTAGGGAAATAAGACGAGAGTGATGGTATTTTAAGTTAAAAAAATTGCTGCCAATTTACTAGAAGTGGATTATGATTTTGCTTCCGGTCTTTCAACAGCCACATAAAGAGAAAACCCCATACTATAAGGTTAGCAGTCTTTATAATAAAGCAGGTAAGGGTGAGAAGGGAAAACAGGAAAAAAAGAGAAGCCATCCATTCCATTCTTTGCCTTAGTGTTCTTATACCAGCTCCTCTCATCCCAGTTTCTTGTTCTCTAACATCAGTTCCTCAGTTCATTACCTTGTTTCTTGTGTCAAAACAAAAATGTGTAACATGAGCTCTAAAAGTCACACTACCAGCCACTTGGATCAGGTAAGTTTCCCATACTCGCTGCCAGGATGGTAGTTGGGTGTGGGGAGACAATTTCCTAAAATCATAAGTTAGAATTGTATTAATATATTTGGTTCACCTACTCAGGGAAAATGATACCATCTATACCTTGCCTGAAATCTAGGATATGCAGAGAGAAGTTATTTAGCATTCAACTAACTTAACACTTTAAGATCCCATGTTTTGTCTTTTAATTAGGTGATATTTTTAAATGCCGCACTGATAAGCAAGGCTATCACAGATAGTTCAAAGGGTGAGTTAAGAACGTATCTTTCCCAAGTGCCTAAAATACCTCATTATCAACAAGGGGACAACAACAACAACAACTTAACCTCTGAGTTGCTGTTGCTTCTGCATAAGTGCATATTACTTTTCTCCCTTCTGAAAAATAAGGATGGTGGGGTCTCTGAAAACTTGACTTAAAAAGAAGGAGAAGGGAGAAGAAGGAGAAAAAGGAAGAAAGGGAAGGAGAAGGGCAAGGGAGGGAGAGGTGGAGAAAAAAAAGAGGAAAGAAGAAATGAAGAGGAGGACAAAATAAGACTAGAAATAAATGGTTAGGTATTTTTTCTCTCTCTGGCTTTACTCCCAGCTTTTGTAACAACTAAATGAAGATATATAAATATTATTCACATATTTTACTGTAAAATTGTGCTCAGCTGAAATACCTAGATGATTGTTGTCATAGCAGTAAGTAATATTTTCTTTGAATTGTTTTAAAATTTACTTTGTCTGTTTCTATCCGTTCATGGACATAGACTCGAATTATGTAGAGTAAAACTTCCTTATGATTTATGATGAAATAATATTTTAAAATAAAATTTAAAACACTAAATTTTAAACTATTCAAATAATAATATTATCATAGTATTATGTAATACTAGAAAACTACAGTGTTATGTTATAATAATAATGACAATAGACATTAAGATAGGGGAAAAAAACTTATTGCACTATATTAGGTCATCAAGAAATCAATCTATTTTAACCTTTTCTGTTTTCATTCAGTCTTTACTCATAGACTTCATAATCTATGCAGTTAAAATCAAGAGCTAAGAATTTTTTTAAAATAGCGTGGACATTTTCTGTTCCATCAATGGGTGATTAAAAGTGTAAAAATCTCACTACAAGTTTAATATATGAAGTTAATGTTTTATCCTTGAAAATATAGTTAGGAAAGAAAAGATGATTTTCTAGTAGTTCTTGATAAACTAGAAGTCAAAATTTGCAAAAAAAAAAAAAAAAAAAGCCATATAATTTTAGTTTTAAATGTTCAGATCACAGATTTTGAAATGTAGTTTCTATTGCTTTTGTCATATAATATTTTGTCACAGATTATGCCAGAGGCAAAATCTTCAGTATTTCACCAGCACTAGAAACTCCAATGGTTATAATTTTATGTTTCCCTCTTTGAGTTTATTGAGTCTACAACATATTAACACTTCTTTTAGTTGTTCAATTCTATTTCTAACTGAAATCTGTTTCAGTAAATTTTAGTAATTTTTTAAATTATAAGAAAAAATGTTTCCAAAGGCATGATAAATGTAGTCTATATATTAAAAACAAAAGTTTGACGAGGTTATGTTGGAGAAAATAAGCTGGTATTGCAAAGATATATGGCCAATATCCCTTGTGTCCTATCCATCTAAATTACATTACCAGAAATAGGTAAGATTCTGAATTTCTGGAGTTGGAGGGATCATGGTGATGAAAGGAGGGACAAGATGGTGGTGGACTAAGATTTGCTCGTGCGTGCGTGTGTGTGTGTATGTTTCATTGTTTTTAATATGTAAATTGTAGATTGGCTTTTAAAATATTTTTTTCAAAGCTAATTTGCCTCTTAGCACGCTTGTGTGGAATTGTCCATTACGTGCCAAATTGAGGTATGCTTCTGTACATGCGAGAAGAATGCTGATAAGAGCAGAAAAATAAAGAGCTGACAGATGAAACTGGGTATATATTACATGTCTCAGAAACGAGATAAATAGGAATGTCCCAGATGTATTGTCTATAGTAAGTATATAAGAAATCTTAGGAATAAAACTGAAATAATTATATATCAAGAGAACTAACTGATAGCTATTATTTTCCTCCTCTTAAGTCTCATGTTATATATGAATATCAGTGACTATGTGGCTAGACATAATTCAGTATAATTATTTAGATATCACAAGTTCAAACCTTGAATTTAAGGTTATTACTAGTGGTCTTAATAATAATGATAATGAGATTATTGTAATAACTACCAATTATCTACTGTTTCTCTTGTCCTGGCAGTATGCTTTACATACATGTTTTTATTTAATATGCTCATAATCTTCTGAAGTAAATAGTCTTATCTGTGTTTTATTATACTTTAATTTCTGCTTAATCTGGTTTCTTTTATTTTATGATCAAATTCTAATGATATCAAATATTGATATTTGCCCCTGATAAAGATATATACATACTACCTGATAAAAATCAGATTTTTTAATAAGTATTTATCCAATAGCACCTATAATTCTTTCTTCAGCATGAATTTATGGAGCTTTTGGTCCAAATAAGAGAATGCTAACAATATTTGTCCCAGACAGGCCCTGGGAACACATTCCTTTTTGTTGGCCCATTCCTCTGTCATACAGTCTGGAAAAAGGAACTTTTCCAGAAAATATATTTCCCTAGCAAGGCAATTCAGAGATAAAGAACTAGAAAACTAAGCCTTCTTAGGCACCCATTATCTGACAAAATGAGCTTCTATTTTTAGTTTAACTTTTATAGTGAACTTCATGTAAGTGGTCAAAAAATGCCTTTTTTTAGGTGTGAGGTTTTTTATTTTAGAATATGCAGGTATAATTCATATTCAACTAAAGTATTTAGCTTAGTGTTTTAAGAAATTATAACAAATCATTCATTATATAGAAAAATACGTTTTAGTATGCATAGCAATAGGAAATTTAGCTAACTCCTTCCAAAAGCCATAATGATGTTGTTTCAACTTAGTCCACTTGACGTTCTTTGACCTTAGTTATCATGACAGGCACCACCTGTTTAAAGCATCTACACTAACAGTCATTTTAACTTCACAGTACTTACAGCTCAGTAGTTAAATGCACATAATGCCATTGCTTGCCAAAATCATACACGACCCCAAGTAAAATTGGGAGTATGCGTCATCTTAAATTTCACAGTGTAGAATCTAAGAGTAACATCAATATAAGAGTGAGTTGGGATAAAGCCCTACTTACGCAAATAATTCAGTTGAGTGATGAGTTTAACCCATAACTTTTGAATTTTGGAACACAGATAGAAATATCCAATATAATTCTAATGTATATTTGCAAAAGAAAAAAAAACTTAGTTTAAATATGTATTTCGAACCCCTGGTTTCTTCAAGGTACTTATATTTGAGATAGATATTACTAATAAAAACTATTTTTAATACACCACATGTGTGGAGTTTAATTATTGACCAAAGCATAAGCGTAGAAGGGAACTGAAGAGACTGTCTATTTCAGACCACCATTTTTAGGCATTTTTGTTTCAACACATAGAAACTACTAAAAAAAAAATGCCTGTAATAGATGCTTGTTTTGCTATTATATTGCCATTGCTATATAATATTATAATGGATTTTTGGAACTTGAGTCTTACTCTTCTGATATGTCACATGATATAGGTAAATATTACCAAACACAAATATCATCAGTACAGTTACTATAAGTTCAGGAGAAAATGTTAGCTGGAGTATCACTTATGCTTATAATATTTTACTCTAAGCCATGCTTTTACAATTAAAAATACAGTATTACAAGTGAATAATAAGCAATAAACAGAACCACATAACCTACTTGACTTTTTGTTTAATGTAAAATTAAGTATTTCTTTTGTTTTTGATTCCTAATTTCTTCCTTTTCCTTTACTCTATCAATGAATATTGTCAAACTTATACCTTGTTTACATCTTTGATTAAGGTAGTCCTACTAGTGCCAGTTGAGTTCCTTGATATTTTTTAAATAAATGCAAGACAAAACACAATCTCTCCAGGAAATTCCTAAACTCTATCCTTTCAGGGTCATAGAGAGCAAGCATTTTGTTGCTTTGGAAAGTGACCTCAGTTCAGGTCTTTTCCAAACAAACCTTAGGATGTTATCTATGTGTTGTCTCATGAGACTGCACTACTAATCCATAGAGTTCAGCAGTAGCATACATTATCACTTCTTAGCTTTCTGTGAATGACATTCATGGGGAAGAGAATATATACATCATGTAAAAATGCCTCAGATTCTTGAACACTTTCTAAAGATTTCACAATTAATAGAAACCTATAAGAAAACATTAAAATGAAATATCAAACTCAAGTTTATAAAGCTAACAGCTTAACTTTAAATTTCTAATTAAATCTATACATTTGCTATATTCAAATTCAATGGTTAATATATTCCTCAGGTAGATATTCTGCAAATTTAGAAGTTGCAAAAAAATCCTTCAGTGTTTTTAAATTGAGAAGATGTGTTAGTTTATTTTAAATTACAGAATTTCAGTGTCATTGAACATTTTTATCTCAATAATTTTAGAAGTTAACTTGCAAAGTAAATTTTTAAAAATTCACAGAACATAAGATAAGCAATTTAGTAACTTTTATTTTCTTCCTTGGGAAGTTTAGTGGCATAATCACTCATAAAATCAATGTGGCTTGTTGGGGTTGAGGGAAAAATTATAGTGAATTCTAGAAGGGTGTTAAGAAAACATTTTAACTTATATCTATCTATGCTACAAAGCAACTTCACAAAGATGCTTACGGTTTTATTCATCATTTTCCTCCCAAAGTCCCAAACATGAAGGTCTCACTATGGTCACAGCTGAAAAAGCACATCTGCCAGTTCAAATTAGATTGACAGCTTCCTATAGTCAAGGAACAAATTATAAGACTTCAGACTTCTTCTGCACTTAGTAGTGGAAAAGTCACATTCCATATAATTTAAACTGGAAAATAAAGGTTCTTATCAGTACCTAAAGGTTCAGGACACTTTACCAAGTATACTATTGATGCATAATTTTAATACATATTATTTCTACAATAATATGTATTATTATTACAATATTAAATTGTTTTCTCCTTTTTGCAATGTGATTTGTTTTCAATTTGTCAACTATAAGTTGCATTTAGACAATTTTTAGTTAACACATCAAATTATTATTTGGAATCTGATGAAGTTTGATCATCAGTACTCATTATAATTTTGTATGCTATCAAAGAAAACTTGAGTTATATGATTTACATTGCCAATAGAGTTATAATAAGTTCAGGAGAAAATGTTAGCTACTGGCAGAAATATCACTTATGCTTATAATATTTTACTCAAAGCTGTGCTATTACAATTAAAAATAAATTATTAAAAGTGAATAAATAATAGGCAATACAATAAACAGAATGATGTAACCTACTCGACTTTTTGTTTAATGTAAAATTAAATATTTTTATTTTGTTTACGACTCCAAATTTCTGTCTTCCCTTTGCTTTAGCATGCTACTGTATGGCAAACACATTGATGTTCCAAAAACATAATGGCATATTTTGTGGATATCTTGTAAAACACATTATATATTTTTTACCCCTTCAAGCAGTTTTGCAATACAAAATTAAGTTTTCTAAAATTAGACACCAGGAGGCAAAACCATTTGGTCTTGAAACAGTTGCCAGATGATTCTGCCTCCTTCATGCACTTAACCACTGCTCCTTTATTATTAATAAAGCATTAGTAAAATCAAACTGTTTAACTTTCAGGTAGTCAGCAGTTCACAGTGACAAAGCCCTGCTTTACTTGGCCTTACTAATTACACACATTTGTGAAAACTGGTGTAAGAGGGAAAATCTTAACGGCTAGCTGATCTGAAAAACGCTACGGTGTTCAGATTTTATAGCATGAAGCAATGCAATGTGACTGAAACAATCTATCACTATTTTTAACAGTAAGTTCTACTGAAAACTCACTAGCTTTTTTCATGTAAAACATTTTCTTATTTTGCTGAATAAAGATTAAAGCACCTTTTGAACTTCCGATCTTTGAATCAGCAGCCTAATTTCATCACCACGTTTCTTTATCTGATTTTTAAGTGAAGGACAATTGTAGTAAGTCCTTACTGGTACTAATGTATGGCATTTATGAATTGATCTCAGGTCTTTCCATAATGAAAACAGACTTTTTGGATTGCGTTCCAGAGTGAGTTTTAATTGAGAGAGGGAGAGGGATGCGGTTAGAAAGTGTTCTAGGAATTGTTCTGAAACCATCTTACCCACACTGGAGTAGAGGCTGAGCAACTGTCACAGTGTACCAATAATGGTCGATATAATTATGAATTATTATAGGACTTTTGAGATATAGTTTTATTATTTATTCTGCTTTTAAAAAATTGTTTATAGGTAAAATGCTGTTAAATTAGAAGACATGGAGAGATGAGGAAAACAAGGGTAGTATCAGTGTCCATGGAGTTCCTGCAAAATCTCTATGCAGGCCAAGGTGTCCTAACAATGGCTGGAAACTATGAATTGTTATCAGGGACCACTTGAATAATTTACAGCCACCATCCTGGAATAAGTGCAAAAGAATATGAGGAAGTGTGAAAATTTATTGTAAAAGTTTAAATACATAAGTAAAAACATTGCAGTTATTTCATGTCAACTAGAGTGATAGTAAGAATAATAGTGACTTATTCAAAAGTAATGATGTAATTAAATGTTAAATAGTTTTCTTCATATTAATACATGTTAAAAATCTCTAAAATCTAAATTTTCTTGTGCAGAAAATGATAATTTACGAATTTTGCAGAAATTGATCTTGCTTACTTTATTAGTGCTAATTGGGATGTAAAGGCACATGTACTCTTCATCCAGTTTCAACAATGATCAATTTATGGCCAATCTTGTTTTATCTATTCCACCAACCACTTCCTCACATCTATATTATTTATAGCAAATCCCAGTTTACATCATCCCTTTCATAAATATTTCCATATGCAACTTTAAAAGATAAGAATTCTTTCCTCATGCAGTCACAATGCTATTAACATTCCTAAAATATATAATATTTACTTATTATCAAATATCAGGTCAATGTATAAATTTTCAGTGATCTCATGAATATCATAATTTCACACATTCATTTGAAGAATGGTTCAAATACTGTCAACATTTTGTGATGGTTCAATACCTCTAAATCTCTTTTAATCTATCATTTTCCTTTTATCTCTCTCTCTTTCCTTTTTCTTCTTTTTCACATGCAATTTATTGTTGAAGAAACCAGGATGTTTTCCTGAAAAGCTTCCCATGGCCTGAACATGACTGATTATATCCCTGTGGCGTAGTTTAACATGTCTCCCTGTCCTCTGATCTAGAGTTGTGATCACATTTAGATTTGTTTTTTTTCACCCTTTGGTAAGACTAGATTTATAAGTAGTAATGCGATTTTTTAGCAAGACATCCATGATATCTGGATATTTTTTATTTTGTGATGTTAGCAGCTTTGATGCTAAATGCCAAGATCTTTTAACATACATTAATGTATAATGAGGCTGTTTTCATTCTATTATTCCTTCTTCATTTATTAACTGAAAAACTTCTAAAAAAAAAAAAAAACCAGATGGAACAGTATGTATAAGAAAGGCTTGATAAGGGTTTGATTCTTTTCCTTTATGTACCAGCTATTCAAAAGAATAATTCAGTTTCTTATCATCTGAAAGTGACCAATTAGTCCAATTTTCTTTTGTGTTGCTTTAGTATCACTATAGACATTTAAATATAAGCGTTTAACTTATTGATCTATTTGTACTCAGATTTTCCATAATAGGCTGGGGGAGCTTGTTTGAGATGATTGCTGAACCCTTTTCATGACCCTTTAAATCTTTTATGATTTTTTTGATAACTGGCATGAAATATATTCAAGGATTTTCTTGAGCTTTTCTTGACCAAGACCTGGAATCAGCCATTTTTTTTTTCAGGGAATCTAGTTCCTGTTAGTAGAAGCAGATATAAAAATTTAATATTAAATCTGGGCGATATCAGGGTTCCTTATTATTGGTTCAGTCATTGTTTCTAGATGTTTTTCAGTTGAGGGAGCCAGGACATAGAATTTTGAGATAAAATACATCAGTAGTTTATGTTGATACTTGTAATTCAAAACGAAGACCATTAGAGTTTTGTTTAACCCCTTCTATTTTGTATTTCTTCTTCTGTCTCCCAAACAGAATTATAATTCTCAGTAAAACCACGTAATTACTCATCTATTTTATGTGACAATATACATACAAAATCTCATAATACCAACACCACTTATAATAATTGATTACTGAAAGTAGTTTAAAGTTTTGCTTTGTTTTGTTCCTTTCAATTATTTTATCTTTAAGTTACAATCCCTTTGGCAGTGTCTAGTCAGATTGCTGTGTTTTGACATAACATCATCACTCTTCCATTTACTGAATACATATTTAATATTATTTGTTTCATCCCATTTTAGATTTTTTAGGGGCTGCTTTTTTAAAAAATGTTTTATAATTATGTAAAAATTTTTATTCTCAATTCAAATCTATAATACAAGATCTAGTCAAAAAAGTCTAGCTTCTCACCCTAACATATCCACTTTATTCTTTGCATATAGCTTTAGCTAAACATTTTTTTAAAGTTGTTATCAGCCCTTTCATTATTTGTTTAATTAAAAATTCAGACACACATACAATTGCTTGTCTCCCTTACTTATATAAATAGTAGCATATTATTATAAATTCATTTCTCTATTTTTTCTTTTTACAACTTTTTTTGTATTTCTTATAAGAGCTTTATACTACCAGTTTATTCAATCTCCTACTGATTGACAGGTAACTTGTTGCCAGTCTATTGGTATTAAAATTAGTCATTTAGCAACTAGCCATAACTCTTTATTTTGGCAGGGTATAACTGCAGTAGGTTTCCAAAAATTTAATTGTGAGTCAAAGATTCATGCATATATAATTTTTAACATCTTAGAGCCATTTACATTTTTCTTGTGAACTAACTGATCATTATTCTAGTCCTTTGTTCTAAAACATTGATCTTTTTCTTCTCTTATCAGAGAATCTTTATACATTAGGTATATTAACATTGTGTGTCTGTGATACAATACGCAAATATTTTTGTTGGCTTTATATTTGTCTTTTTATTTTATGTATGGTTGCATTTATTATGCCAACATTTTGAAATACTGTCATATTTACAAAATCAAATTATATATGTTTACCCTATTGTTTGTTGATTTTGAGTCATGGTTAGACCATTCACAAATTATCATTTCACACATGTTACTTGTGGTATATTTTAAATTGTATTTTTTTTAACATTTACTTATTTTATCCACTTGAAATTCATTTCTGTGCATGATGTAAGGAATTAATCTTACTTTTTCTTTTTCCAAAAGACTTAAGATTTATTTTTTAAAAGTAAGTCAAAGACAATCTGTAGTTCGCTCAAAATATAAAACAGTACTCTTTAATCCCCTGTTTTAAAGACTATTAGTCATTGACCACACTAGGTCAGAGGCTAAATTTTTAAAAAATACTTTGAAAGATGAATTATCTAGTGTCAATGTATCAGATTGCCTTAAATTTTCCCTTAAATTAACTGACCCCTTACCAAATAACCTAATCACTCTGAGTGTAGATCAACTAATGACTTTTTAATATTAACTAACAGCATTATGTAACATTCTTGATTTTTTTTTTTTTGTCCTTATAACCAGGAGTTAGCATTCATAACATATTCTCCTATAGTTTACAGACAATCACAGACACTCTTAAAGGAACATTCCACCTCCTACATGAAGTCATGCTATTTCTTTGTATGATACAAATTATCCTGTGTACATTTCATACATTGATATGCATTTCAAAAGAACTGAATAAAGTGCCAAGGGAATTGTCATTTGATATGGTCTTATTGCTCCTTCCAATGACACATTCAGAGATAATTAATGCATGAAAATTATGCATTAATTATCCTCTTTATACCTCTCTTTATACATATTACATGTGTGCCTGTTATGTGTTCACAGCTGTGCTGGGTCTACAGAAAACACAAAAGATTTATAAGACTCAATCTTCTTTGTCTGCCTCTCCTCACTCTTCCATGCAACAGTGGGAAGAGGGTGAAACTACCCTGTACAAGCAAGGAGGATGGTACTGAGATATGGTTCCAGTGGAATCATATGTAAGGCATTGTATTCCATGTTCATTCATGAAAACAATAACAATGCTAATCCTAAGTTATCATTTATTGAGCACTAACATTCCCAGCATTGGGCCAGTATTGACATGTTTCTCATTTAATATTTAAAACCATCCTGTAATGTATATTGTAGATGAAGAAACTTTACTCAGACCAATTATATATATTACCAAATATTGTATTAGTAACTAACATGTTTAGAACATAAGTTTAGAACTATTTGAATTAAGTCTGAGCTTTTAAGGACACTGCTGAATCTTTCTTGATTATATCACTAAAAATGAGTGCAAGCTAAAATCCTGAGTGTTTATCAAGATTTAAATGCAGAAACAAAATGGAATTTTCATACCAAACTGGAATGAGCAAGACTACAAATGGGAGAAAGCCATAGTCAAGAGAATAGTGTTGTTTTAGGTCTTGTTCCAGGAAGGCATTCCCTCTTTGGGTAACTCAGAAGGCATGGGGTGCCCATAATTCAGCATCTTTGTTTATTCGGAATTTGAAATGTAAGGGTTTGGCCTGACATTTGTAAAAATGTAGTTTGGACATATCCTCAAGGTTATATGGGACTTTCCATAGGACTTTCAACAAGAGAGAGTAAGAGAATATTCATTTAGAAATAAAGTAAGATTGACATCTATCTATATTTGAATATGTTGAACCTTAATTTTTATTCAATTACTTTTGTTCGGAAAAAAAAATTATTCTGAAAGTAAATGTTTTTGCTCAAGAATGAAGTGAAATTAGAGGTTTTTATGAAATTATTTTGTTTAACAAAACAGAAATTTGCATGTGCCATAGTGGGTAAAATCTTCCATATCATAGAACTCCATATATAGTGACAAAAAATTCCATTCTTTGACTTCTTCCACAGTATTTTTTTCAAGTTTCTTAGCACTCTTAGTGTGGCTTCAAAAACATTCTGCAGCATGTCATAAAATGATGTAAGAAAGCAACTTATAATTTATTAAAAGTTACCATTGATTATTCATGAGAAACATCTTTTTCCTATTAGATAGCATTTCAGTTTTACTCATCAGTAAAAGGAGATTTAAGTCTCCTGCCTTATAGTCTTCTGCTCTTCAATATCACATGGTGCAGAAATCTAGTTAGTTGATAAGGAAGCAGATGGGAAATATTAATTAAATATGTAGAGAAATAGTTACTTGCCATACTCTAGTAGTGCTAGGAGCCAAGTCATAGAGAAAGGAACCATGAAAGAAAATGTAGATATGCCACTGAAAGAATCTCAGGCTCAAACACCTGTGAGCAATTTAGATCAGTGATGTGAGAGCACTCAATGTAAAGTAATAGAAATGGTGGAGGTGTAGTAGATACGAACTGAATCCAGCTGTTTGTTACCACATAGGAATGTGGGCCCATGTTAAAAGATTTTTTTTATTTTCAAGAGAAGTTAAGAATTCGAAATGTTTCATAAAATTTCCCAATTTCTAAAATATTGTGATGATTAAACAAAATGCCTTTGGGTTAAGTCCAGGCTGAGACTTGCCCATCAGCAGTCCCTTACTTCCAGAATTGCACTTATGGAAACATCCAGGATTTGTGGTATAAAGTCATTTCCCCTTTGGGTGGATCAGTGGCTTTGAAGATCACATCATGGAAAGGAAATAGAATGAAACATAAACCTATTTATCACACTTACTCAGTGTCTAAAAGGAAAATGAAAGTAGATTGTGGACTTAATTTTCTTGATGCAACTACATAGCTGAGAAAGTGGAGGATTACAGTATAAAAGGTTTGCCACTGATTTTGTAGTTTTATATATACACTGTATATTTCAAAGATAATCAGTTGTATATAATATTTCTGTGCAATGATGGGACTCAATTACTAAGTAATACCTATTTACCTTGGCTTGATACTAACTCTCTGAATTATGATTCTCGGATCTAACTCTAGGACCCCTTTGGCAAAGTACAGAAATGCTTTTGAATTGTTTCATTTAAAGCAATAATTAAATAAAATATGTAGCAAAGTGACAGGAGGCATGAAAAACAATATGCATCTATAACCATTGATCATACTCGCTGTAGTTATAACTAAAATAGATGGCAATAACCCATGTGTTCTATGTCTGCTCTTTTTTCCCCAAAAAATACACATTTGGAGAGCTTTATGTATTAACTGACTGGACACACTAAACTTTAATAGGGAAGATTTCTATGCTTGCTGCAGGGATAAATTTTTACTCTAAAAATGGCTGTTTAAGAATTGAGAGTCCAGAAGTAAGCCCATATTTATACAGGCAAATAATTTTCGACAAAAACGCCAGACATATACAGAGGAGAAAGGAAAGCCTCTTCAATAAATGGTGCTGGGAAACTGGAAAGTCACCTGCAAAAGAATGAAACTAGACTGCTGTCTATCACCACACACCAAAATTAACTCAAAATAGATTAAAGACCTGAATATAAGACCTGAAATAATAAAATGCATATAAGAAAACATAGAAACTAAACTCAAGGACCTTGGGCTTAAAGAGGATTTGATGAATTTGACCTCAAAGGCAAGGGAAGTAAGAGCAAAAATAAATGGGACTACGTCAAACTAAAAAGCTTCTGCTCAGCAAAAGAAACTGTTGAACTGTCAACAAGGTAAAGAGACAACCATCCGAATGGGAAAATATATTTGCAAGCAACGTCTCCTATAAGAGCCTAATATCCAAAATGTGCAAAGAACTCATACAACTCAATAGCAACAAAAAAAAAGCCAAACGATCCAATAAAAAAAAAAAAAATGGGCAGAAGACTTGAACAGACACTTCTCCCTAGAGGACATACAAATGGCCAACAAATATATGAAAAGATCCTCAACATCACTAGATATTAGGGAAATGCAAATCAAAATCACGATGAGATACCATCTCACACCTGTTAGAATAGCTATAATCAACAGGACAAGTAAAAACAAATGTTGGAGACGATGTGGAGAAATAGGAACCCTCATACACTGCTGGTGGGACTGCAAATTGGTACAGCCACTATGGAAAATAGTATGGAGGTTCCTCAAAGACCTAAGTGTTGACCTACCATATGATCCAGCAATCCCTCTACTGGGTATTTATCCCAAAGACTTGAAAATCCATATCCAAAAAGATATTTGCACACCGATGTTCATAGCAGCGTTAATCAAAGTGGCCAAGACATGGAAGCAATCGAAATGTCCTACGATAGATGATTGGCTAAAGAAGCTGTGGTACATATATACAATGGAATATTACTCAGCCATAAGAGGAGATGAAATACTGCCATTTACAACAACATGGATGGACCTTGAAATAATCATACTGCATGAAATAAGCAAGATAGAAAGGGTTGAAAATCACATGATATCACATATGTGGGATATAAACCTAAAAGAAACAAATGAACAGGACAAACAAACAGAGACTTGTGGACATGGACAATGGACTAATGTTTACCAGAAAGGAGGGGGAAATAAAAAAATAAAATGTTTTAAAAAATTATGTATATATAATATGAAAAAATTATCTGATATTAAAAAAAATTTAAAAAATCACCTAATCATAATAAATAAATAAATAAATAAAGCTGTTCAGGTATTGTATCTTTAATATTTTCATTTCCAATATTTTTTAAAGTACATTATTCATATATATAAAATTTCAATTGAGAAGATTGGCAAATACTTTTACATAAAATCAAACTAAATAAAATTTACTAAGTAAAATTCTTAGTAAAATTTTACTAAGAATTCAGTAAAATTTTAGGCTTATTTCTCATGCCATACAAAGGTTTCTTCAGCATTTAAATAAACATTGTTAATAAGGTCAATATCAGATTTATATTAACAGAGATGAAAAGATATGGTGTGATTTTGTTCATTTAATCAAATATAAGCAACCATTCTGGAACATTCAGATTATGATATATGGTACTTGAAATGATACAAATTTCCTAAATTCTTTACTCAAATTCATCAAATATTTGGTATTTTTTTCCTATAGAAATAGCCATACAAGTATATATTAGCCATTTTATGTGAACAGAATCAAATCTCAGATGCCCTTCCACCTCTCCTCTTAGGATGTGTGAGGGCATGGTGACCATGGAGACAAGTAGGATCCATCAGCTGGTAATGTGCTCAGCCTGTTAGGGCCATAACTTGGAAGTGAAGCAACGACTTCAAAGATTTATGCTTTTATTGTGCAGATAATACCAATTCACTGGGAAAGCTTTATTAAAAATTATTTGTAACACTTTGTTTTCTGATTTGTATATTTTTTTTGAGAAGCTGATATATATCCAGTGCTCTTAGTCTTACCTGTAATTAGCAGAAGAATGACAGGCTTAAAAATGTGAAAGAAAACACAGTCAAACTGCCAAAGCCAATGATTATCTGTAGCCTCTGAAAAACCGAGTCTGTATTTGTTATTAGAACAAACAGGACATAAGAAAAAAAATGTGGTAACTTCCACATATAGCAAAAAGCTCTGTGAGATTAGAAGCCCTGTCTACATCTTAATTGCTGCATCCAGTGCCTAAGACAGCACACATTAGGTTCTCAAGCAATATTTGTTGAATGAATGTTGTTAAATATACAGACTTCCTAAAGACATACTTCTTTATGATACTTTGTTTTTCATAAATTAGAAAGTCTCTCCTTACACAAATTATAAATTTCATTCTTAAAAGGACAGACACAGAATAGGAATTAGCGAAATTTTAAAAGATAGCTATTCTGGTTCACCCACTAATAATTTGTCATAGCATCACAAAATTAAATTGTAATAAATTCTGCTTGTATTAGTTATAAAGGGCACTGGTTAAGTAGCCAAACAAAAGTGTTAAATTGAGTTTACAGAGAGCTTTCTAAATGACTGTTTGCCTAGTCTTTTAAACAGCTCTTAAAAATTATATACTATATATGATATATACATGCACATATATAAACACACACATATACATACATACACATATATTTATAATTTTAAGTGATTCAAAGATTATATTTGGTAATTCTTTACCTTATGTAAAGAATTTAAGGTGGTAGAAAAGATGAAAGAAATATATTGCTTCATTAAATCCTAGAACCATAATGTTTGCTGATTATGAAAATTCTAGAAACCATTGAGTTATTAAGACTTTTAATATCCATTAACATTATTAAGGTTTTTGGTACACATTACCAAATAGTCCTGTCATTTTTTTAATCTACTCTTTATCTGTTTCTTTTTTCCCTTCCTTTCTTGATTTAATGCTTCTTTACCAAAATATGAGTAGAATTATTTTTTTAATATACCTTTTATTTCAATGCTCCATTCATGGACCTCTTTATTGAATATAAAAAAGGGAAAACTATTAGTTTACTGACCCTTAGCTTTTGAAACATTTACTTTGATATTTCTCCTTTGGCTCAAGTCCATAATTAAGTGTTATATATTAGAGATCAATGCATCTATAATCTGTCCCCATAAGCTTGCAATACTAGACAACTTCAGCATTAATCAGTTTTACTTAAAAAGAAAAAAAAACCCTCTGTAATCTATTAAATAATACTTTGATATATCTTAAGAATGTTCTGAGAAATCCTGAAAATTCTCCCTTTAAGTTTCTCTCATTAGTTGATTTGCTTCTAATGTACAATCAGAAGAAAAAAAGTATGATTATGCAACATTTTTGTGAATAGAAACCTTGTAGAGAGGGAATCTATACTAAGGCTATGTCAATATTATACCAATTAAGAAGTTAGGTCCACGAAAGTATAGTCATATGGCAAGTTAAGAAATATTGAATTTCTAGTCAAAATATATTGATAGTTTTTTCTCTGAGGAGACTTTCTTAGATGGTTTATCTATATGTCAGGTTCATGAAGACAGACTAGAATTACAATAGATCTATTCTACATTGAATGCAGATTCTAGATGAGACATTTTTTGAGTTGTATCGAAAGATCAAGATGATTTATGTATAACCTTCTGAAACTAGGAAACCTATTTGTATAGCCATATGTCATGTGTGTATTATGTTTTATTTTTAAACATTACATAATGATAGTCTAAGTAATTTATACTAATAACTATAAACTATAGTTACTGTTAGAATCTTTAAAAAGTCAATCTTTTTTGTCATATTTCCCAAAAAGTAAAGAATATATTATTTTGAATTATTTAAATAAATATCACATCCAAAAATGTGATCTATTACAACTGATATATCAGCAAATGAAATGCCTTTAAAGACTAAGTCTCCTCAAAAAACAAACACAGAGTCAAGAACTAAATAAATCATCACCCTCTAAGCAGTGCTGCATTGCCTCCCACTCACTGGGACCTCACATAAATCTACTGCCTTTCCGGTACTTGTCAGTTATATGACTAACTTGTACATGTAATAAAACTTCCTCTGGCTCTTCATTTTACAGAGGATGACTTGACAGTACTATTGGAGTCCAATAGATCATTTTTGATATGTTTTCTTGCTTGGCCACTGCTGGTTTCAAATTGCATCTAATCCAAAGGTTCTGATAAAGTGAATATATTCCTTTAATTACCTTGATCAAGTGATCCAAATAATTTTCATTTCCAGTATTTGGAAACTTAAAAATGGTAATTTTTTATTTAAGCCAAGTAAATGTAGATGACATCTGTTCAGTGTACCATAATTTAAATATGATAAATATATAAAATTCATCTTGTGACTACACACTGAGGTCATTATGGTCTATAATTTTCTAATCAGTATTGAACAGTATAGTATAAACATTCAGTACATGGGCATAAACATGAAAGTTTAAGCTCTCATTGTAGAAATTAACAAGTAAACACACTAACATTAAGGTTAAATTTAATGTTAACTATATGGAAATAAAAATTTGCTGTCTTTATTGATCTGTTGGCAAAATCAACTGTATACATTTCCTAAAAAATAATAAACAGTGCATTGCCACTTAGTTGATATTTCAAATATTTTTCATTACAGTTGAAAAAATGATTTTTGTTACTATTTGTAGTAGTAAGAATTAATATTAATATTATTAGAAGGGGTCAGTACATTTTTTCTTAAAAGACTAGATAGTAGATATTTTAGGTTTTGCAACTCAATTCTGCCATTGCAGCTGAAGGCTACTATAGAAAATACATAAATCAGTGAGTATGCCTGTTACCCAGTAAAATTTATTTTACAAAAGCAGGCAACTTGACCACAAGTGATAGTTGGCCAATTCCTATATTGATGTTCCTTTCCAGTTGTATAGTGTCTTCGTATATTCAAAAACTAATTAACACAGCACTCTTGTGTTACTAAGTATTGATATTTACTTTTTGCAGATGAGGAAAGCAGAGTTCAGACTTGACTTTCACATATGAGGCAAAATAAATGGAACTCAAGGCTCCAGACTCTGTTGTTGTCTTATAACATAAGCCACTCTGAAAGTCAAAATTTATATATCGTTTAATGAAAAACTTTATTTCCATTTAGTTCTAAACTTTTTCATACCAGAGCATGATGACAAGATAATAGAACAAGCTAAATAAAGAAAGGCCACAGCTCAGCTCTCAGCCAATGGACTGGATAGATGCTTAAAATTTAGGAATACAAGGACTGAGCCGTATTCATGAACATAGACACAGAGAATTGGACAGCTGTTGTTCTTTTCTTGCAGAGTCAATTCCTTATCCAAATTTTTAAAACCCTTGTTGAATAAGTTAATAAATGAACAACATTGTAACATGATTAAATATGTTCTGAAAGGAATTATTAGAAATTATAACAATATAGTTTATGTATATATTAAATTATTTGGACCCCATTTATTGAACAATCGAAAAACAATTATTGAACACATGCTCTGAGTCAGATATTTCACCAGAAGCTGGGAGGATCACAGGAAAAATTTCTGTGCTCAGAAGTCTAAAATATAAAAAAGAAACATTGAGGATTTTTAAGAGCAATCGAAAAAGGAAATGTGTTTATTAAACATTTATATACTATACTAAGATTGAAAGTATAGATTTTTAATAAGTGAAAAAGATAGTGTATTTTAAAATATATGTATAATGGTCCAAATAAATTTTATCTTTTTTAATCTACCAAGTGATTATTAGTTAGAATGTTTCAATTTTATTTAGAGGTGGATATCATTTAAGAAAAAAGAAATTAGAAAAGTCTATAGAAAAATATTCACAGTTTGAACATGAAATAAAAAACAATGCTAAATACCAAAGTCTTATTGACATTGCAAAGAAAGTTATTTTCATGGTTTTATATAAAAAAGATTGTACATCCTTTTTAAAAATGTACTATTTTTAAAGTTTAAATCAGCATAAAGCTTATATATGCCTTTATATTAAAATTTATAATATAAACATGCTAATTATATTTACTGTAAAAATGTAAATCCCAGAGTTTATTTTCTAAAATGCAACCAAAGTTTTTATTACAAGCATATATTAAATTGGAAACATTACATCGATCTTCTGCTTATGCTTTTTATTAGAGTATGCTATATTGATATAGTGTTTATTTAAAAATCTGAATTAATAATTCTATTATTTGACTACTTCATTACCACAGTTAAAAGCTTTGTTATAAAAATATTATACATGATATTAAGAACTTTTGATTTTTATTTTCCCCTTTTTTGATTGTGAGAAAAGAGAAGAGGATATATTTTGATATAGAAGAAAAAGTTAAGATGCATTTACAATAACTGGAATAAAGCTCTCTATAATATTCAATATATAATGATAAATTGGTGATTATGTGTTTCAGTTTCTTTAATCAATTAGCATAAACAAGTTTCCTGAAATAGGACCAAATGAGTAATCTATTGTATATTCTCAACTAAGGTCAAGCCCTCATATTTTGGAATTTTAGAATTCTTCCAATACAATTCTGGTTTTAATTGTACAAGATAAAGTACATAAGCAAGGGAGAAAAGGAAGAGAAAGATGAAAGAGTGAAAAATGAGATAAATTGTGATGCTAAGCAGGAAAATTTTTGCATGCATAAAATAAGTTTTCTTTACATTTTCTTTTAAATAAATATATTTGATACCATCTTACCCTGCCCTTTTTTATCCCTCAACCTCATTTCGAGTAGAGACAATAACAAAAATACTAACAGACCTAATTCACATCTTTTTTCCACTGTCCAAAAAGAGCTCTTTTTGCTGACTCATGAATCACATTCCTAGAGAACATCACATGTTTATCATAAACGGCGTCTTCCATTCAAGAAATGGAAATGTTAAGTCAAGTCACATTGCTTTTCATAAATAAAGATTTCAAAAATTTTGTTTGTACTCTTAAATTAATTGTTAGTAAACTGTAGACTTTTTAAATATATGTAACAAAATTTAATATTCCCATAAAATACATACAATTGTCATTGCAAAATGCCCATTCCAAGTTAAAATGAGAAATATCAGCGTTCTGGAATTATATCAGTGGGTCAAATTGAACACATGTAAGCTATTTCTCTGTCTAATTAATGATGTATAAGTGACCGAAGTTCCCGTGTAACACTGTGAAATAAGAACTTAAGTACAATAATCACCCAGGTAATTTGAAATTATACTTTCTCTTTTATTTTCTTATACTTACATGTCTATTCAACTCAGTATTCCATTGTCTAAGTAGTTGGTTTCATCATTTTATTTCTTCCAGAAGATTGGTATGAGACACTTTTGCAGATGTTCTTAAAAATTCTGAACTTTATTATTACTCGTTTAAAGAAATGCTTTTTACATGCTTCATAATATGTACATTTGAACTGCATCAAGTTAATTTAAATTAGAATAACTTTAAGTAAAAGAAGCACACCACAACACATGTTTTTATTTAAAGGATACCGTGTTTGTGGAAAGATAAAAGAAGACTCATCTTTCTTGGAAAAATGAAAAACAGAATGGAAAGGATCAAAGATACACTAAGGCAAGCCATTGGCAGTTTCTTGTTTTCCCAATTAAGCCTTTCAGTTTTACCTGTTCAAGGCCAAGTGCTGTTAGTCTCCTTTCTTTCTTTAGATTATTGAATTGTAATCCTTGAAGTCTGATTATTCTATAACTCAGTTGCTCAGTCATGAGAAGAATAAAATAATTACTAGGTTTTGTGATTGTTTTACTTTTTTGAGGCTAATTAATCTTAATGATTGAGGGAGAGAGGAAATGCAGGGTCAAGAAATATTTAGGCCTTAATCCTAAATTTCAGTAGCTCAAGTGTGATCTCAGACCAGTCACCCGACTTCCCTGAATATTAGCAGGACAAATGCACAGTGTTATGGGAGACCAAGAAATACTCAAAATATTCCTTGAGTCTTGAAACTTAAACTGAATATAGTTAGATTATAAGTGAAATGAAAGAAGGTAAGAAATAGTGAAATGAAAAGTGTTATATATTAATAAGAATTGACATAATTCTTTTAAGCTATTCACTAGCTCATATTTTTAAATTTTGAAAAGATATTTTATTTTGTCTCAACAATCTTATCATTATGAACATTGAGAAAATTAGGAAAACATGAAGTTATAAAATATATCAAAAAAATACTTGCTACTTAGAGAAGACTTTCCTACCTTCTAATACAGAAACACTAAAGAATTCAAAAGTAGTTTCTTATTTATTCATTGATTTCTTCAAGAATTAAGGGTAGCATTGTTGCTGTTTACCAGGTGAGATTGTGGCTGGGCACTTAGTCTGTCTTCTTCATTAGTAAACTGAGAATTATACTTGCAACAGCCTCATAAATGTGTTGTACAAATTAAATGCATGAATGCATGCAATGTCCTTTAAAAAATACATGGGGACAAAGTAAGAATTCAATAATGGTAGATATTTTTATTATAAATAAAATTAATGTTTGTTAGGAGAGATAAGAGGATTTAAGTAATTACAGGTAAAGCACTCTAGGCATTCAAAAGTGGAAGAAATTATCTTTTGGAAATGTTATCTGGATGCCTCCTTCCTTCTCAAGTTCTGTCTTCACATCCTCTTGTCACCTCAGGAAGTAACTTGGAAACTGGGAAAGAGTTGGAGTTTTTCATTCACACAGACGCTGGTTACTCAAGTTTATTTCTTAAAGAATCCTTCAGCAAGCTACTCAGTCTCCCCAAGACCTGACTTCTTATTGCAAGATGTGTAAAATGTCAGTCGTCCTTGCATATTGAATTGATATTAAGAGGCCTATTTTAATATAAGATTGATTTAATGGTGTTTGTGATGTTAGAAAAAAAAGTTTTGAAAATCAGAATTCTCTGAGATTAAAATAACTCAAACGACTCTATTAAACTAAAGAATAAATTGAAGAAAATAAAGATTATTTAAAACATATTAGTCACATTAATTAACCACCCAAAATTTAGTATGTATAGTCAATGGTAAGAAAAATCAATAAATTTCCCTTTACAAATACTTTTTTAAAATGTTAAAAACGGCCTAGAAGTTCTCCTTTCTGTAGTCCTATTGAAGTTTTAGCTTGGATTTTATGAAGCAAAGCAAAATCAATGCCCTTAGTACATGATATCTAGGTTTAATGTTTTAGTCTGTTAAGTTCACATTATGTCTAAACTAGTCTCTCCTGGTAAAAGAACAGAAAATATTTTCTTCGGTTCTTCTATCATTTTTCTTAAATACTACAAGTGCATGAATGTTATTGAATTAATTTCATTCTCAATAATGAGAGTAATGTTTAATATCAGACTTTGAAGCCTTGAATCTTCTCAGTGATCATTCTGATTTTCATGTATAAAATTATTTCAATATTCATGTGTACTTCATTGTCAACACAGGGAGGAAAAGCATCCTATACTCACAGATATTAGAATTTATGATCATTTCTCTGTTTGTAATTATTAAGATTAGAAATAGTCATTTCAGACCAGGTAAAGCAACCAAGTTCATGGTGACTGTGGTGACTGTACATTGTAGTGTGTGTGTGTGTATGTGTGTGTGTATATACACGTATATATAGACACATAATAAAATGTGCAGTGATTTATTAGTGAGTTTTTCAATTATTAGAAAAGTAAGCTTGTGAAAATTTAGTGATGGCACACTAAAATTTTTTTTATACTTATTTAATATTAAAGCTCAGAAAATATACATCTATGAATACTTGTTGTATAATATAAATATTTTCCAAATGACAAATATTCTAAAATTTGTGTAATATTCTGGCTCTCCTCCACCTAGGTACCTTATAGGATTGTAATTTTATGACCTGTGTGGCTGAATATGGGCAAGTGTAAGCTGAAGAAGTTTTCTGAGCCAACTGTTTTGTGTTCTTTCATGAGATGGCCAGTCACATGTGGCCACAAGAGGGGCACAGGAAAGGCATAGGAAAACAAAATTTATTATACTCACAGGCCCTAGAGAGACAAAGTCAATGCATGTCAAGAGGAGGACACATGAAGGGAGCACCAAGGAGTCTGCTCAACCAAGCAGGTGGGGAACTGAGAGGAGAAGGGGAAAGAAAGGAAGAAGGTGGGAGGAGGAAGGAATAGGGAGGGAGAGCGTTTACTGGGGATCAGGATATATATAGTTCACAAACAAAAGGAATAGGGGGATTTTACTGGTGTATTTGATGTCACTAGGTCACAATCAGAGCAAATAGGATTATGTGTGACAAAGCCAGCCTTATCACACTGGTGATCCTGGTCACCTGGGTGAGGTGCTCATAGCCCATAGGTGGGTAATTGAGGCAGCAGGAAACTCTGAAGCTTTAAAATGTATAATAGATAAGCACATAATGGGTTTTTATTTCCTAAATTGGTGACAGGAATATATATATCAAGTTTTACCTAATCTATAATTTCAACATTCTAGTTTATTTAATAGTAATAGTTTACTAAAGTAATATATTTACTAAAGTAAATTGAGTTTTACTTTCAATGACTTTTTTTTACTTCTACAAGTTTTATTTAGATCTTTTGTCATATATGTTTATTCTTGTTTTACTATCTTGTTCTTTCATTATGATTTCTATTTATTCTTTAATCTCTCTAAAGACTGAGCCTTGGATTATTCTGTTATCCGAAATCCACGAACGAGTTAAATTTACTGAGTCCAGTGCCAGATTGTCTAGATTTCATTTCACCTCTGTCATTTACAACCTGTGTGACCTTGGGCAAATTATGTATTGTCTCTGCATCTCTGTTTCTCATTGTAAACTAAGATAATAGTGCTGAGCTCAGAGGGTTGTTGTAAAGATTAAAATAGCTTTTATCGTAAAAGTAGAGGATCTAAAAGAGCCTGTGGCATGTTAGCCCCATTGAAGAGTCTGCAATTATCACCAAGTTTGCAACCACCCAGGCTTGGCTGTGTTTGCCCAGTTGTTCAGGTTATCTAGAGATTTCTCTCTCCTTCCTTTAGCAAAGCCATTCATTAAACATGTAAAATTTTATCTGGAATCCTTAGGTGTATGTGGTTAGAGGGTTTCAGAGTAGCCAGGCCTTGCATGTTGTTGGATCCATTTAATTTGGTATTTCTTATAATTATCTGCTAGGTTCTACTATAATATCTATATCAGGGTTGAACCATATAGGTCCATAAAGCAAAAGAAAATAATTTAAACTAACATAGTTGAGGCGATTAGTTTTATATTTTTCAGGATTATGTAAGTAGTTCTTTCAATTTAAAGAAATTAAATATTTTTAAGAAAATAATATCTGTTTTGGATATAAATATTTTTATGGAAACCAAATTAAAATGAACCAAGTATTTTTATAGGTTATATTTTTTAAAAAACATATTTTGTCATTTTCATTTTATATTTTATTCATATACTCAAAAAAAGACCAATCTGTGGGAATTTTTGGTCTACTTCATTTTTAAGGAAACTAATATAAAATTGTAGTCAAAATTCTTGCAATAATAAAATAACAGAATTTATAATAAATATTTATTCTAATTATCTTACATATTTATCAATAATCTATTTTAATAAATTTCAAGAGATTTTATTCCCCCTTTTCTTTTCCTTTCAATAAGAAAAAAATTAAGTCCATCCATTTCTGCCATCGTAAGGACTATTATGATTAATTGTTCTCATCAAATCTGGCCAACTCTGGTAATATAAACCATACAGTTTATGTACTAAAGCACTTTGTAGCAATGAAAATTTCTCTTCTGAGATTTGAACTGTAGGAAAAAAGCATGAAGCTATTAACTAGAGAAATATAGCATGATTAAAGACCAATTCTCCTTAAAAACAAAAGTCTAATTTTTTTATGTGGTGTAACTTTAAACTGTTTACATCAGTTTTAATATTTCACCTTACATCCCAAAGAGTTTATGAATGAGTCAACATCACCAAGGGACAAAATCTAAAGAAATGGCAATTAATAGGAGCATTTTTTCTCAAGTGTAATACATGCCTGTTTTTCGTAGATCACTATAAATTGGCTTCAACTTCATTATGCATTTTTATTTAACAGCTTATTAAAGATAATATTTAATTTAATTTTATGTGTGTGTACATACTCTACTATGTGTAGAGTTAAGGTATTCTTTTTTTCTTCTGGATTAGTTCAAAATCAGTGTTGTATCCTGCAGTTTATTTTTAATTTGTGAATGATGGTCAGTGTTCACTTATTCAATACAATTCATTTATTCTTAGAATAACACCAGTTAACTTATAATGTGTAGAATAAAAGTGACATCCACTAAAGATATCATACTGACAAGATTACACTATATTTCATGAGTTCAAGTGGGCAGTCAGGAAATTCTAAGTTCACATCAAAAGTGAATTCAGAAATGTTATTACAATTCACCCATAATCGAGGTTGACTGACAGCTTTCAGTCCTCACCATTCCCTTCCCCTTCTGCCCCACAACTAGGCAAGCTGATAAAAGCTCCAGGTGCGCCTTCCTTTAGCACCTGCTGGGAGGTTCAAACCACTCAAGACTTGGACCAAACAAGGTTACCTTCAACCCAACCCCAGCCCTCAGTCACAGCAAAAGCCAAACCAGTCTCCTTTCCCTGTCTTCTCAAGTGACTTTGGACATGATTGGGAGATCTCCTGCTCTCCCCATAAAACATCACTAGGTGAGTAATAAAACTTTTCATACCCCCTTGAGACAAGTGTGGTGTCATCAGTCTTGACATCTGAATGAACCAATTGTGGGTAGAGGTCTACTCAGTGTTTTTGGAGTGTCCACAAATGGTGTTATTTAATGAGGTAGTAAATAAAAGGGAAGATAAGAATTTAAGGAGAAAGGAATCAATCTATTTGTAGTTATGGTGGTTCTGAAGTGGTCTTGGCATATATAATTGGGTATATCATGTACATAGTTGGCCATAGGTATGGAGATCAGGAGTGAATCTGGTAAGGTGGCAGTTTGAAATCAGCATGCACATGGCCTGGGGAGATGGAGATCACCCAGGAGGATGATTAGGGTGAGAAGAAGAGAAGGCAAAGCACATCGCTTCTACTAAATTCTCGTTACATATTATTTAATGTCTTTCTTTTCTTTATTGTGTCTCCTTGAGACATTAATCTTGATAATGTATTTGACCTTTATTGAGCATGTATTAAATTCAACCTAACTTGAAGCCATGGATTGTTTGTTTTTACATAAAAATAACAACTTTACTTTAGCAGATAGAGAAATAATGATGCTTAAAAGTACTGATTATGTTAGGCTAAAGCGTGTCATTGTGTCACCAAGAGAAGAAACTACTTATTAATTTGAGTTCAGTAGAGGCTTACAATCAATTGGAAACACCAAACAAGCTAGACCTGCTGATGAGAGTTATATATTTAAGGTGTTTAACTCTGCTGCTGCTTAATCAAGTTTAAAAGTAAGTACACGTTATTATCAAAAATTGCCTTGATCAATTCTATTCATTAATCTTTATCTTTTAGATCAATCTCTGAAAATCCTGGTGTCCATATCATAGCCAAGATAGCTAAATTAAAAGTTCAGGGTTGGGTCCCAGGCATTCGTAATTTTTAAATCTCCCCATGTGATTCTGATTTTCATCTAAGATTTAGAAACATCACAATAGGTGAATTGACTTTAGTAGAAATAAGCAGTAGTTAGGTTTTAATTTTTAAATTTATCCTATATCTTGTTCCAGAATGGTTTAATGTATTGCATATGGCTATGCTCATTAAGGTCTAGTTAGGCCTTAATTAAGCCAAAAAAAATAGGTCTAATATCTCTGTTTTATATTTAAGAGAGTTAAGACCAAGAAGGATCAGGCGATTTTCCCCCAACAAATGACTAATGGAAGAGTAATTTAAAACCAGGTTTGGTTACTTTCATAAGTTAATTCACCCATACCACATAGCTCAATGAGTCACAGGTTCAGAATCCAGGATTTTGAATAGTTTGCTCATACATTACTCTGAAATTTTGCCATATTTAATTTCTCTTTGTCTCAAAATGCATGTCAGGTATTATTAAATTGTTGAATTTTTATAAGACTTAATTAAACATTTTATTTAGAGGTATTTGTGGAAAAGTGAGCAATAGTCTAGGGAATTTTATTACAAGGGTAACTGTCTTCATCTTCAAGTAAAATTCAAATATTTCTACCAAACAACCATGAGCATTTTAAAATCTATTATAATGTCTTCCTAATCATATCTTCTATTTCTAAGAAACAATCATAGCTTTAGACAACTTCAGATATAATACCTGACCTCTTATAACAACAGATTTGGCATTTTAGTTATTCTTCACTTACTAGTAGGAAATCCCCAGTGTTTCTTTTTTTGAAACAGCTCTAAAATATTTAGTTCAACTGTCATCAAAACATCATCTGTTCAATTTTTCTTAGTCAACTACGGGGCCCTTAAATTCTCTAAACCCAGGGATCACATTCTAAGAAGAAAAGATCAAGCTCTTCCTGGAAAGTTTTTAAAAGAGAAACAGCCATAATGGTCTAGTATAACTAACATGATTCCTATGCTAAATTGGATTTATAACTTTAAAAATCATTATAAAAGATTTTTAGTAGCCCAGTGAAACTCATTTCAGACTTGACCTCCAGAACAGTAAGATAATAATTTTTTGTTGTTTTTGGTCATTTGTTTCAGTGGCAATAAAAACTAATACAGAAAAAAATAAATAAAGTTTTTTAAGTTATAAAATATCTTTGAAAACAAAAACATAATTCTGTAAAAAATTATTAAACTCGCAGCTTCCAAATAATTAGATTTGGGCTTAAAATATGGTTAATTAAGTATTTTTGATATTAAGGATGAGTTTAATTCAATAAATATGTTGTAAATAATTATTCTCTTATAAATAACATCAATCCATAGTTGAGTATAAGAGGTAAAAATGGTACTCTAAAAATGTTTGAAACTGTTTAAACTAAGAAAAATTTTCTCATAGTTTTTCAAATGCTATGTTTCCAAATTTAAAATATTTTCATGTTTTCTCCTTTAAGATATAAAATCTAAAGAATGTTAATTAGCTAGAAGTTAAATTCAGTGCTACAGTTGTACTGAGTAGAGTCTTGTTGAAAATTTTTTCAATTTTCAATTCTTTTTTTAAATTAAATTTATTGGGGTAACATTGATTAATAACATTATATAAGTTTCAGTTGTACAACTTTATAATATGGCATTTGTATACGCCATTTTGTGCTTACCACTCAAGGTCTAGTCTCTTTCCATCACCAAACATTTGACCCCCTTTGTCCTTTTCAACCAAATATATTATACAATCAGTGATAAAATAAATTATTAAGTCAGTGCTTACTATTACAGAATCCTGATTTGAGGGGTCATCCTGATTCGTCAAAGAGTAATTCCATCCGTTTGCTAGTGATTGGTCCAGGAACCTAGACCTAAGCTGATCGGTGCATAGAATCAAATGGACATGTGAATTGGTTCAGATACATAGAAGAGTGCCTGGAAGAGAATACGCAGTCAAGAAGCATCTGCTAAATGAATGGGGATGGTACCAAGTTTAGCTCCAATGTGACATGGATCTCTGAAAATAAAGTTGTTTATTCTTAATGATGAGCATCTGTAAAAACAGTTGCAGTCCTTCATTCTATAAAAGGTTTTATACATGAAAATGAGCATTAGAAATTCTATGGCCATCTTCTACTAGTCTAAAGGTGTTTTCAACAGAGAGAACAGAGACAAGAAAATCTCAGAGAAATGGAATTGAAGATTTGATTGAACCATGACTGATGGCTTCAAATCAGTGAACATTTCCATTATATCCCTCTATTATTTCAGACAGCTTAAGTTAGATTTCTCTGTATCTTGTGTCCAAAAGCATAAATTTTAGATATAATCTCATTGTGTTTATGTAGCCTGGCTTAGTATAAAATATGAGTCAAATGTCTTTTCCTGAGCAATTGATTTGTAGATTGCACTGCAGAGAAAATATCTTACAAGTAATTTGATTATTTTTCTTTATTAACTATAGTATTTTCTTCATATTTAAAAATACAGTGATTTTGCTAGTGTGTTTTGGTTGCTCCACAGCAATTTTATCCAGGATATAAGTGTGTCCTTTCATGTATATATTCAATTAATACATTATTATATATCTAAATATTCCTTTTGTTCTCAATTATTTACATATTATATCTCCTTTTCCTAATGCAGTTACAAAGTTTCCAATCCTTTTAAACTCACAGCATAAATAAATTAGTAACTAATAACAAATATAAACAACAAAAACACATTTATCTAAGAATTTTTAAAATCTCCTTAAAACAACTTTTGAGATAAAAGAAGATCAATTTGTAAAATATTTTAAAGGTAACAATAGCAATAACACTGCATAGAAAAAACTATGGGTTACTCAAAAGTAGAAGAGAAAATTCAGAACCTTAGATGTACACTAAGAACAAGACGTTGAACATAAAAAGAATAGAAGTTCAAATGAAAATTTTCGAAAAAAGACTAACAAGCAATTATAAAAGACTATATTATTAAAAATAAAATATTAATGAATAAACACATAGCATAGTAATAAAGTTCTACAAATTAAAAAGTAAAAGCAAAAGTTGGTTCTATTAGAAAAGCAATGATAATACATGTACAACAGAGGTCAACTTAGTCAAAAAAGTAGAAATATAATGGGAAAACAATCATCATATGTCATATGTGCATATATATAGGTGTTATTTTTTCTTATTAACATAACTACTTAAACATAATTGAAGTTATGCTGAATTTGTTTTTTAATTAATTCTATGTTTCTTACTAATGGTTTAGTAAGGGTCCTTCAAGTTAATATACTATATATGATGATATCATTCTATACTCTAATATGTTTAAGTTTTTATAATTGATCTTGAAATTCTGGACTTCAGAACTGTGAAAAAATAATTTTCTGTTTGTTAAGCCACCCAATATTTTGTTATAGCAGCCCAAGCAAATTAATAAAATAATCTATTAAAATCAGTAAGTACACAAAGTATATGTAAAGATAGAAAATAGCAAATTCTTTTTAAAGAAGAACAATATGAGAGGACTCGCCCTATCAGATATAAAGACTTATTATAAAGTCAGGATTATAAAATCAGTAGTTACTTATGTACTATAAGGGAAGGCCTCCAAAGGGCAATGAGAATCAGAAAGAGAATGACAGGAATATAAAGACTTTTCCAAAAACTGTCTCCCTAAGTGCCTTAGCATAAACCCCAAAATGGGTCATAAACACCAAAAATAAAAAGAAAAAAAAAAGCAGACTTTGAATCAGCACAATTTGGTACACTTTAGATTTTTGGCATTAACAAAATTAGAAAAATGTTTTCAGCATTAGAGTTTACACTCATCTCCCTGAGCTTCTGCCTGGATTCCCTTTTATTGAACAAAATCACCCTCAATTGACTTAATACATAAATCTTTTAATGACTTTTGAAAATTATCTTCTCTCTAAAAGTCTTTAGCCAAGGATTTCATGTTTTATTTTTCCCTCTCACTATATAAATCAATCCCTTTAGACTCTTAATTGTATTTGCTGTTCGTTTTTTAATTCCTTCCAGTTCCTCTGAGTTCTTTAACATAGAAAAAGAGAAAAAGAACTTGATCTCAAAGTGAATTCTAGTTCAGGTGTACTTTCTAGTTTGGTAACATCATGTGACCACCAAGATGATTTTTAATTTTTTTCCCTGAATTGTCACAGTACTTCAATTCAGTCTCATTTAATTTATTATCTAGTATCCTCTGCCCTCTGTTCTGTTTCATTTGACTGCTTTCCAATGTCTCCCTTCCACTGACTGTTTCTGATTATTTTTTCAGCAGACATACTTCCTCACATTATTTCAAGTTAAATCCCAATTTCTTATTTTTTCATCATATTTCAAACTTATTTAGGCTTTTTTTTT